>JANRMT010062813.1:947032-958403 GCA_026402145.1 Polypterus bichir lapradei
CTATCTATCTATCTATCTATCTATCTATCTATCTATCTATCTATCTAACATGTAGTGCTTTACTTTTATAAGGCATTTACAAAAAAAGGTTTGTTATGACTGAATGATTTTTGTAGTAGTATTGTGTGGAAACAAAAATGGTCTTGAAACAAAAAGATCATATGGTCCCTTACACCACTTAAATTCATTGTGACTCCAAAATATGCCTTCCTAACTACCCATCTGTAGAAAGTAAATTTCTAACTTATTCAGTGGACCTCACATGGTTGTGCTGAAATGAGAGTTTGGAAAACAAATTAATGGAAAATGCAGTGGAGGATAGTAAGTTGACCCCATGGTTTTGTGCTCCTGTCCCAAATGCTTCAGAGTCCCAGGATCAGGGACCTCATGTATAAATGGTGCATACACACAAAAATGTTGCATACGCCCATTTCCACGCTTACATTGCAATATATAAAAACTAAACCTGGCGTAAAGCCACTCACATTCTCAAGGCAGCCTTTGCCATTGTGTACACACTTTTCTGCTCAGTTTTGCAAACTGGTGGCACCCAGCATCAAATCAGTGCTGCTGTTTCTAAGTGGTCTCCTTTTTTTCAGATTTGCATCAGTGACATGGGATTTATCAAATATATCAAAATTAACTGCACATTGTTTACAGATTTACTTCACTTGATTGTAATCATTCTGTAACAATATAATGATGCACGGAATGAACAAACTATTCCAAATACCATAGTTGCTTTTGCGTTGTTACTCTCAGTGCACTACTCAGAGTATTTTAACCCATTGTATGTGTGTATGGTATCATAGCTGCACAGCAGCTCATCAGGAAGCTCTATGGCGGGTTGTTTCAAGAGCACAGAGGATTATCGGGATTTCTGTTCTTGGCTGAAGGAGTGTTGTGGTCTTCTGCTGTTGGACCTCATCTGCGCCTCAAATTTTGAGTTGTTGTTCATTCTGAGATGCTTTTCTGCTCACCACATTTGTACAGAATGGTTATCTGAGTTATTGTAGCCTTTGTGTCACCTCAATCCAGTCTGGCCAGTCTGCTCTAACCTCTCTTATCAAAAGGACATTTGAGGCCGCAGAACTGCAGCTCACTAGATGTGTTTTGTTTTTCATGCCATTCTTTGTAAATTGTAGAGTCTGCAGTGTGTGAAGATTCCAGGAGATCATGTGCTTTAGAAAAAACACAAAGCAACACATCTGACACCCACAATCATATCGCAGTCAAAATCACTGAGATCATTTTTTTTTTCTCCATTCTGGTGTTTGATGTGAACATTAACTGAAGTGGCTGATCTGTGTCTGTATGATTTAATGCATTGTGCTGTAACCTCAGAATTGGCTGATTACATGGATAAGCAGGTGTACAGGAGTTCCTAATTTTTTGCTCAGCAAGTGTATATTTATGAAAAAGTCTTTTTTTAATGCAAAAGTTGCATGGGGTGTGGGCGTATAGAGAAAGCATGATACATCAAACTCTGTAGCCTCCCTGGGTCTGACGAAGAGGTCCATCTCCTCATTTCTCCAATGAGTTGGCTTGCCCACTTATACCCCTACCCTGAATACATTGCCACAGCCATAACACATTTTCCTAATGCTCTCTTGATTCATACTTCTACGCTGTCCAGTAAATCCTTTGCCCAAGTTCACCTTCTCAGCCCAAGTTCTCCGTACCACTGAGGAGGAGGTAGCTTTATATCCCACCTTGAAATGTATTTATTTTGAAATCCCAAGAATAACATCCAGGGCCAGGAACACCTTTGAAATATCCCAAGTCATTCTTACCAATGGCCCAGGTAACCATGCACACCTTCACCTCAGTGTGCAGTTAAAGGGTCAGTCATACATGCCTGTCGTGAAAAACATCCAGGAAGACCCACCTTCACCATGCAGGAAACTTGGGAAAAACTCTCATGGCCTTCTGCTTATCCTTTAATGATCTAGTTTTGTGTCCTCAGTATGATAACGTCTGTGGCACTCCATAAACATGTGGGGCATACAGCTTACCATCCATCTTTGTATTGCGGGTTTATCCACAAACATGGAAGGTTTAGGATCCACCAGGATCTGCTTACCCACATTACATCTATTGTGGGCATCTCTAACAAGTTATGGACTGTCTCCTATTGTCCTTTCACCTCCTGCCTCTTCTATCCCTGGCACCTCCTTACCAGCCTGACAATCTGTCATACTACTAAAATGCTACTTACAACACTCAACAATATCAGTGAGTTAATAAAATGAGGATGAAACAATCTTGGCACATCTAGAAGCTGCCTATCCCACTATAATGTGTGATATGAATAAAGCCAAACCTGACACTGCCGAAAATGAATGATTTACTTAGAAAAGGATCGGAATTTCGAACGCATAGAGTTAATGCAAAATGTTATTGCAGGAGTGCTAAGCCGACTAGACTCCCTTCTCTGCAGCCATGAGATAATGAAATTTTCACTACAATCCCTTCAAGCTAAGCAACTAGTGCGGGTCTTTTAATGAATTCCCTTGTACCTCTATTTTCTCCTACCTTTATTCCAAATGATTCTCAGCCAGTCTTTCTCCATTCTTAGCTTTTTTGTAACTGAATCATCCTGTTCACACACTTTGGTGGCACTTCAACTTTTTAAAAACTTTTAATGTATAGTATGACATGTTAATGCTTTTGAAATTGATTCCCTCCAGAATCCCTTTAGAAGAGCTTTTCCCACTTTTTTCGGACGTGGCATCTAATAACTTTTATATGTTGCCTTACTTTTATTCATAAATTTTATATCTGTCTCTGTAATTTATGTCTAGCAATCCTCAACTGTTGTCAGTTTGTTTAGAGTTTTTAGTTATTTAAAGAAATGGGCTTTCAAAATATTTTATGCCTCAGAAATTACCTGTCAGTGTTCTTAAAAATGTTGCATTGAGATTTTCTATTAAATGCTATGGCATAAATTAAAGCCACCTATATTTATCCAAAATTGGTGTCCCTCCTGTTCTGGTTTGGTCTGTAAACAGCTGTCAAAGGTACTGTGGGCAGTGTAAGGAGCCAAGACAACAACTATGTTATGAACGCATACAGTTTAGACAGTCACCTTCAAGATTAAAAGACACAAAATGTGACACATTATGAAAGTCTCTTCACTTTCTACAAAGAAAAGATCAGGACAAATAGTTCTTTCACAAAGTAAAGTTAGTAATTCAAGCCTCAAGGCAGTATTGCTATCATATGGACTTCTTTTTAATGTTTCTTTTGTTTGCTTTACTTGCACTCTTCTGCTTATTATCTTCCTTACTTAGAGCTTTAGCTATCTGAGGAATTTCTTTTCAAGACAGTTGAAGCTTGAAAAAATATTTACTGTTTTACTGCAACACTGTCATTTACTATAATAATAATAATAATAGGCAGCACGGTGGCGCAGTGGTAGCGCTGCTGCTTCGCAGTAAGGACACCCAGGTTCGCTTCCCGGGTCCTCCGTGCGTGGAGTTTGCATGTTCTCCCTGTGTCTGCGTGGGTTTCCTCCCACAGTCTAAGGACATGCAGGTTGGGTGCATTGGCCATCCTAAATTGTCCCTATTGTGTGCTTGGTGTGTGGGTGTGTGCACGCGTACTGCCCTGCGGTGGGCTGGCACCCTGCCCGGGGATTTGTTCCTACCTTACGCCCTGTGTTGGTTGGGATTTGTTCGAGCAGACCCCTGTGATGCTATTTTTAGATATAGCGGGTTGGATAATGGAGGGATGGATGAATAATAATAATAAGTTGCATTTATAGAGCGCCTTTCACAAACCCAAGGTCGGTTTACATACAGACAAAAAAAAAAACAAGCAAATTACACAGAAGACAAAAGTTCGTAGAAGAGGAAAGTTTTGAGTTGAGATTAAAAGGTAGAGCAAAAAAGAGGAGCAATCTCGGAGAGACTGAGGAAGAGAGTTTCAGAGTTGAGGGGCCATAACACTAAAGGCTGCCTGCCAGGGTGGAGAGTCTGGTGCATGGGACAGTAAGGGGATTACTGCTGGAGGACCTGAGAGAGCGACAAGTAGTGTAAGGAGCTAGTAGCTGAGTGAGGCAGAGGGAGGCAAAGTTATGTAGGGCTTTGAAAGTGAGAAGCAGAATCTTGAATTTTATCCTCTCCAGTTGGGAGAGATCAGGGGAGATGTGAGCAAAACACTTTGTGTGGGTGAAGACACTGGCAGCGGAGTTCTGAATGTACTGTAGCTTCTGTATAGATTTTGCAGGGAGGCAGAGGAAGAGGGAATTACAGTAATCAATACAAGACATTATGAAACAATGAACCAGAGTTTGAACATCATTAAAGGACAGAAATGGAGGGAGGCGGGCAATGTTACAGAGATGATAGAATGAAAAGTGTTACCACCATTTCATGATTTGCTATGTTGACAGTTATGTATCGATTGGAAGTGTATGGTACATGATGTCATCAATATGACATTTTAAAAAGGCTGTGCACTTCTGGTGTTTCAAAATTAGACAGTGTGGACACCAGGGGGCGTACAGCTCCCCAAACCCTGGAACACAACAGACACAGAGGCCAAGTTCAGCACACAAGACATGTTTATTCACATGGGCAATACTTTTGTCTCATTCCCTACAGTATCACCGTTCCCAAGCACAATACAATACAGCTCCTTTTCTTTCCTTCCTTCCATCTCTCTTCTTTGTTCCACCTCAACTCCTCTCACGGCAAGCTTAGTTCACTCCCTCCCGACTCTGGCTCCTTGAATGAAGTGAGGTGGTTCCTTTTATTCAGGTCCTGGGAGTGCTTCAGGTGGCTCATTAGTGTTACCTGGAATTATCTCCAGGTGTGGTGGAAACTCAGTATAGGGTTCTGCTGCTTCCCCTGGCGGCCTCCACAGAACCCAAAAGGGCTGTACCAAGCTCCAATTCCCATCATGCCCTGCAGGAATCTATGGTGCCACAGTCACCCAAGAGGGCTGCCCTCTAGAATCCCTGGGGAGGTACTGCCTCAAGGATGCTCTCTCCCCTGGTCCTTCCATTCCGTCCAGGTAATGGCTGTGGCCGCTTGTCACAATGGTTACTCATGAATTGTTTTTTGTTTCTTTGCAAGTGCCTGCAAAGGATAGTGAAGGCAGCAGAGAACATTATTGGGGTGCCTCTCCCTTCACTACAGGACATATTTTACAAATGCAGTGTCCGCAATGCCTGCAGCATTGTGCAGGACCCCTTACACCCTTCACATAGACTTTTCACACTTCTGCCATCCAAGGGAAGATACTGCAGCATCAGAGCCAGATCTGCCAGGCTGCAGGAGAGTTTTTACCCCCAAGCTGTCAGACTCCTTAATACCATGCTGCCCCCTGCGATCTTTCACACTGCTTCAACCACCTCTAAAAACAGAACTTTTATATGCAAGCCACTTTCCTGCAAAGACTAGTGTGCATGTAGAGAAGAACTGAAAATCTCACACTGACCTTTAAGTATTTTGACATTCTTGATATCCTTCTGCTGTGAAACATTCTGACCTGTCATGGTTTACACATGTCTTAAACAACTATTTTCATACACTCTGTATTATCTATATCTATTATTTATTATTTATTTTTTTAATTACATATCTATTGACTATATTTATGTACCTAGATTGCAAATACCATACATTACATCAATGTTCATATTGCTAACTACATGTCAATATTGCTGCTCCTTCTTTGTCTTGTCTTTGCACAATGTCTTTTCTTGTTTATGTTTTAATTTTAAATTTTAATTCTATTTTTCATTTATTATTTACACGTCATGTTGTTACACTGTGGACCCTGAGCTTCTCAATTTCGTCTATCTGTATTCTTGTATATGGTTGCGATGACAATAAAGTTCACTTTGACTTTGACTTTTAATTCTGACCTTTTTTTACAAATATTGACTACAAGGTTGGAATTCTATTTAGGTTTCGAAATTTAGGAATTAGCACTTAAAGCCTACTTCCCATTTTGCTTGTCATTATTTCTAAATACTGCCCCTTTTAGTTGGCAGAACAAGTGTCCTTTCTCTAGTTGACATGGACAGAGCTCCTTCAATCATAATACCTTCAGCAATTTTCGGATGAAGTTCCTCCCCAAAAGAGCATGGAAGTGGGTGACCATTCTTCTGTTCTCTGGTTTCTTTTATACAGTCCTAGGGTCATGTGGCTGAAAGCAATGTTACTTTTTCTAGAAACTTTAAGGGGTGTGGTCTCATTACTGTTCTGTCCATGAACCTTGTTGGGGGAGATCCTCTTTGGCAACTTCTGTTCCTCTTTTGAAAAGAAAGCCAAATATGCTTTGAGGCAATCAGAGTTAGAACCCAGGACTGTCTTTGCAATTCTGTCACAGATGGCTTGCAAAGGCAGAGAGAACTATAATAGTACATAAACCTCTATAAAAATCAGTATCAGCATATGAGAGTGGTTTAACAAACACATGGGATAATGCACTCTAGGGTACTATTATACATTTTTGTCATGCTATGTGTATTGAAACGGAAAAAACAATTATCTGTCACTAGAGACTAGAATAAACACTTTGGTGGGTGATCAGCACTGTCTTTAGCTTTAGATCAATCACATTTTGCAACTCCTAATTTTTTTTTAATAATTTACATAATAATGTTTGGATTTTGGCCACCTACAGTCTTTGAAATAAACAATCAGATAGGTTTTTTGAATAATATAGCTATTTATGTGATCCTATCTACTTCAGTACAGATAAACACATTAGCACTACATAACAAAGTTATAGAAAGACAGACATATGGATGGGATAGCAATACAAAATGAAGTTATAGATAGATAGATAGATAGACAGATAGATAGATATTTCATCCTCAATGCCTCAATACAAAATATGAAAATTCTGAAAAGCATTTTATTTAGTTGATTGAGTATTTTTATGTTTCTTTCCTGTTGTAGAGTAATCAACACAGGCATATATAGTTTAGAAGCTCCACGGAGCAATTTTGTAATACTAAAACACAGCCAATGCAAATATTCCGACTCGTTGATATAATAGATAGTATATGCTGAAATGAACATTCAAATGCATATTTCATCAAGAGTCACATAAAAGTAAGAAAAACACAAACAGATTCATCAAGTAAGACCAGTGAAATGTGAAAAGCATTAGATGAACTCGCTTAAACAGAACCCTGCATAGTCTGTTATGAGAAAAATATGGCATGATAGCCATCAACGACACTTGCCTTATACAAGAGTTCAAAATGGAGTCTTTTAATATTACACATGAATGACAGCAATAAAAGATGTGAGAGGTTTGCATGAAACTTAAGAAAAAAAATGCACACTGATCGAGACAATGGAAAGATGTTAGAGGTTCAGGTATTTCACTTTTACATAAAATAACTCACACTTGAACACTCTTCTTAATTAGGTGTCTTGTGCTGGGACTAAAGTTTTCTGCTAAGTTGTAAGAAATCCTGAAGTCTTTTTGGCAAGTTTCCTCATTTCAGGAGTGGTTGCCTTTGTGAGAACTGGTAATGAACTATTATTATTATTATTTCTTATATAGTTGATACCTTTATCCAAGGCGACTTACAACTTTTGAGATACAATTGGTTACATTTCCTTTTGTTTTTCTAATTGGAGCCCAGGCAGTTGAAGAGCCTTGCTTATGGTCACTAGCAGGAGTAGCAGGATTTGAATCCACAACCTCGTGGGTTTGAAGTCCCGGATCTAAGGCCTTAATCACTGCACCACACTCCCTACTGAACTAGCATTTAGAGAAGGCCATGTTTCTGCCTTTCGTCTTTGGCTTCCCAATGATTGAAGTCAATTGTTTCAAGACTGTCCGTGACCCTAGGCCCTCTAGTTTTCCTTACAGTTCCCAAAAACTTGCAGGTTAGGATATTGCATTATATAAAAATGTGGGTATTTGTGTTAGCGTTCCCTAAAATGGACTTGGTTTCTTAATAGCTCACAATAGTGCTAGAGTAAGTTGTGGCTCCCCATAACCTGATGTGGGTTGAGTAAATTTAGCAAATGAACAGACAGGTGGATGGAATGTGACATTGATGATGAACTGTTATTATTATTATTATTTCTTTTCTGGCTGATGCCTTTATCCACAACTTTTAAGATATAATTAGTTACATGTCTTTTTGTTTTTCTGATTTGAGCACAGGCAGGTGAAGTGACTTGCTCATAGGTCACACAGAGTCAGTAGCAGGATTTGAATATGTTTGTTATATTTCATATTAATCCTTGTTAAGAAGGATTGTAGACAATATGTTATATATTTAAACTGTATGTTTAAACTCTAAGTGCACATTTCTTGCTTGACCTTTTAATCTCAGTAAAATAGCTTGTCTAACCACATAAAAGAAAAAGTGCTAGCAGAGACAGCAGACAGAAGGTTAAACTAGCAAAACTCACCCATGTAAAAAGGGCATTCTAACAAATGAAAGGTTAAGAACTTTAAATATTAAAGTGGTCATTTGCTGGACTGTGTAAAATCTAAGCTCTTTTAAATCATTTGATATCAGAGAGGAGCCTTGGACTTGACAAATGTAAAAAGTAATCAGCTTAAAGTGAAAGTATTCTATTGTCTATTGAATTAAAGAGGAAAACCAGGAATGAGGATAAGCTGAAAGAAGACCAGCAGAGAGACCAGCAAAGCAAGCTTACAAAACTTAAAGCCACAAGCATTTGAGTGTTGGTCAGTGTCATCTCTGACAGCTTCTGAAATATTCCAGGTTGTATTTTTTTATTTTGCTTTTACTTTTTGACATATTACGAGTATTTCAGAATGTTTACCCCTTATGCCCTATGTGGTTGTTGGCATTATTTTGCACCGTAATTATATACACAAAAATAAACAGCTATTATTCTGCCTGTGTAATAAAGGAGCTGCAAACGGTTGAAGAGTGATGAGTAGAATCCTCCAGATTTAAAAGAATATATTAATATGATTAAAAAGCTTTTTATACCAATATCAAATAGGGATTTAGGAATTTCTGTCCAAAAACATGGATTTTACAGTACATAACCAAGACATTTTATGATGCACAACCATGGAATCAAGCTTCTTTTGTTCCCTAATCTGTCAGCACCTAAAAACAATCTCACCAAGCAAGTATTGCAGTTGCAGATTTATATATATATATAATATATACCTGTATATATTGTGGACTTCTACAGCCGGCACAGACAGATGCAGAGGCACAACTACAAAGTTACAAAGCACAGGACTATTTTATTTTCTTTTCCCTTGTGGGTAACACCTTCTCGTTTTCCACAACTATAACACAGTCCCAAAAGCACAGCACAACAAAATTCTTTCTCCACTCCTCCCAGCAAGCTTTGTTTCCCTCCTCCCGACTCTGGCTGTCTGAGTAGCATCTGCTGGCTTTTATACATCACCCAAAAGTGCTCCCGGTGCTCATTGCCCTACTTCTGGCAGCACTTCCAGGTGTGAAGGAACAGCTGCTCTCCAGGGCTCAGCAGCCACTGGAGCACCCCCTGGCAGCATCCACGGACCCTGACAAGGCTGCATCAAACTCCAACTCCCATGGAGCCCTCTGGGTGTCCTAGGCACTGCTGCAACCCAGGGGGGCTGCCATGTTGTGCTCCAAGGGAGGTAACACTCTGGCCATGCTTGTTCCCCCAGTCCTTCCAATCTGCCCCCGACCATCTGCTACAATATATATACTGTATGTATGTATGTATGTATATATATATATAGTAAAAAGAAACAGAGGATACAAGCATGAAGTTTTGGGGAATTTGTACCCCTTGTACTGCAACAAAACAGGTCTTCGTTTGACATAAACACCAAAACTACAAGACAAAGATGGCAGGTTTAGGGGGATAATATATCGGGAAAGACCGTAAATTAAACGTGATGGCTGCTGGGAAGGCGTGATGGATTGTGGGAAGTTGACGTCATCTTTGGGGGACCAGAGGAAAGAAAGGACCCCGGAAGTGAGGACCGTCGCGTGCTCCGGGCTTTATGGCGACGTTGCTTCGTCTTTTCTATGGGAGAAAGGAGAGAGAGGTTAGTACGCTGCCTTTGTCCCCCGGCCGGGTTTATTGCGGTGCACGTCGAGTCGTTCAGTTGTTCCCGATGCTCTCGTGCGTGACAATATATATATATATATATATATATATATATATATATGCGTAGTCAAGAATGCCAACTGGCACCATTACCCAGCTGGGATACCTGCATAATGGAAGCACAAGGGGAGGTGGCTTAATCTGAGCTGCAACGGTACCTTGGATTCCTACAGAACTATATGGGACTTGGTATTTCTTGGTATTTGTTGGCTCAGTCCTGTTGGATTCCGGGGGTGCTGCCAGGGAGTGCTGCAGGAGCTATAGAGCCCTATTTGGATGGGCTACCGCCACACACAGCATAAAAGGAGCCATCCACCTTCATTCCATGCCAGGAGGAGTGAAGGTGTAAGGAGATGGACAGAAGACAGTGCTCTTTATTTGAGCTTGCATTGTGATACTGTGGACTGTGTACTGTGCTGCAGGTGTGGTGAGTGAGAGAAAAGCACTTCCCCGATTAAATAAAACGTGTGCTGTGTAACACTTGTGCGTGTGTCTGGTGTGTTTGGGTGTTTGGGGGTAGCTGGAGGGCCCTGGTGGACACAATAGATATATATATCTACTCTCTATATATAAAATTCTAAGCCTAAAAGTGCAACGATTTTGTGCAACAATTTTATGTGACTTTTTATGTCATATTTTTTGTCATGCTTTAAATCGGCTTATTTTAAAACCTACATATACAGTATATGTTTGGGGTCATTCTTTTCAGAATTTATTGAACTTTAATGTGATGTTGTAAAATTTTCTGATTCTTATTCCATTTTTAAATTATAAACTAAAATATCAAGAAATAACGTCCTACGAGACGAGACTTTGTGCCAAGAGATTTAACCATGCCCAGGGCCGGAAATAAAAGACTGAGAGTAGATGACAAAGACAGCTGCTGTACAGGCTGTTTGAAGTGCCACGCGAGATGCAGATCACACGGTATGGCAGCAGCAGCAGCATCGAGCAAAGAGGAGGTAAAAAAAAAATCTGTTTCCCATTGTATCACCGTTTAAGAGGGGGTTTCAGAGGAGTGACTGCATCTCCGTGGGGTGCGTTTATCCCCCCTCTTCACAACATAAGCTGCAGAGACGCGAAGTGGCTGGCGCGTAGTGCAGGCCAGGGTGGTTGGCGAGAGAAGTGAACAGGGGGTAAGCATCCTAGTATATATATATATATATATATACTCAGCAAAAAAAGAAACGTCCCCTGACTTTCAACTGTTTTTACTTTCAGTAGACTTAATGTGTAAATATTTGGATGAACACTAAAAGAGTCAACACCATAAGACATAAACTAAAAATGTT
>JANRMT010062813.1:958413-1005636 GCA_026402145.1 Polypterus bichir lapradei
AAGATCTGTAAAGTTATTTGGATTTTTAAAACATTATTGTTGAAATACACAGTCCTGAAAAAGGGACGTTTCTTTTTTTGCTGAGTATATATGATCGCATTTTCTATTCTAATATGTGCTGGTATAAATGTTAGGGTATCCTAGTTAAACAGGCAGGCAGTTTCAAGTACATTTTTCTCTTACAATATCTGTTTCTCTCTTTTTTAATGTATAAATGTGTCCATAGTCTGGGTTTGTGAGTGAAACTTTAATAAACAAAAATAAATAAATATGAATTTGCAGGCATGGGCTCTGGTTCATCTCTAATGGCTACAAGACATGGATGGATGAACTTGACATATGGCAGGCTGACATGAACAGTAAAGAAAAAAAAATGTCACTAAAACACAGGCAGAATAAAGTTTTTATTCATTTTTCTCATATTTTTCCTCTTGCTTGTAGGAAGTCTAAAAGAACATACCCTCTCAGGAAGACATTGGCCTGTAAAGCTGGCAGGAAAGGTGTGTATAAAGTGCCACTTCACTGCCATCCCTGTTCTTTGAAGTGTTTATCTTATTCACATACTCATTTTAAGGGCTGAGATGACAACATAACTTCTCCCCATTTTATTTCAGTCTTGTTAGTGTTACATCTTCTGAGAATCTTGCTGTCATTATCTTTATATATGATATGCTACCATGGCTGCTCGTTTGTCTGTCCAGGATCTGAAATCACCTGCAGCTCGCAAACCGTTTGACCTATTGACCTGAAATTTGGTACACATATACCACGTGGTGTCTACTATCAGCTTCCGGTGTGATGATTGACCTCCAAGGTTATTCCTTATTTTTATTTTATTTTATTGTAGAATCAACTCTTGGCAGTGGCTGTGCAGCGCATGCGTATGGGCGCTGTTCTCATCCCTACCACCTTAGCCATCACTTCCCCTACCTCTTCATATCTTAAATCATTTTTGAGGCAGGTTGAAGACTTAAGTGGAAACTTAAGTGAAAAATAAGAAAATGTACCAAGTACTTGCAACACAAACGCTGACTTATTCAGTTTTAACATGAAAAGATGCCGACGAAAAAAGAGAAGAAGTGGGCCGCTAGGGTGGAGAAAAGAAGAGCTGCTCAGGAAGCAGCAAGTTCATCAACCTCTGAGCAAACAAATGCTAATCGTACAGAGAAAGAGGATGACAACTAGGAATGCTCGAGTCAAGTGTATTCACTGCACGTTATCATGCAGTTCGCTGTTACTGTTTAAAAGAATAATGCCTGTCTGTATATAAGCCATCTATTATTTATCATATATAATACTTAATTTATTAATTCATTTTCTTATTTATTATCTATCTTAACAACTAATTTTGATACATTTCAAATAGTAGGTAATTTTGATTTTCATATAAAGGATCAATATGATTCCAAGTCAAGGGAGTTTATGAACCTTGTGTATTAATTTTATCTCAGTCAGCATGTCACACAGTCAATACACATGGATGGTCATACATTTGATTTAATTTTAACAGGATGACTTAACATTGATGTGTTGCAAATCTTGGAAATTGGTATTTCAGATGGCTACTTTGAAATAAAATATCTATAAGTATAACTACCAAGAAACGTGTTGTTAAAAATAATCATTTTGATGCTGCACAGAAATAATACTTTTTCTAGTATTATTATTATTCAGTCGACTAATACCCAATCGAGTACTTATTATAATAGAACCTGACTAAATGTGAAAGAGAATGCTGCAAAGATTAATATAAATTGAAAAGAAAATAAAACAAATTAAAAGTACACTATGAAATTCTGAGGACTCGTATAACTAAATACGATTCAACAGTTCAATATGAGAGACTGTTTCAGTTCTCCAAAATTATAAATGACAATAAAGATATTCTGAGGGTTTTACTCTAAGCTATTAACAGTCTAATAACCCTGTAAAGTGGATAAAAGGATTGGTTGTTAAGTGTGATGTTTTTGTAACTTTTTTAAAGGAAAGATAAATGTTTAAGAGGTAATATAATACAAATCACAAGAACAGAGTTAATTGAACCTCTAATTATTCAACGCTGTAAATTCAATTTATTTAGCAGATGTACTTGGACACTGTAGAATAAATACTCAATACAAACTGTCCACCGGTATCCCTCATCCAGTTCCTCCAGGCCTTACCAAGGACATCTTGGACTGCTTAATCTACAGCATTCTAGACATAGTTAACTATTCGAGAGATTTTTTAGAAACTGCTATAGTCAAACTTCTGCTTAAGAAAAATAACCTTTACTGTTCTGCGCATGACAATTTAGACCTATCTTTAAACTACCCTTTTTAAACAAAATTATTGAAAAAATGGTTCAACGACAGGTGGGTGAATATTTAAATAACAGTTGTATTCTCAAAGAGTACCACTCAGGATTAAGATCTAATTATAGCACAGAAACTGTTTTCATCAAATTAGTAACTGACTGACTGATTAACATATCAATCCTTATTCTCTTAGTTTGGTTAGCACAGCAATAAAAAAGGCCAAACCAAGACCTCTCTAATCTGCTCCATAATAACCTTCACTACAGGATCCTATACTCTTTCAGACCCAAAAGGGGACACTGGCTTTAAAAGTGCAAAAGTAGCTTTAAATGTCCAAAATGCACAACAACATTGTTGTGAGGGAAACATTGCAATCTCTAGCTTAACAGAACAAGGTAAAACAGTATTTTTCAAATTCAAGGAATTTATTAAATAATCAAAGAAGAAAGTAAAATGAAAAAAGGGAGAAAATGGAATGAATCAAAATACAACCCAAGGCAAACAAGTCCCAATCTCTATCCCAAGACAAAATCCAGAAACCAGACACTCAAATTTAATAAACCAGTAAATTCCAAAGAAAGCAATACTCACAAGATGAAACATCCTCTGCAATGATCACCTGTTGGAAGTCTCTTCTCAACCACAATATAAAAGCTAGGGGTGGTCCCATAGTATTGTCTCTTGGGGATCCACTAACAACACACAAGGAATATAGCTCAAAGGTAATGTAACCAGAATTGAAAAATAATTGTGTGAGCCTAATTATGTTGGCATGCATAGAGTTTTTTAACTAAAGAAAGCAGAAAAAAAAATCTACAGCATTAAGCAATTCCCATGTGTATTTTTATTAGACTTTTTCTTGCTTTGAAGTTTAATTACATTTTATTGTAAACTTATGTATTTCATAAAAAGCTCCTTTTGGTGAGGTGGCAGGAGTATGCTCCTTCAAAACCAGATGTTTTCTTTTCTAATGAATGCAATCAGCATAAGAACCTTAGTGACTAATTCCAGGATGATTAGCAAGTGCAGACACGGAAATAAACAGGTAATCCCTTCACATGACAGACATGCAAATAATTAGAATCGTTTGAATTTACTAGCCTAAAAACTCAAACAGAGATATTTCCCAATGGCCAGTTGTATACTTACAACTCTTACAGAATGGGGTTGAATCTCAATCCCGGTCGCTGTCTGTTCTCTCTTTATACTTACTCCCCTTATTTTGTGGATGTTCTGGTTTTCTTCCTTCATCCAAAATGCATTTTAGATTAACTGGTAGCTGTAAACTGACCCACTATGAGTGACAGTAGAGATGGGTGAGTGAGTGAATATGTCCTGAGATGGACTGCTCTTGTAATATTTTGGTGGAAAGAACTTATTTTGGAACATTCATAATTACAAATGCTGAATGTGTTCCTATATACGTATCTACTACATAATAAAAGGGCAAGGTCTGTATGTGTGTCCGGTCTTTCAGAGCAATCTGCTTGTTCAGTTTGGCTTTGGTGATGTGATTAAAAGAGGATTTGTGATTGTGAGACACACCAGGAGTACAGGCTTAGGAGGCACACTGAGTGTTGCCTTCAAAAACAGGAAGCATAAAAGCAGATTTGAAGATAACAGGTGTCTCAAACAGTCAAAGTTTAAAAAGCAGACTTTAAAGGTACATGCTTGAGAAAGGGAGAGGGGTCAACAGAGGTTCACACACATGAGGGTACAGAGGAGAGGCGCTCAAGGTACACATTAGACAAGAAATATCAAATATGTATTCTTAAATTTATTGTATTACCTGTCGCATATAAAGACAATCAGGGACTTGTCTCAAAGTCATATCGGCATTGTCTTGGCTGTACCATCATCGCAGTCTGAGGTCATGTACACTCTGGAGCAGGTTTACTTCAAGGACCTCTCTGTATTTGGCTGCATTCTTCCTTTCCCTTTTGTTCTTTATGGTCTTCCTGTCCCTGCCACTGAGATGCTCCCCTATATTATGATGTTGCCACTACAATGCTTCACTGTAGGGATGTTATTAAGCTGGTGATGGGTACATGAACCTTGTCAGACATAATGCTTAGAGTTCTTCCCAAACTTCCATTACTGTCTCATCAGACCTGAGAATCTTACTCCTCATGCTCTCAGAGTCCCTTAAAAGCAGTCATATGCCTTTTACTTCAGAGTGATTTCTATGTAGCCACTCTGCCATAAATGCAGATTGATGGAGTGCTGCTGAGATGGCCATCATTCTGACAGCAGAGAACATCTGAACCTCTGTTAAAGTGACTATTGCCTTCTTGGTCACCCCTCTGACAAGGCCAATCTTGCCTGAGTACTCAGTTTGGCCATACTGCAAACTGTAGAAAGACTCCTGTTGGTTCAAAACTTCTTTCATTATTAACACCACTGTGCTCCTTGGAATCCTCAAAGCATTAGAAATGGATTTATACTCATTTTACCCCCTTACCCTGATCTATATCTCACCCCATTTTGATCGCAGAGGTCCACAGAGAGCTCCTTGGACTTCATTGCTTGGTTGTCCTCGAGACATGCATTGTGAATTGTGGGATTTTACATACACACGTGTGTGCCTTTCTACACGATGACCCGTCAATTCAGTTTGCCACAGGTGGACCCCAATCAAGTTCTGGACACATCTCAAGGAGAATTAAAGTAAACAGAACCACCATTAACCACAATTCGGAGTGTCAAAACAAAAGCTCTGAATACTTATATGAATGAAAGATTTCGGTTTTTGATTTTTAAATTTGCAAGACATGTTTTCAGTTTGTCATTATGAGTGTAGATTGATTGGCAAAAATGGCAAATTTATTTATTCGTTTTCTGTCATATTTTAAACTGTTTTGTCCTGAGCAGGGTCGTGAGGAGTTTGCTGGAGCAAACAGATTGCATAAGACGCAAGACAGGAACAAACCGTGGCCAGTCCATTGTAGGGTGGACACACACACACACATCCCAGCCACACACTCGGACCGATATAGCATCACCATTCCACCTAACTTGAATGTTTTGGACTGTGGGAGAAAACCGGAGAACCCAGAAGAAAGACACACAGACACATGGAGAACATGCAAACTCCACACAGGGCGACCTGGGACGTGAACGATGGCCTCCTTACTGTGAGGCAGCAGCTGTGTCGCTACAAAACTTATTTATTTAAAACTAGAGGGCTTTGCCCCCTGCTCGCTTCGTTCGCCAAATCCCCCCTCCCCCTCCGCCTGTGCTACGTGCCAGGCACTTCGCGTCACGGCCACTCGCGTTGTGAAGAGGGGGGGCTGAACGCACCCCAAGGAGACGCGGTCGCTCCTGCGGCACCCTCTTAAATGGTGATACAACGGGAAACACATACATTTTTTTTAACCTCCTCTTTGCTTGATCAGCTGCTGCTGCTGCCGTGTCGCATGATCTGCATCTTACGTGGCGCACTTCTTTCATATCACCTATGTCCATATATTCAATCTCTTTTACATTTTATTCAATATCGCATTGAATTTTGATAACTGCCTGTGAGTGAATATCGTTTATTTCTCTCTACAAGAAATGTCTCTGACATAACCATGCGGGACTTTTCCATATCTCTTTGCATAAGCTCTTGTCTTGCGGGGCTTCCGGCCCCGGGTGTGGTTACATCTCTTGGCACGAAGACTCATCTTGCGGGATGTGAAAGTGTCTTTGAGGCAATCACGTCTCGTCTCCTTCCAAGATTGTTTTTTATAATAGAGAGATTAAATTTACATCACAATAAAGTGTGCAGAAAGTGAAGGGTTGTGAATGCTTACTAAATCCAATGTAAAAATAAACTTGAAAATCAATGAATTATATATGAAATGATTATTTTTTTAAATTCTGAACATTAATTGTGAACTAAATATCAGATTGTAGAGACAAAACAATTTTTTAAGTATTGTGCATTGTGTCCTGCCTCTGACCAGCATACTATGCGCATTGGCTCCTGCTCTGCAGATCTCAATCCCCCATAACCCAATAAATGGATTAAGTGGGTTGAGTAAATGGATGGACAGTATTCACACAATTTTATGATTTGAATGATGCACCAATACCAAAAAAATAACGATTAATAAAATGCAAAAGAGACCTAATACATTCTCATGTCTTTGTATATGTGTCCCTAACAAACCTTTCACAAATAAATATGATGTAAGTGCTATTTCACAAAAAAAAATATGTCTAAATGCACTTTTAAAAAACAACACATTTTGTTCCAATTTTTTATTCAGATTAGATATGTTTATGAATTTAGATTGCAACTGGGAGTCACACAAATATTGCTGCCTTGACAAGATCTTTTTACTTATGCTTGAAGGAAATTGTTCTTCATGGGCCTATAGATCTTAATTAGCATCCAACTTTGCATTTTTATAATAAAGCATTATTAGTCATGAAAAAAGACTTAAGCTGGCAAAAGCTTTTGGAGGAGAATTTACATTTACTTACATCTCTCATAGGTTATTCTCCTTTATGTTTGGTTTTTGCCTGATTTACTGTACTTTAAGTAACGTCTGACTAACAATGTGGTTAGTTAAAGAAATTGTTACATTAGAAGCGTGGGCATGAATTAAATAAGACATATAGAATTATGGGGGCTTGAGAATGTTATGTTATTTCCGTTCTTCAGCTAGGATATTTTTAAGGCAGTTTGCCATTTGTTTTGCTTGGTGTAATGTGCAGCAAAAATAACCAATAATTAATATGTCACTATGATTTATGCTTTAATTGATTATGCAGACATAAATTTAATTTTGTATTATATTTATATATCTAATCATAGATTATTCACACAGAAAAACAAGTATTTTAACTTGTAGTGGAGTAGTAGACACCGTTAGAGATGTGAGACTAAGCCCCTTTCAAATCATCAGCAGAAAAGCTAAAAAACATCACAGAGCTAAATGTCGAGCATAAAACTTTTATGCAACTATAACCAGAGTTGAAAAATAACTGTTTGATACTGTGATTTGTGAGCCTAATTATGTTCAGCATACATACATTTTTCTAACTGAAGCAAAGACAATTCTTTCAGGCTAGGACAAGTGATTAGAGTAGATGCACTGTTTGCAGATAATGAAAGAATGTGCTATTTTGGGTCTTAGAGAGCCCAATCCATACATAGCACATGCAAATAGCTTACAGATTGTGCTAGATTGGTAGTAATTCATTCATGGCATTGGTCAGTTGAAAGTGAGCATATAGAAGACCTCTCAGGATGCCTCAAAGCCAGACGCCCCGTCGGCACAGATATGACGTCGACTCTGTGCCAAGAACAATGTCTCCATTCCACTGAAACATGGAACTGCAATCATCAAAGACCCCACTGAAGAACTGAAAGGAAATTGCACTGTTCTAGTCTTGTGTCTTTGGCTTTATCTGTATGTATAAAAGAAATTATGCTGCAATGTATTTTAGGAGTGAAGGCTGCATTTTAAAGCAAGTTAAATGTGTCCTTTGTTTTGTACGATATTTGTCTTGTCTTAATATTTCCACCATGGTCACTGAAGTAATTGATATTTATACATGTTCAAATATGAATTCTTAAAGAACACAGTCTCAGGAAGCATGTTGGACACAATAACAACAAATTTATAAGAATATTTCAGTTACAGAGAAAGAAAGTTTACCCATTGAAAGAAACAGTTTATTATGAACAACAACTCTGTCAAAAATGTAAAGAAATTATTAATTTTTTTATTTTCACCAGCAACATGACTCTCTTTGAATAAGAGCCCTAGAAGCAGGCACATCACAGAGTTCAGGGCTAGAAGCACATGGGCCCCAAATGTAACACATTTCTTTGCACTGGCCACACTTATTGCACACAGCACATTTGGTAGTTGGTGACTGTTTGCAATGAATTGGCAACGGAAAGACTATGTAGTGTTGTCCTGACAATCGTGTCAAGTCAGACACCTTGTGATCAAGAAACACCTTTGGGGCAGCTATCCACATCACTACAAAAGCCTACAGCTTCCACATAATCCAATTGATTGTCATTATTATCAAGAGTCACCTTGCAAAAAATCTAATTGGCTCAAAATATGAGCAGCTTCATACCTTTTTCTTATCAACATAACAATGGGGATCTGGGGAAGGCTATAAAAAATACTAGCAGCTTTGAAGGTTCCCAAGAGCACAGTTGCCTTTATCATTTTTACATGGGAAAAGTTTTGGAATATCCATAAATTTTCCTAGAGCTGGCCACTCTGCCAAATTTAGCAATCAGGAGAGAAAGGCCTGTGACAGTGCGGTTCTGGCTCTTGGCTCCCTCTTTCAGTTTTGGGAGCCTCTTGAACCCGACACTGTCGATACTAATGACTGGGATGAGCTGGACAAATGAGGACAGCACATGAAGTAAGGGGAAGGTGCAAAAGTGATCAGTGCTTTTATTAAAAACAATCAAAATTAAAGAGTTTCCAAAAAGAAAGTGCAATGCTTCAACTACCTTCTTATATAATACGCTACCATGGCTGTTCATTTGTCTGTTCAGACTTTTAAATCACCTGTAGCTTGCAAACCGTTTGACCTATTGACCTGAATTTTGGTACAGATATACTACGTGACGTCTACTATCCGCTTTCATGGTGACGATTGACTTCCAAGGTTATTCCTCTTTTTATTTTTATTTTATTTTATTGTAGAATCCACTCTTGGTAGCGGGCAGCAGGGCGGCCATGCGGTGCACGTTCTCATCTTTACCACCTTCTCCGTCACTTCCCCTACCTCTTCATATCTTAAATCATTCTTGAGGCAGATTAAAGACTTAAGTGCCAACTTAAGTGAAAAATTAAGGAAAACGTACTAAGTAATTGCAACACAATGACTTAACCAGTTTTGATGTGAAAAGATGCCGACGAAAGAAGAGAAGAAGCGGGCCGCTGGGGTGGAGAAAAGAAGAGCTGCTCAGGAAGCAGCAAGCTCATCAGCCTCTGAGCAAATGAATGCTAAACGTACAGAGAAAGAGGATGAAAACTATAAATGCTCAAGTCAAGTGTATTCACTGCACGTTATCGTGCAGTGCGCCATTACTGGCCAAATAAATAGTCCATTTAAATGGATGAACATTGGAGGTTAAAAATCCAATAAATAATTACCTTAAAAACAAGGTTAAAATACTGGCAGGAACAGTCCTTTGCTTAAAAACCTGGTGCCTTTCCCTTTATCTGGCAGCTCCTCTGCTTATCCCTTACAGGCCTTGCAGCAAAGGAGTCGCTCTATTGGTGGGTGCAGCTGACTTTCCACAGGTCTGGTTGCCTTCCGTCCCTTGGCTACGTACAGGCTCCCTTCCGGACCAAGACTTGGGCCAAGGTGTTCATGTTATGCTCCCCAACGGCCAGGGTGCTCATGTTGGGCGACCCAAGCCTCCTCAACAACCCTGCCTTCCGCAGTGAGCCATCCAAACTCCTGGTCACTCTCAATTCTCGAAACAGTTCAGCGGGAGTGACCCATTCTGACTGCCCCTGAGTGTCTGCCATACACTCCTTACAGGGCCTCTTCTACCAGCTGCCAGCCTTCTATCCAACGAGCCTGCTCCTTTTCATTTGCTCACTCCTGCACTGGCTCTTTCACCTCCTGCCTTCTTCCTTCACTAACCTCCATTCTGTCTTTTTCCTTATTTCCCCTCACACTTGCACTTCTCTGTTTTAAAATGGGGGATGTGGCACAGTTGTGACGATTAGTAATTACAATTCTGCACCTGTGCACTTAAGTGTGGGACCACCAGTGTCATACACAGAAACCGCTGTCACCACGCTACCACACCCACAAAACCCGACCTCCCACCGGCTCCTTAAAGCCTTGAGTGTGGCGGACCTCACTTTACCACAAGGCCTTGAAAAGAAAGGTGAACAAGAACCTGATGGCAACTATGGCTGATCTCTAGAGATACAGTGCGGAAATGGAAGAAACTTCCATAAATAAAACCATCACTGTAACACTCCACTGATCTGGGCTTTATGACAGAACAGCCATGCAGAAGCCTGTCCTCTGTAACGGAGTCATGGAAGCCTACTTGGAATGTGCAAAAAGGCACCTAAAGGACAATCAGGCTGTGAGAAACAATATTCTTAGGTCTGATTAAACTAACATTAGCGTCATGTCTGGAGGAAACCGCCTGTGCAGTACTATTCCAGTGGTAAAGCATGATGATGGCAGCATTATGTTGTGGGGTTGTATTCAGAGGCATTGACTGGGAGAAAAGACAGGGTTGAGGGAAACCTGAACAGAGAAATGTACACAGACACATTTATTAAAAACCTGCTCCGGAACGCTCTGGACTTCAGACCTCTAAAAGGTAATGATACAAAGCAAAGGCAAAACAGAAGTGACTTATAGAAAACTCTGGAAATGTCCTTGAATTGTCCAGTCACATCCCAATAGAACATCTCTGGAGAGACCTGAAAATAGCTGTTTACCGATGGTCTCCATCTAACGTGACAGAGATTGAGAGGGTATGGAGAGAAGAATTTCAAAAAATCCTCAAATCCAGACCCAAGAAGACTCCAGGCTATATTAACTGCCAAAAATGATTCAATTAAGTACTGAGTTAAGGGTCTGAATACTTGTGTCAATGAGATATTCAAGTTTTGTATTTTAAATACGTTTTTGACTGGTTGGGCATAGTCCCATGAACCCTTTAGAATCCTTGTGAGGGTAAAAAGCTGATCCAGTGTTCTACAACCAGGACAAAATCAGCATTATTCCTTTAGGATCCAAGGTTCAACCAACACCTGCACCCCCTTTTTCAGAACCCTGGCATAGACCTTGACAGGGAGGCTGAGGTGTTTGATCACCCTAATGTTGGAACAGACCTTCCTGGGCCCTTTTTTACCACCTCAAGTTTTATGGACTTGGAAAAGGCATATGACTGTGTCCCTCAAGCATGTAGTCCTGGGCCTGCTATTGTGCGCTATTCTATCCCTGTACACCTGGAGCAAAAGTTTGATGTGCATTGCTGGCAGTACGTCAAACTCATTTCCAGTGATTATGGGACTTTGCCGGGGCTCCTCTTTGTCACAATTTCAGTTCATAATATTTATTGACAAAATTTCTAGGTGCAGCCAAGAAATGGAGTGTATCCAGTTTTGTGACCTCAGGATCATGTCTCTGCTTTTTGTTGATGATGTGGTCCTGTTAGCTTCATCAGTCTGTGACCTCAGATGCACACTGGGGTGGTTTGCAACTGAGTGTGAAACGGCCAGGTTGCGGATCAGCAACTCTAAGTCTTGGGTTGTGGTTCTGTCCAGGAAAAGGATGAAGTGTCATCTCCAAGTTGGGTAAGATGCTACCTTAAGCTAAGGAGCTTAATTATCTTGAGGTCTTGTTCATGAGTAAGGGAAGATGGAAACACAGTTTGGCAAGTGGATCAATGCGGCACTTGCAATTACACGAACATTGTACCAATTGGTTGTATTGAAGAGAGAGCTGAGCCAAAAGGCAAAGCACTTGATTTACCACTCTGTAAGAGCCATTTACCAGTTATTTACGTCATGTTAACTTGATAGATGTATTTTCTTAGTTATTTTAAATGTTTGCCTATAAATTAGTGCATAGTATATGGGAGGTCCTTATAACCCCCATAAGCTGAATTGAATTGGTACATTCTAAATATTTCTTGTCCCTCTGACCATAGATTTGTCTCAGTTAGTGACCTGCCTTGCCGTGAGTAAGCCATGGAGGGCACACGGTTTCAAAATGTGCCTTAATGTGCTCAGTTGTATGTGCAGCGCTGTACATTTAGAACGTACTGAATGTGAAGTAAAGCATAGAGAAATAACTCATCTTTAAGTATAGAAAATAACTGTAGTTTAACGAGAAAAAGTTACGTTTAAAGTAGAAGCTTTTTTCATTTTTTGTCTTTTATTCTACATGTGCAACAGCTATTCTTTATTCTGGTGTGGACTGTTTGCTTTGAAATTTCACTAAACCTTTTTAAAACAAACTTTTTTGAACTGAGAGATTTCTTTTGGTATGCATTTGTCTCATGCTTGATCCTGTCTTACCTACCAGCAGCTACACAGTCAGTCTATAACCTTGTCCTCAATTATGGTAAGATCTTTGGGTAGATACCAAAAAAAATAGATTGTGGATGTAAATAGCAGAATTGAGGTTACTTCACAGGGTGTCTGGGCTCAACTTTAGACAATGGGTGAGGAGCTGAAAGTAGACCTGCTGGTCTTCTGCATCGAAATGAGCCAGTTGAAGTGGTTCAGGCATCTGATTAGGATTCCTCCTGGACATGTCCAACCAGGAGGAGGCCTTGGGGAAGACCAAACCACACTGTAGAGATTGTATATGGCTGGTCTGAGAATGCCTTGCTATCTCCCAGATGAGTTGGAGGAGGTGGCAGGGAAAAGGGACATTTGGCTCTCTTTATTTAGACTGCTGTTCCCACAACTCAGATCCAGAAAAAAGGCAGATGGATGGATGGATAGACAACAAATTTGCAGATGTTTCTAAAATCCCGTTTTTGCTTTAGGGTATGGAGTGTTGCCTGATATGGAGAAAAATGAATTTTAATGATTTTCAGCCGAAGGCTGCAACATAGCAAAATGTGTAAAAAAATGAAGGGACCTGAATTCTTTCTAAATCCACTGTATTTGTGGAAGGAAGCAGGTATATTTGAAAAGAACTCACAGAGCCAGACAGTGAGTGAATCAGGAACCAACCCTGACCCCAGGGTCTAATCAGTGCACCAGTTTGCCCCTCAATAATAATGTTCTTATTATCTCACTGAGTTTGTCAAAATCTGAAGCTAGAACATGGCCATCTGTTACTTTTTCCTGGAAAATGAAAGGTAGTGCTTCAAAATGTGTATGGTATAGGCTATATTATATCGCGTTTAGCCAAAAACTACAAAGAATTAGATTATATTTGTTCAATGCACTTAATATTAAGTATTTAATAGTAAACCTGTTAATGAATATTCTATTCATAATCTATCTCACCTTAAATACATGCATACATTGTGATACTTGGCAAGCCCAACTCATGGTTACTGGGCACTGAAGCCCTTCCTTGTAGCACTGGGTGCAAGGCAGAAGACAACTCGGGGCAGGGTGCCAGTCCACCCAAGGGCACACTCACTCACAATCACACATTCCCAATTTGGAGTCACTAGTTCTCCTAAACTGCACATTTTTGCAGAAGAGGAATGAATATGAACATCTTAACTCTTAGAATATATATTACTTTTTGTGTTTCTTTAAGTGCAAATCAACATCAAACAGCCTTTTCATCCTTTTCCCTTCTTTGCCTCACCCAATTCTGTAAGATGAAACTTTTCCAGAAAAACAAAATGACACAAAATAAGCACACATTATGTGCTGTAATTCTTTCTCAGAAACAAAAAATGCAGACTGCTTTGAAAGTAATAAAACCGTTTAGAGTTTCTGTCTGATTGTTACATAATAAAGAACTTCAGGCAGCAGTCTCTCATTGTAACTTCTTTGTGTTGAAGAAAGTGCTGTATTTATTTTTCAAAATGATGCTAGTTTGTTGAAATTCTTCTGAAAACTTTTCATCTTAATAGAATTTTTGATCTGTCCATGAATTGACTCCATTTAAAGCTTGATAGTCCAGGTCATATCATTCCCAGAAGAGGTCTGTTGTGACCAACAGTAAAATGGCAAGGATATTTTTTCCTTATTCTGTCTCAGTAGTATATGTGCAGAAGAGGCATAACCAAAAGGATTTGTGCCAAACCCTGGAGGATGCAACCAGCAGTACATGATGAAACAAACTAAATGAGAAGGCTTAATATACAATGAGATCCCCTTTAAAGGCGCTGGAGAGTGCCGTACGCTCTTGTGGTCGGATTTTTTTTTTAAGAAATCAACACAAAAATGTGTCTACTGTGGTGTTTACTCACAGGACTTGACATACAAAAATTAATTTTTTCTGTTCATGGAAGAGAAATAAACAAGACAAATTAACTAAAAAATTAATAAAAACACATTTGACATATAAAAAATAATTTTTCTACTCATGAAAGAAAAATAAGCACAATGAATTAACTGAAAAATTAATAAAAGGCATCTGACATGCAAAAATTCATTTCTTGACTCATAAATGAAAAATAAGCAAAAAAGAATTAACTAAAAAATTAATAAAACGGCATCTTTATTGAGCAGTGGAATACTGCAGAATGTATATAATTCTCAAAAGTGATCAAAATTAATGAGGATATTTAATTGTGTAGTTAATATTTTTTAAAGATAAATGTGTCATCTGCAAAATATTTGCTTTTTAGAACAGCTGTTATTAAAGTTTTTCCCCAATGTACTTCCTTATGCTTTACTTTACATTATCTTAACCTCTGGGGCTCCAGCTCTTAAAGATCTCCCTTATGATACTCCACCATTCTGACCTATTAAACGCCCTCCTTCCTCACATCCTCAGAACTTAATTCCTAATGTCCTCATCCATGTCGTCCATCCATCTTTTCTATGGTCTTCCCACTATTTGTCTTCCCTCTTGTTTTCCTGTGCACAACCTTTTTGTCATACGGTCATTTTGGCATTTGGTTTAAACAACAACAACAACAACATTTATTTATATAGCACATTTTCATACAAAAAAATGTAGCTCAAAGTGCTTTACAAAATGAAGAACAGAAAAATAGAAGACACAATAAAAAATAAACATAAGTCAACATTAATGAACATAGAATAAGTAAGGTCCGATGGCCAGGATGGACAGAAAAAACAAAAAAAAAAAAACAGAGGCTGGAGAAAAAAAAATAAAATCTGTAGGGATTCCAGACCAAGAGACTGCCCAGTCCCCTCTGGTCTCTTTAAAGCCATTTAATTGTAGCTTGCTGGTGATAATGTTACTCAGACTATGAAACTGGTTATTCAAAGTTGGGTGACTGATTGTGTCAGTCATACTGTTCATACATTTCTAGCCATTGATGAACTCACAGACAACACATATGTGGGGCATCTGTTCATTTGTGTTCAATATTCAAGCGTAATTCAAAGAGGAAAATACAGTTTGGGGACCTGAGGGTAGCTGAGCCCCTTTTTCTCTAGGTGCTGTTTTCGCTATACTTGTGCCTTTCCCCACTTAATCCACTTCTAGGACCTAACCTTATAATGGAACGGGCAACAGTGGAGTGATTATTGAATTTTGATATGAATTCTTTACTGCATCTTGTGTGTCTTATTAACAATAATTCAGCACCTGCCCCATTCATACTCTCCACACATTCCTACTACTAAAGATACCTAAAGTGTATAGATTGTACGACACATATAGCTTAAGTCCCCCCATTAAATTTTTCCATGCACATTTCCTCACCGGTCAGAGTCACAATATTATGTATAAAAGTTCATTCAAGATAAATGTGCAATACATGGAA
This sequence comes from Polypterus bichir lapradei, assembly GCA_026402145.1. Taxonomy (NCBI): domain Eukaryota; kingdom Metazoa; phylum Chordata; class Cladistia; order Polypteriformes; family Polypteridae; genus Polypterus; species Polypterus bichir. The sequence goes on from JANRMT010062813.1 coordinate 974,098, forward strand.
TATCTATACTCTCTTCCAAACAACCACTTATTCACATCACATATACATTAAGTTGAAGAATCATCCAAGCATTTGTTGTACTGTATTCATTCTGGTGTTATTGGCATTTCACAATCAATTAAAATTTAAATTAAAAGTCCCAGACATTATAATCTTGCCCTCTAAATTTTATTGACTAGGTTCCACTACTGATATAAGTCATATACTGTATCTCCTGATGTGTTTTTATCCAACCATCCTTCTTGGTCTTGTATCAGTCCAAAAATCTTCTGTAGTATCTTTCTTTCCCATTCGTTCAAGATATTTATATCTATTGTAGTTAAGACCCAGGTCTCATCTCCATACATCACATTTGCTCGAATGTTAGTTCTATATATTTGTATGTCATTAATAAGACTCTTAAAAGTTTTTGAAAGACAAAATAGCACCTATTGGCAGCAGCCAGCCTTACCTTAATCTCTACATGAATAGTATTCTCTTCTGTTATGGTTGTTCCCTAAACTTGCCTACACTTTCCAGCTCATACAGATTTATCCTGCTTCCCTTTGACATGTTGGTATTCAACAAGTCAAGGTGGGCACATGTCATTCCTCATTTTCAGATCACCTCTTTGGCTCCTTGTAGTGGGATGTGTTAAATTTAAATCCTTAAAGTTTTCCTACAGAGAAGTCAATGGGTCAGCACCCATGTATTATGCAGATACTGGTGAGATCCTGCACTCCTTCTCACCCACCCAGGTCTACTGATGAACAGCAGCTGGTAATTCACCTCTGAATGGCGCTGAATCTCGATTCAGACTCTTTTCATTTGTAACTTTTATCCGGTAATAAGCTGCCCAACTCCATTCAAACTTCATTAATGTGTGTTTGAGGAGGCCTTAACATGTTAATTACTTCCTTAAAATAATTAAGAAGAGTTTGATGACTCTCTTGTTTGGAGAAAACCTTTGCTTAGGTTTTTGTAATCAAGGTAGTGTAACTAACTTGCATTTTTCTGAGCTCTTCACATGATGATCAGTTCTGTATCCTTGTTCCTAAACGGTCCCCAAACTGATGGTACTTGTTTATGTCGACCTCTTTTGTAAGTCACTTTGGATAAAAGTGTCTGGTAAGCAAATAAATGTAAATATAAATGTAATATGTGGTAGGTGTACCATCCCATTCGGGCTGCTGTAGGTCAGACTGATTGTCACTTTAATCTGATCGTATCCTTGGACATTTTTAATATTAGCAATGTGTGAATCACTACTCCATTAACCAGTCAATCAATATTTTGTATAACATTCTTCACGGAACACACTGTAATGAGGTACATCTGAAATTATTTACTCCTGAAAGCCCCTTTGTTTTATTTTTTCTAGTTGTATAGCTGTTTTTTGTTCTATGTTATTTATTATGTATCTGTAAATATATTTAATGTATAGTATTGTACAGTATTCTATAGTATTGTATAGAAACAGATAATTTATGAAAATGTCTGAAATCCATTTTATAATAATGTGATCTGGGTAAATTAGCCCAATTTTTTAACACATTTTTATAAACCCATTCACTGCCTACTTGAGAATTTACGCTAAAGACACGACAGGTTGCACTCATATTTTCCTTTGCATTACGTAAAGCAGGTAATACCTGCAACAAGTAAAATCAATTCTGTTGATTCCTGTCATTCAAATCACCATAGAGGTGCAGTTTATATTTAAAATTGTCATTACACTACACAGAAAGCCACTTCCAGCCAACTGTTACCTAGTGTGGCTCCACCCCCAGCCGGGACGCCCAGGATGACCGGAGGAGGGCTTGTACCTCCTCCAGACTGCGAGGGGGTGACCGCCCTGGTTATATTGGGGGCCCCGGTGCCTGAACAACCCTGGACCTCAGCACTTCCGCCACACCAGGAAGTGCTGGGGGGAAGAGGAGCAGGGACACCCGAAGGGCTTCTGGGTGCGCAGCCGGCACTTCTGCCACACTGGGGCGTGTCTGTGGAGGAATGCCGGGAAGCAGCTGGAGCCCATCTGGGTTCCTATATAAGGGGCCGCCTCCCTTCATTCAGTAACGGAAGTCGGGTGGAAGAAGGACGGAGCTGGAGAGAGGACTGGAGGCGGCCAGGAGAAAGGCAGTTGGACTGTGAGGCCTGGACTTTGGGGGATCGGTGCAAGAGGCACTGGGTTGTACACTAACTAATTTGTAAATATAGTGTAAATAAACGTGTGTTGGGTGCAACAAAAGATGTCCATCTGTCTGTGTCCAGGGCCCGTTCCACACTAGCAACCACAATTTCCTGTTTTTTTTTACTCTGTAGATAAGTCATCTGACGTTTTGCACACCTGGATTTGAACAGTTTATCCCATTCTTCACAGCAAATCCTTTCAAGCTCTATTAGATTGAATGGGAGGGGTCTGTAAATTACCATCTTCAGATCTCTCCTCAAATGTTCAATGGGGCTTAAATCTGTGCTTTGGATTGGCCACTCAAGGCCCACTCAACCACCATTCGGTGGAGGATGCGGCCATAACTGTGCTTCATATCAGCTATACACATTTGGAGAAACCGCCATCCTTTGTGAGTATAGTGTTTATTGACTTGACTTCAGCCTTTAACTGCATGAGCCCTGATATCATTTGCAGTAAATTAGAAGAGTTACATGTAGAACCCCTCTATCACCCAGTGGGTTACGGACGTTCCCCTTATCAGGGAGCAGTTTGTTACGGTTGATAATGATATTTCTGCAGTCCATTACACATCGATAAGAACTCCACAAGCCACAGTGATCATCTAATAGCTTGAGAGGATCTGACAGCAATTGTTTACTTGTCAAGTCTGAAGATGGTAGAGCCTTGACTGACAACTATAACAATGTGTCACATTTTGAGGAAGAGGCCAAGACGATTGAGATGGTGCCAGGAGCAGAACCTCCTACTAAATGTGAGGAAGTTACAAGAGCTGTTCATTGATTTCAGGAAGAATGTTGAACCAGTACAACCAAAGGTTCTCAAAGCAGAACAAGTTGAGAAAGTTAGTAGCTTTAAGTTAAGTCATATTGGATAATAGCTTGAACTTTGATGACAACACACAGTACTGTATATCTGCAAAAAATGCCAACTGTGCAGCTATTTATTAAGAGGAACTAAGGAAAACAAAATTTCAACTAGCATCCAAAACTGCAATACATGTCACATCAAGAGCGTGCTGACTTTTTCATTCCTGGCCTGGCTTGGGGGACTGTCTATGACTAATAAAAATAAACCTAGGAAAATAATCCAGCTGGGGTTTGCTCTCTGTGGACAAGTGCAAGGAGCGTCTCAAGAATTGAACAGTATAATAAAAGAGCAAAAAGAAAAGCGGATAAGACTCTAAAGGACTAGACACACTGCTAAATAATTGTTTTCAAATTTTCGTTCTGGGAGGTGATACTTGCTGCCAAAGTTTAAAACAAGCAGAAGTAGAAATAGTTTTATACTGATGGTAAATAAAATTTTAAACAGGCCAAATTCAATTTTTCTTAAATAAGTAACCTTTCTACTTTTTATGTATGTAAACATTTTATTAATTTGTATTTTATTATATGCCCTCTTGTATTTTGCTGACTGGATCAAAGAAAATTTCCACTTGTGTACAATAAAGGTAAACTAACAAACTTGTCCTGATGACACCCCAGCATAATCTTGGCTGTGTGCTTTATGTCATTGTTGTGCTGAAAGGTAAACCATCACGCCAGTCGGAGGTGATGTGCACTCTGGATCAGGTTTTCTTTAAAGACCTCTGTACAGTTGTCTGTATTCATTCTTCTACAGTTTTGACCAGTCTCTTTGTGCCTGCTGCTGAGAAGCTATCCATAGCCTGATGCTGCCAGATTCAGCGGGTTGAAAAATGGATGGATAAACAGGAAGATTTCACAACACTAAAGCATGTGCACCTAAAATCTGGAATAACCTGCCAATAGGAATTCGCCAGGCTATTACAGTAGAGCACTCTAAAACACTGCTGAAAACATATTACTTTAACATGGCCTTTTTATAACTTCAATTTAACTTAATTTAACTTAATCCTGATACTCTGTATGTTCAATTCATCATAATAACTATTCATGGTGGCTCTAAAATCCGTACTGACCCCTACTCTCTCTTCTGTTTCTTTTTTCTGGTTTCTTTGTGGTGGTGGCCTGCGCCACCTCCACCTACTCAAAGCTTCATGATGCTCCAACAATGATGGATGGATTAAAAGGCAGAAGTTTACGTGACCATCATCATCATCAAGTCCTTCTGTGAAAACCCTAAATCCAAAGAGGACTGTTTCATTTATGTTAGGTAGAATGCCCAGAGGAGACTGGGCGGTCTCATGGTCTGGAATCCCTACAGATTTTATTTTTTTCTCCAGCCGTCTGGAGTTTTTTTTTGTTTTTTCTGTCCCCCCTGGCCATTGGACCTTACTCTTATTCTATGTTATTTAATGTTGACTTATTTTGTTTTCTTATTGTGTCTTTTATTTTTCTATTCTTTATTATGTAAAGCACTTTGAGCTACTATTTGTATGAAAATGTGCTATATAAATAAATGTTGTTGTTGTTGTACATCTACACATCAAACGTTTTCTGTTTCTTTTTAAGCTGAATATTTACATATTCCTACTAAAGACCATAACATTCTCAAACATGCTTAATACAATTCATGGTCAGAAGAAGCCAGACATTATCTTGGTGAAATCGAACAGAAAGCAGGAAGCAACCCCAGAGATTGGACAGCCCATCATGTGTTCTGCTGACACTCATGCTGTGCCAACTTAGAGCTGGCAGTTAACCTAACATGTACAGTATGTCTGTGAGAATGTGAAAAAAGTATAGCGAGGTCAACTTATAATCAAATAAACAGGTTACAGGTCAAGGTTTCAAAATGTGTATTTTTTTTTTTTTTTTATCTTTTTTTTTGTTTCAAAAAATAGGACTACAATATAAAATATAAATATAAAAATTTGAACCACCACTGACCTGCAACCACAAGCAAGGTTACAAAATTGATCATCACAAATAAACAATGCAAGTGTATTACATTACATTCACATATATATATATATATATATATATATAGTCACACACGTGCGTATGGGAGGCAGCTAAAGGGCTTGAGTGAAGGCAGTTCTGAGGCATGCCGGGATGTTGCAGAGTGCACTAACTCTTTTTCTCACTTCCCTGTAGACCAAACCCGGGAGGCTCCACCTGGCTCTCTTGACATCACTTCTGGGACCGAACCAATGGAAACAGACCTTACCAGCTCCGGCCCCCCTCATGTCACATCCGGGCCTGATCCAATGAATAATGAACATGTGCCCGATCCTTATGACCTCACTTCCTGTCTTCCCCTTTAAAAGCCTACCCTTTTCCCTTCTCCCGTAGCCCGTTGTATGCACTTCAGTGCCAGTTGCTTTAAATATGACTTTTGCAGCCAGGATACCAAATTATATGGGTGGCTACCCCAAACCTTTATCTGTCTTTGTCTCGTTTTGTGACAGTGGCGTAGCCGGCAGGATGGAGAAGTCCCAGGAGAGAAGGGGACAGAACCTGCAATACACACAGGTGGGAGCGTACCGGGGCCGAGTATTCAGGCGGGGAGGGTGCCCCGTGGTTCGGCGAGACCCGGCGCGGGCTCCGCTTCCGGCACGCAGATCTAGGCCACCTAGAGAGGCCAGGGAGTATGCGGGTGGGGCTCACAGAGTTGGGCTGCCCTGGAGAGGGGAGGCAAGAGGGACTCAGTATGCTCTCTTGGGGGAGAGTGCCTGCCTCCCAGTGAAACTAAAGCCCCATTTACCACCTAGGGGTGCCCCAGACTGGCAGGTGAGTGAAATAAAAAAATGGAGGTTGGACCCTGAGCAGCCGACCAGTAAACAAGCCTGGTCCTTATGGGCAAAGGTATGGCAGTGGCTACGGCCATTAGAAAACAAGCCCTACCAGGTAATAGAGCGGGTAGCTTGCTATCTGCTCCTGAAAGCGCTTCCCCATGGCTTCACCCAGCCGGTCTGGGGCAAGCAGTTTACGAACATGTCAGGGCTCATAGAGCTTCTGGAGACACAGAGGGCGGCCTCACACTCTGGGAGAGCAGAACCGTCCTTCTGTCAAACTCAGCCGGGGTACGTCCCAAGACCTAGCCCCTCCCTGTACAATCCGGAGCTCGTATCGGCGTCCGCAGTGCCGCGGGCGCGCAACCCGCTTCAAGACAACGAGGAATGCAGGTGGAGGGGGAGGAGGGGTTGGTGTGCTCTGACAAACCCGTTGACGGTCCCGCACACAGATGTGGTGATCGTTAACAGGTTTAAAACTTCCGCTCTGCTCGCTTCCGGCAGCAACATTTCCGACATTTCCGCGACAATGGCTAAAGTTCAAGACCAGTATAACCTGTGTCCACGGGGAAACCCGCTGGTACAGGACCGCCGCTTGTGTCATCAGCTACGGAGGATCGGTCCAGAAAGTAACCGTGGCAATCCTTCCTGATCCTCCACACCCGGTGATACTGGGGCAGGACTAGTCTGAAATTAAAAGCGGTGAGACACATACCACTCCCGGGGTTAATTTGGGCCTCGTTATGGACGGAGATGAACCGTCTCAAGCTGCCTCCACGCCGTGTAATCAGCCGGCAGAGAGAGACGAAGCCACCGTCCTAAGTGACGTGGCAACTCCCGGGCCGTCGCGTGCTGACACGTCATCCACCAACGCCGCGGCGGAGCGGGAGGAAACCACGCCCATTGAGGTTGACACTGACCCTCTCTCCGTGTTGCGGTTTCAATTTAATAGGACGCTGGCTTCTTTTAGAAGGGAGCAATGGAATGACGGCTCCCTGAAGTTTGCAAAAAATGCCGTGGTCCTTGTCGATGGCCAGCGCACTGATCAGTCGATGCCACAGGGCCCCCACTTTGTGTTAGATAATGACCTCCTTTACCGTGTAGCAATGCATGACGGGCAGGAGAGGAGGCTGTTGCTAGCGCTGCGTACCTTCCAGCGGCAGGTCTGCGGGCTAGCACACGCCCACCTCCTAGGTGGCCACCTGGGCACCGAGAAAACTCTGGAGCGGATCAAGCTCCGTTTCTACTGGCCGGGAATCAAAGAGGAGGTTCGTCGCTTTTGCGCTTCCTGCCCGGAGTGTCAACTGCGACAAATTCCTAGGAGGGACCGTGCTCCTCTCCTCTGATGTCACATCCGGGCCTGATCCAATGAATAATGAACATGTGCCCGATCCTTATGACCTCACTTCCTGTCTTCCCCTTTAAAAGCCTACCCTTTTCCCTTCTCCCGTAGTCTGGTTTTGGACTCCGTTGTATGCACTTCAGTGCCAGTTGCTTTATAAACGACTTTTGCAGCCAGGATACCAAATTATATGGGTGGCTGCCCCAAACCTTTATCTGTCTTTGTCTCGTTTTGTGACAATAGCTTCACCAGCGGAAGTCAGTGTTCAGTAATGAAACTCATGTCTGTATGCAACGTCAAACACCAGAAGCAACCTCTTTGATTAAATGACCTGTGCCCATTTAAATGTTCTGCGCTTCAACCATTGGGTTACAAACACGTTACACAGTGAACCTGTGAACTTGCTGTTGAAGTGGCAGTGGACAAAGAACAGAATCTCAGCACACAGAACAGGTGGTGGGGGATGAGGTTGTCAAGTGCAGATTAGGGGGGATGCCGGCTTCATATTTATATATATAAAATATTTATCAGTTTACATCTCCCCTGGTCCTTCCATTGTACTGGCCTCCTGGGTAGGCAAAGATCCTTGTTCAGTCCTAGGATGTCAGTCCATTTTTGCCTCTATTACAACCTGTATATATAAGAGCCAAATATCACTGACTCACTCATCACACAGTCTCCCAAACCATGGGGACTTGGGACTTAAAATTTGGAATGTAGGCTACCCTTGGCCCATAGGTGCTCACTATGAAATGGTTTTAAAATTTCATGGTCCAAGCGTGAAATTTCTTATAGTTTTTTAGACCCATTTGTATGTTTTCATGAGAGAACTACTTAACAGATTTAGATAAGTTTTTTTGTATAATTTGCTTGAACATTCCATTGATTTTGCGACATTCTAATTGCGCTAAGTAATATATATACACACGAGAGACATTCAAAAAATTTCCACACTTTTTTAACTCTATTTATTAAGAATTTCAAAAACAAATAACATCACTTTTCTATATAGTCACCTTCCTTTGTGATGCAATTTTCCCAGTGTCATACCAACTTTTTAATGCCATCAGCAAAAAATGTTTTTGGTTGAGCACATAGCCACTGATGCACTGCTGCTTTCACATCATCATCTTTCTTCAATCTTTGTGATCGTGGCTGTAGCTAGACGTCGGGCGCACTCTGCATCCGTCACACTAGTATGCCCATTTTCCAACATTTCAATTCACTCACAGATGACTCTACAAGAGAGAACTTTATCCCCATACTGAGCACACATGCGAAGATGAATTTGTGCTTCTGCCACACTTTCTGCCCATAAAAAGTATATGAAAGAAAGCTGTTCCTCTTTTGTGCAATTTATAAGTTTCGCATCCATCTTCAACACAGGGTGACAAAACTGCATGGGCAGCTGGCTTGCCAGACAGAACTAGTCACATGACACTCTCAGACACAACAAATTACTACTCCTCCCGCCTTCATCGTTTCCATCCATCCATCCATTATCCAACCTGCTATATCCTAACTACAGGGTCACGGGGGTCTGCTGGAGCCAATCCCAGCCAACACAGGGCGCAAGGCAGAAAACAAACCCCAGGCAGGGTGCCAGCCCACCGCAGGGCACTCAGAAACACACACACACACAGACCAAGCACACACTAGGGACAATTTAGAATCGCCAATGAACCTAACCTGCATGTCTTTGAATTGTGGGAGGAAACCGGAGTACCTGGAAGAAACCCACGCAGACACAGGGAGAACATGCAAACTCCACGCAGGGAGGACCCAGGAAGTGAACCTGGGTCTCCTAACTGCGAGGCAGCAGTGCTACCACTGCGCCACTGTGCTGCCCTCACCATTTCCAACAAAATTATAAAAGTATGGAAACTTTTTGAATGTCCCTCACATATATATAATTTCACTGCATAATTTCACATATATATATATATAGTAATAGAGGCAATCATGGACTGGCACCCCAACCAGGATTGAACAAGGATCTTTGTCCAGCCAGGAGGCCAGTACAGTGGAAGGACCAGGGGAGATGTGAACTGATAAATATTTTCTCCCCCCAATACGATAGGTGGCAGACTCCCTGGATTAGGATTGCTACACGAATGCTGAAGAGCATGCTGGGACCTGTAGCCAAATGAGACAGACCTGTTGAATTCCGCGGGGGCCGCCGGGGGGGTGGGGGGAATGAAGGGATTCCTAACCCCTACTTTTTCGTACTTCCAATTGAAGGGTTTCCATTGGGCTATTCCCTAGCACCAAAAGTGCTCATGGGTCCAAGATAAAAGAGACCTCTCGACCTCATCCAGGCAAATAGGAATCAGGTGGAAGGAGGACAAAGCATGACTATGAGGTGTGGAAGAGAAGAAAGAAAGAGAAGAATTATGTTATGCTGTATTTATGATACTTTCGAAGCCTTTGTGAAAATAAACCTTTTATTATATCAGGACATGTGTCTGAGAGGTTGTGCCTGGGGTCTAGGGAGTTGCATTAGGCCATTAATCTGGCCACCACCCTGCCTGACTGCTGTGCCTGTGTATAGGAGAGTGGTACAATAAATAACCATGCTGTTCCTGTTTCAAGCTGAATAAAGCTGGCTTTGCTAAAGTACTGAGACTCAGCCTCGTGTTTTGGGGTGCAAGACAATGACTCACACATCACAGGTGAAGAACAATGTTTTAACATTTGTGCGAAAATTATCCTTAACAATTTTCCATCTGTGCTCCCTTGTATTTGTGGAACTCAGTAACTGCCTATATCAATTGTACAGATTCCTTAAATAATTTAGAAAAAACTTCAATCATGTCACCTCTGAATTTTCATTTGCTTAAACCAAAAAGTTTCAAGTCCATTAAACTTTCCTCATTGCACAAATGGGAACATCTGGGCTTTTTCTTTACTTTGAAGCTATTGCTGAACATTCTTGATGATAGCTAAGATGTGTTGTTCCCACATCAAAACGTCAGTGATAGTCAGTCCATGAAATGTAAATCTGCATCTTGTCCAGTGTAGATGGTGTTGTGGAGAAATCTTCAGTAAATCTTCAATAAAACATGAGCAGAGTCTTCAGAAAAGCAGACAGAATTTAGACTTTATTGCATAGCTTAGGAAACAATTGCAGAGCACATAAAGCCGTCTCAGTTCATAAAATGAGCCTGGTGGTTAGGGAACGGTTCATTTTTATTTCAGTTCTAATCACAAAACATCCCCATTTCGTACATATTTCTCGTCATCCACTTTACATGTTATCTTCGTAATAATGACCTGTCCCTGTATTCATAACAATTACCTCACTTTGTAAACTCCTTTCCCCTAACAATCAGTCTTTTCGTAACAATCATTAGGAATGGAAGGTTGTGCTTGCTGCGTGGCCCGGAGATGACCATCATCTGATCACGTTTTACATTTCTCATATTTTCACATTCCTAATCTTGATCTAATAAAAATTGGAGGCCTTTTAATTGATCAGTCCTCATCATTAAGTTGGAATCAGGGTGACCCACATATGACAAACTGAACTGTTCAGTTAATAATTGCTTGTTGCACCAGCATCCAGTAAGACTAAAATCATAGGCAGCTGTGCTGGTAAGTGCAGCACGCAACTTTACTGATAAGGACTGAGCTGCAGGATCTGAATGCAAATGGCTGTTTTGATAATCAATAGCTCAATCCAACCCTAACACAATGCAGTTTGCTTTCAACTTGATCATCTAGAATATTCATAACCCTTAAAATATAAAATTAAATGCCATTTAAAAAATCTTTATATGTTTAAAGTGCTTATGTGCTAGCATGCACGTTTACTTAGTTTTCTTTAAGTTTAAGGGCCCTGAGTGTTTGGAGAAACTTGTTTGGTCTTTAGTCAGCCAGAAGGCCCAGCAGAGCCGCCATGTCCCAAAACAAAAGCTTGTTTACTCAGTTCCCTAAAACAAAAAAAACATCCTTAGTTCAAAGAAAACAAGGTCAGTGAAAAGCAAGCAGGCCCCATTAAAAACAAAAGCAGCTGCCTGTAAAATAATAGTGCCTGTCTAAGCCACTTAAAAAGATGCCAGGCAACTCCTTTTAATAGTCAATAGTTCTAAAACCAATAACAAGGCATATTGATCCTTGATTTAAACCTCAACAATGAGCTGCCTACAACTTCCTGAATTCTATGAGCAGCTCTTGGTTTTGCTGGCATTAGGGGGTGAGTGTAAGGCAGAGATCCTTCCGCTGTGTTATACTGAATGATATCCCACCAGTTGCAATAGCAAGTCAGAGACCTGCTTACTCACTGTGTGTCTTTTGACTCGGAGGCCCTGGTTTGAGACAAACCTCTTCATTTACAGACGTGAATCAGAGAGGGTATGACCTTCTGTGATTTTTTGCCAGCCAGAGAAAAAATTATACTGTATTATTTAGAAAAAACTTTGTTGAAAGAAAGGTGTGCAATGAAAGAATGACAAACAATCACTGAGAATTTCACAGGATTTTGAAGAGCAAAGCTTTAACTTTGAAAAGCAGGACAGCTTATATGAATGAGAACTTCAAATAACTATAGCCCCATTGCCTTTCATTTTATTCTGTGTTGGAAATGTTCAGGTAATAGACATTAAACTGCTATGTATCATACAGGATCATACTGATTGTTAATTTAAAATGTCTGCATTCTACACAGTAGCAGAGACTTAATTAAAGCAGGTTTGTTTAAATGTGATCAAATCAAAGTTTCTCTCTAGACAATGTTTAGTTAAACACCTACTCCACCATCAATGCTTTACTGATTATTAGTTTCTTAGGCATTTTAAATAGCCCTTAGTACTAGGGTGTTGTATCATGTTATGAATGGCAAAATGACACCTAACTAAAAAGATTACAATATGCAAGCTTTCGAGGCAGCTCAGGCCCCTTCTTCAGGCATCCCTCAGAAACACAGAGCAAAACAGCTAAAAATCTATGAAATATAATAAAAATATGGTATTTAAAACAGGCAAGCTTGTACAGGAATTGTTAAGTTCTTACTGCATCATTAACTTAACCAAAATGCAAATGGAAAGTGGACATCTGTGAGTTAAAACCCAGAGCTGGTGTGGCAATGGCTTGTCACATTTTTTTTAAACACACCACTTCAACATCTGAAGCATAAAACAGAAGAGAAAAAGTATGTGTTAAGTTCTAAGAAAAATAACATTACACCAGGGCCAGAGCTGAGAAGAAAGATGTCGGCACCTGCTAGGTGAAAGATGGAACTGCTGTGACTGACTTTCTGTTATTCCTGAAAATGCATCAAACTTGTCATTCCAGGACTATCATTTACCTTCTAGCCAGTTTTAAAATTGGCCTTTGTCAGCTGATAAAGGGGTATCAGAAAGCCCTAGTCAAGGAAAAAATGGTCTTTCTTTTTAATTCATTGAAACATATGCAAAATCCTCCAGGGTTGTCATCATTTATGTTCCTAAGGTAATCCGATATCTTAAACTATATTAAAATCATATGCTGCCTCTTCATGGATCCAATAAACTAGACTTGAATCCTTTGCTTGGACATTGTCCTTGTCATGGGAATGTAACAGAGCCCCAAACCCCAGGCACTACTTCAGTTTTATTCTAAATATATATTTTTATTTGACAAAATACCTTAAACCAGGCTTCTTCTTCTTCTTCTTCCACAATACAAATCTCTCCAATTCTCCCACAACTTCTAGCTCACCTAGGGGAGGCGGAGAAGCTTCTTTCAACTTCTACTGCAACAACATTGCCACTAGGAAGCACTCCCAGCTCAGGTGGAACTTACAAAGAACAGGAGAGCCTTCCCCTAGTGTCTTAATCAGTGGCACCCAAGTACCCCAGTAAAGCTGCCCATCCAGACTACAGATCTCATGCTGCCCTGTGTGTGTCTCCCTCTGTCCTTCCTCTATGACAACCTCCTGAATAGGAAAAGGAACACACCCATTGTAGCCTGGATGCCAGTCCATCCCTGCCCTCCATGACAGTCTGCATGGATTATGCTCCAGGTGACTTCATGATTTATGCTTCTACATTTCCAAAAACATGCATCTCAAATTAAATGGTTATTGCTAATTGGTCTTTGTGGAAATAGCTTGAAATAGCTATTTCAAACAGCTAGAAATAGCTTGAAATCGAAAGATGGCGCCGACTGGTGTGGCTGGCCGTCTGCTCGTCTCTCTAGTCTATGTCTTAACTTTGTTTTTATGTTTTATTTCATCCCAACGATCACTGTCCTATGATCGGGAGTCTTTACTTGACATATTTTCTGACCTACTTTCCTCTCAGTTTTCATCTTCTGATTGGATTTTTTGTGAACCTCCACCTTTGTTTTATTCATCTCCTTACTTCTTCACCTGGACGCCGGTGTTCACCTGTATCAGTCAGTTGAATGCTCCTCGGAGACGCAAACGCACTCGCCGCCGTCGTGGGAAAAGAGCCGGAATGGCTGTTAAACAACGCCGACTCAAGTATCAGAGCTTTGTTTCCCGATGCCTGCGAGTTGTCTATGGCCCATCTTCTCCTGCTCAGGAATCCATCACTGATTCATGGACGCTGGACACCGGATTTAATTTGTCCATTTCAAGACAGCATCACTTTTCCTCGGTATGCAATCGGGCAGTAAACGCTGCTAATCTTCACACTCTCACCTGTGCTCATCCTGCAACAAGCTGTTCTACTTCTATCAAGGTTGCTCTCCTGAACGTGAGATCAGTGTCTAATAAAACTTTTATTCTGCAAGACTTTATTACATCAAATAATCTGGATTTCTTCTTCATCACTGAGACTTGGATTTTAAATGGTGACTCTTCATGTTTTACGGACTTGGTTCCATCAGGTTATTCATTTTTAAACTTTCCTTTTTTTACTTGTCGTGGGGGGGGGGCATTGCCACTGTTTTTAAAAGTATGTTCTTGTGTCAGAGCCTTACAAGGGATCCTTTTAGCAGCTTTGAACTTCAACTTTTCGAAGTGTGCAGCTCCCCTTCTTTGTTGTTTGCCGTGATTTATAGACCTCCTGTAATTAATGATACTTTCATTTCTGAATTCTCTGCTCTCTTGGCTGATATCACCCTCTCCCATGACAAAATATTTATTGTTGGTGATTTCAACATTCACGTTTGTTGTCAATCGAAACTTTTGGTCAAAGACTTTTTATCATTATTGGACTCATTTGATTTTATACAACATATTAATACGCCAACTCACTCTCTCGGTCACACCCTTGATCTCGTTCTTACTCGTGATATTTCAGTGAATAGTATTGATTTATGTGATGTTTCTTTCACTGATCACTTTTCTGTAATGATGGATCTGAATATTACTGTTGATCTCCCGACTAATAGCTGTCCCCCATGCTGCTCGGGCTTTTTAAATTCTTCTACTATATTTGATTTTAAAACCATTTTCTCTAGTCTTTATATGCATGACCAAAATAATGATATCGATGACTCTGTCGTAAAATTTAATTCCTCCTGTGAAACGCAATTGCTCCGCCCAAGATACGCAGTAATAAGGTAAGACTTGTTCCCTGGCTAAATGAAACTACGGGATCACTGCGCCACGCCTGTCGAACTGCTGAATGGCGTTGGGAAAAAAGATGGACTGACTATCTCTAAACAGATTTTCAGGACTTCTCTTTTCAATTTCCAGGCTGAAGTTAAGAAATCGAAACATGACTTCTTTGCTGATTTAGTATCCCGCCATTCAAACAATCCTAGGGTTTTATTTAATTCAATTAATGTGGCCATTCACCCTCATTCTACGATGGGGTTAAATAGCACTGTTCATTCATGTGAGCAGTTTCTATCATTCTTTGTCAGCAAAATTGATACTATCCACCGTGGCATTGTTCAAACTGGCTATGAACCTCCTACTGTTAATCATGACATTGTTCTAGATTCCTTTGATCAAGCCTCACTTTCAATGCTAAAAAGAACTATTGACACCCTTAAACCAGCTTCCAGCCCCCTCGATATTGTACCACCACATCTCTTAGTGGAAGCCTTTGATGTGTTGGGCCCATCTTTACTAGCCATTATAAATGATTCTATTAGTTCGGGGGTTGTGCCCTCATTTTTTAAACATGCTGCAGTCCGTCCCCATCTAAAAAAGGCAGGATTAGATCCTGGAGTTTTAACCAACTTTCGTCCAATTTCCCATCTCCCATTTCTGGCTAAAATACTAGAAAAAAATATTTATAATCAATTGGTCAATCACCTTAACTCCAATAATTTATTTGAGACCTACCAATCTGGTTTTAGGCGTTATCATGGTGTTGAAACGGCACTCCTGAAAGTGTTCAACGACATCTCTCTTATTACTGACTCAGGTGATGCGGCAGTCCTTGTCCTCCTTGACCTGTCCGCTGCCTTTGACACCATTGATCATGAAATATTGCTGATGCGGCTCGAATGTCTTGTTGGGATTAAAGGGGCTGCTCTTAACTGGTTCAGGTCATATTTAACTGGTAGACACTTTTCAGTGACTTTAAATTCCTCTTTTTCATCTACTGTTCCTCTTAAATATGGTGTTCCTCAGGGATCCATTTTAGATCCTATTTTATTCTCTATATACCTTCACCCTATTGGAGCGATTTTTAGGAAATTTAACATTTCTTTTCACTGCTATGCTGATGATACTCAGGTTTATATTCCCGTCTGCAACTCTGCAACAAATCAACTCCACAACTGTCTGTCTGAACTAAGATCCTGGATGGCCAATCATTTTCTTGATCTAAATCAAAATAAAACGGAGGTGCTTATAGTGGGTCCACCAGCTAAAGCCCAAATTGGTCTTGGACTTCACGGCTCTTTCTCTGCCTTTTCCAAACCTCAAGTCCGCAATGTTGGTGTTACCTTTGATAGTAACTTCTCTTTTGAGAAATAAGTAAATTCTGTAGTCAAGAGTTGCTTTTTCCAACTTCGTCTATTAGGTAAGATAAAGCCTTTTTTATCTTCTAAAGATCTTGAGAAAGCTACTCATGCTTTTATTTTTTCTTGCCTCGATTATTGCAATTCGCTGTATTCTGGGATTAGCAAATCTCTGATACACAGGTTACAGCTGGTCCAAAATGCTGCTGCTCGCCTTCTGGTTGGGGCAAGGAAGTATGACTCTTTTTCTCCAATATTAGCTTCTTTACACTGGCTGCCTGTCAGTTTTCGAATTGATTTTAAAATCTTGCTGCTAGTTTTTAAATCGTTACATGGGCTTGCTCCTGCCTATTTATCTGAACTGTGTGTTTTACACCAGCCATCCAGAGTGCTTAGATCTTCTGGTCAGTTGTCTCTTGTTGTCCCTCGTACCAAATGTAAAACCAAAGGGGAACAGGGCCTTTGCAGCTGCTACCTCATCATATTAAGGAGTCGTCTACAATTGAACAGTTCAAAACAAGATTAAAAACTCACTTCTTTTCACTTGCATTCAGTGACCTTCAGTAATACTGATAGTTTTCCTCTTTGTGATCATATAACATTATTTCTATTTATTATCTATCTTATTTTATGTTCATATATTTTATTACTATTTATGTTTTATTGTTTATTGTTTTTTCTTTTATTCTATTATTGTAAAGCACTTTGGCCACAGCATTACTATGTTGTTTTAAATGTGCTATATAAATAAATTGACATTGGAAGTATCAGTATGACCAAATGCTTGAGTGAGCCCTTTATAGTGGGCTGAGTGGGTCATTAGTGTAAACTTCTCTTGTTCAGCTGTATCTTGTATTGTCAAAGGGGGGTGATACAGAGAACAGAAGTTGGAAGGAGAACTTCGTTTTTTGGTGCAAACAGAATTATCTGCAGCTGTTTACAGACTCTAAATGCTTCAAAGAGTCCCTTACGCCAGGTCACTGTTCAAGGAATGGAACAGGAGATGGCACAATGCTACAGATAATTGAGTTTCCACATTAGTAACAGGCTGGACTGGTCTAGTAACACTGAGGATCTATTTAAGAAAGAGAGGAGGAGATGTTTCTTTCTTAGGAGGTTGTGTTCCTTTAAAGTGGGTAGTGACATTCTTTATACAGTATGCTCCATAACTCTGTGATGGCCAGTGAGATTTCCTACACTCTAGTCTGCTGGGCCAGTAGCATCATTTCACGAAAGTCTGAATAAGGAGGCAGGCTGAGGTATAATGAAGGTGGTAGCAGAGGAGAGAATGAAGATAAAAATTAAGGAGGAGAGGAAGGAAAGTAGAAAGAACATGAAAACCAAAAGGCCCTGCTTCATCAGATTTGTCAAACCAGATGAAAGCTCTTGCAAACCATCAACCAGCTCAGGAGTTCTGGCATCCGCTGCTGATTTGGAGATGACAGTGGATATCAATAAACAGCTAAAATTTCCACAAGAGATTGATAGCAAAATATTTTAAAGCCAGATATAACTCTAAGGTCTAAAAACAAGTTGTACACCCTGAGAGGATGGAGGAAGCTCATGACAGAAAGCATAGGAAGTACCAAGCACTCACCCTTGAATGCCTAATGACATATGGCGGCATGGAATCTCCCAGCTGAAGTAGGCTGCAGAACATTTCCAGGCCCATCACCACAGACAGCCTTTTCCATTTTCAAGCTGAAAGAAGCTTGTGGCTAACTAACACCACTAAGCAAGTAGAGTCAGAATTGAGGTGTCTGAAGCCCAATCAACACTGGAATAACTTGCTCAGCAGAGGGGAGAGTTGAGCAGATGGAAGAAGTGAGTGGCTTAGAGATGTTGTGTGCTTAAATTAATTAAACATCTGAGAAAGAGGGCTACCAGATTATAATAAAAAGGCAACAAAAACAGCAATAAATCACTCATTAATACATAACATTGTCTCTCTGTCTGGATAGTCTGATGACCAATAATCTCCCGAGTCAGAAATTTCTGTCTGAGTCACTAACTCTCCAATCTAAATGCCAACTAGCAATGCCTCAATTCTGTTTATCCTTGCAGATGTTGCTTCTTCAATCCAAGATGCATCTTCCCAGTGTTTGTCCTGTCAGTGCGGTCCACCAATTTATTTATCTGTGGTTTATTGTTTTCTACTTGTCATCTACAACCTAAATTGTATTAATAGCAGCTGTTTGAACAGTGTGTCACCCTTTTCAGAAGTCTTCACAGAAAAATAAATACTGTAGTGCAGTGCCTTTACTTAGTGCCGACCCAAAGGATTCTTGCTCTTTTCATCACTCTTTTAGGTAGTGCGCTGTCCTTGGAAGAATGTTGCATTTTTCTCTCACTAGTTGGAGCTCATATGTGATCATAGCAGGCTTGAGGCTTTAACAGGCTTCCCTGCTGCTGGCTCTGAAATCCTTTGAATAATGGATTCCCAACTGATCCTGTTGGTGACTCAATGCTGATTGTAATTACACCACTGGATATCTGATTCTGACCCTAGCAAATTCCTTGATTTGTAGTCACGGTGTTATGTTAGTTTGCAATTCTAGCTTTAATGGGTACTAGCTGAAATACCCGGCAATGCCTGGGAGGAAAATAAAGTGTTTTTTTCTTTTTTTAATTGTTTGAGAAAAGCATAATTAAAAAAAAAAACACACAACTTTAAAAATAAAAATAAATTAACAAACAAGGAAGACTCACTAATGTGCTTGTCTTACGGTTTAGTATGTATGTTATCATCCAGTTGACGCTCGGAACCGGCCAACTTTATTTAATTTCAAAAGCAACTGGGGCGTGGTGGTGCTCAGACTTAAAGAATGTTGGCAGTCACCTCCAGTTCGCAGTCTGGTGGTCATTCTGAGTGTCAACTGGATGATAACATGCATACAAGACTGCAAGATCATCCCCCCACCCCACCCAGAAGCAGGTGGGTTAGGGTTGATTTAACCCTACAGTATTTTTAGGCAACCAATGAGAAACATGTGTACCAAGTTTCATGAAAATCGCTCCAGCCGTTCGGAAGTGATGCTGGAACATACATACACACACACACACACATACATTGACTTTATATATATAGATTAAAGAAGATTCTGTTTTTTTTTCACCCGGTTGGACCATGACACTCTTGTATCTACTTTCATTCTGTGTTAAAAATCACTTGTATCTTTCATTTTTCTCCAGTTTGAAATGACCACACACACAACAATCTATCAGTACGAATCTATCTGCTTTAAACAGCACTGTCTGTCACCGACTGAACCTTCAGTAATGGGAGAAGATTTGATGTTCTTGACAAAGTGGCCACTCTGTGTAAGTGAATTCTTTTCTCTTCTGAATCTCTTTAACACATGTCAATGTTGCAAGCTTAAATACATATCTAGTTCTTTTCCTGATCTTAAACATTTTAGGTTGTGCACATATCGGATAAAAATAGGATTTTTTTATATTTCCTTAAGTTTTGTATTGATTGTAAGCGATTCAAAAGTTCACCTTCCTAAGGCAAAATATTCAGTTATAATGCGAGGAATCAAATTGTGTTCACACAACAAATTCTGTAAATGTTTCTCAATAAACATTTTTTTCCCATACAGATACCCTGCAATGTAATACTTTTTAAAGGATAATACAGTATATTAAGACTAATACATTAGAAAGCATCCAAGCACATTAGCTAATAGGTAAGCTATCCCAGTATTTCATCCAGTCATTTTTTAAATCATGGGAGTATCCAGAGGTTGGCCAGTTGATTTATGACACATGCTGCTTTCTGTGCTAAAAAAGATGATGTTTGATTTCATTTGTTTTTGGTTTGAAAGAAATTATTAATATTATTACTCTATTTACCTGTGTTATGTCAGTTGAACTGATAAGATTTGATAAATGACTGGGAGAATAGACAATTTAATAGAAAAACTGTTCAAACCTAAAAATCAAAAACATGACTGTCAAAGCCAAAATGAAGAAGAAGAAGACATTGCATTTACATAGCGCTTTTCAAGATAATGAAAGCACTTTACATAGAGAAGCATAGTGCAGCATCCACCAGGATGATGTGACACCAGCCATTATGTGACAGTCCACTCACCACATATTAGCTGTTAGGTGGTGAAGAGGGAGAGAGATAATCAATTAGAGATGGGATGATTAGGGGGTGTGATGGGTGGGCGGGTCCCATGCCCGGCCGGGATGCCCCTTCAACACTGAATCCAGGGGAGAAGCCATGGGATGCACTCTATGTCCCCCAGTATGAGTGGTGGCAGCCCTCCTGGGTTACATCGGGGCCACAGGTGTAGGACTTCAGGACTCAGACCTGTTGTGCTCCGTGGCCACCACCCAGAGGAGCTGCACAGCTTAACAAGCCTCTGTGGGCTACAAAAAGAGCCTGTAGCCACTACTCAAGGGCCAGAGTCGGGTGGAGGAGGAGGAGGACAATGTTGCTTGGGAGGAGTGGTGGTGCCAAGTAGAGAAAAGTGCTTGTTGTACTGGTGTGATTAGTGCTGGGACTGTGTATTACTTGTGGGCCACAGGGAAGACGTGTGCCTACAGGGGAAGAAAATAAATAGTTGATTTTATTGTATACGTGCCTCCGTGTCAATCTGTGTCGGGTCAAGCGCTATTTAGCGTCAAGCTTACAGGGGCCAGAATTACCAGGATGTAATGGGCAGTCTAGCTAGGACACCGGGAAACACCGTACCCTTTACAAAAGAGGTCCAGGGATCTTTTATTACCACAGAGAATCAGGACCTCAGTTTTACATTTCATACGAAGGACAGCGCCAATTTTTACAGCACAATTTCCCTGTCACTGCCCTGAGGCATTGGGATTCACATTCAGACCACAGGGAACATGCATCCTGATGGCCTCACTAACACATCTTCTAGCAGCAGCCCAAGCTGGTTTTTCTATCCAAGTACTGGCTGGGCCCAACATGCTTAGCTTCAGATGGATGACCTGTTCTGAATTACAGGTGATATGGCTGCTGTAAACGTTTTCATGTGCTTGTTGATCATGTCAAGTACATTAGGAATTTACTGGTATTGTACTTGGCAGCAGTCTATGGAATGAAGGTCTTCTCTTGCTGATATGATATGTGTTATTTTGGATAAATAGTTATCAAATGAATTTATCAAAAAAATAAATTTTTGTGCATAAATAACACAATCATACAGTATGCATGTCAAGCTACAGATATTACTTTTTTACTTAATTAGAAGTGCTGAAGTGCCAAGATAATAATTACAGTACAAATGCTTCCCTACAACTAATTTCTCACGTATTGCTTAATGTATAAGAGACTCCTGGTCCAAAATTCAAAGCAAATCAGGACCAGGAAATTTTAGGACTGAAAAATGTTTTGAAAGAGTAATTTGAAAATGGGTTTTGAATCTGCAGCTCTGATAAGGAAGTTGGTTCCTGGATGACCTTTTATCTCGTTGCGTTTTACCCAAAGGTCGCAACTTCTAAGGACACACAACGTGTAAAGTGGTCCTAAAAGCAGGAAACAAACATGATGGTAATCATAAAAAATGCAAAATGGCAGACAAAATGGTATCAAAATTTGATAACTGTTTAAGCAATTAAAATTTCCTGAAATAAACATAGGTGTGTTGTACCGTGTTAGCCATTATGGATGTAGTAAGAATGCAAGCAAAATGACTCCTTTTATTGGTTAACTAAAAAGACTGCAATATGCAGGCTCTCGAGGTAACTCAGGCCCCTTCTTCAAGCAAAGCATTACATCTTGCCTGAAGAAGAGGCCTGAGTTGCCTCAAAAGCTTGCATATTGTAATCTTTTTAGTTAGCCAATAAAAGGCGGCACTTTGCTTGACTTCTCACTACAGAAATAAACATTACATGCATATTTATGATCTTCATAAATAAATGTTTTCTTTAGAAATTCATGGAGAACCACATCTCTTTCTATATATAAAATCCAACATCTGTCTGTCTGTATTTCTGTCCACTTTTCACGAGAGAACTACTTAATCGATTTAGATCGGGTATTTTTCTATAATTTATTTGAACATTACGGTTGACTTTGTGACTTCCCTCATCGCGCTAAGTATCATAGTTCACTTGTAGCAGCAATTTATTCTTGCAAATCCAAGACAGAGGGTGCAGTCCGAGGGGAGGGGGAAGCGTGACATCAGGAGTGGGGAGCTGGGAAGGGCCCTCCTCACGCTCCAGCCTCCATTCAAAATCGCTCTACCTCTGGCATTGTTTTAGAACGTACCTTGCCTCCGATTAGCTAGCGATACCTGTTTATTTATTGGTTTTTAAAGTTTGTCCTGTTTTACTACTACAGGGGTGGAGCCACGGGGGATGGTTAGTAAAAACTAAAAACAGAAACAAAAACTCTAATACCTTGCAGTGCTCCATCTATGTTTCCAAAAAGTAAATGTTAAATATCCTTCAAAAAAAGAGACAAAAAGTGGAGTGTGATCCAATAGTTAAATTTGACAACTGCAAACAGTTGCAATTGAAGTCCAGAATCTGTAAAAGTGGAAATTATAAGTGAGTAAGTGAGAAATTAGTTGTAGGCAAGCATTTATACTTTAATAATTATCATGGCACTTCAGAACTTCTAATTTAATAAAAAAAGTCAGAAATTTGAAATGCCTATGATTGTGTTATGTAAGCATACAAAAATGTACATTTTCTGATTTTCTGAGTGAGAATGCACTTGTTACTCAGGGTTCCGTTTTGGGGCCGCTTCTTTTTTCATTTATATCTTTGCAAAGGTAATATCTTTCTACACCATGGTATTAAATTTCATTGTTACTCTGATAACACACAGCTATATCTATCTACTAAATCCACTTCTGTTTTCCATCCAGATACTCTTATGGCATGTCAGTCATGGATGACTCTCAATTTTCTCCAACTAAACAGCATTAAACCTGAGATGCTCCTCATTGGTTCTAAATCCACACTTGCTAAGGTTAACCATTCTTCTGTTTTAATTAACAATATTAATACAAACATCTCTACCCAGGTGATGAGCCTGGGCATCATTCTTGACAGTACTCTCTCTTTTTCTTCCCATGTAAGTAATGTTTCTCGGACTGCCTTCTTCCATCTCCGAAACATTTCTAGACTTCATCCTGTTCTTACGTAACACAGTACTTAAGTATTAGTTAATGCCCAAGTCACCTCACATATAGATTACTGTAATGCTATTCTATCTGGCATTCCACAAAAACTTATCCATTGCATATAATTTATTCAAAATTCTGCTGCCAGGATAATAACCTGCTGTTCTAAATCCACTGAACATATTACACCTACTCTCTCTCAACTTCACTGGCTTCCTGTTAACTACCAAATACAATACAAAATACCGCTCTTAACATTTAAAGCTCTCCACAACCTCGCTCCTCCCTACCTCACTGATCTCCTACAGACTTACACTCCCTCTCGCTCCCTGATCCTCATCTGCAGCTCGACTTTCTGTACCACACATCAAACTCTGTTCTATGGGAGCTCGAGCATCTCTCCTAGTGCTCCTCAACTCTGGAATTCTCTTCTCTCGCATATCCGTCAACTAGACTCAATAACACAATTTAAAACTGTCCTCAAAACTTATCTTTTCAAGCTGGCATACCAATTGTGAATTCTACACTGTTACTGCCTTTTATCTTTGTTTGTTTGCTAATTATTGCTTTTTGATTTATCATTCTCTTTGTTTTTATTTTACTAATGTTGTTTAATTTCATTGCATTATTATTATTATTATTATTATTATTATTATTATTATTATAAACTCATTTGGTCGGCAGCACAGTGGCACAGTGGGTAGTGCTGTTCGTTTCCCGGGTCCTCCCTGTGTGGAGTTTGTATGTTCTCGCTGTGTCTGCGTGGGTTTGCTCCGGGTGCTCCGGTTTCCTCCCACAGTCCAAAGACATGTAGGTTAGGTCCACTGGCGATTCTAAATTGTTTCTAGTGTGTGCTTGGTGTGTGTGTGTGTGTGCGTGCGCCCTGCCTGAGGTTTGTTTCCTGCTTTGCGCCCTGTGCTGGCTGGGATTGGCTCCAGCAGACCCCCGTGACCCTGTAGTTAGGATATAATGGATGGATGAATGGATGGATAAATTCATTTGATAATATTTATCCGATCTATCCTGAATTTCTTACTTCTGTAAGTTAAATCCGGCAGCAGTGCTGTGATAAACTTAAAATGAATATATTCATTAACATTTTAAATATAAAGTTTAAGGCCAAATGTAACTGCACCGTCAAGAGTTGAAGAACATAAATAACAGCAAGGGAAGGACCTTCAATCCACAGACTGCTGCCAATTACCATACCAGTAAATTCTTAATCTACCTGACATGACCAGCCGGCATATAAAAATGTTATAACAAATATATTATTGGTTAAGAGATACAAAAAAGATGGTTAATGTGTTTTACATTTCTGTATTCTTCTTACATTGTTAAGAGTACACTCTTTGCAATCACTTCTTTGTCCTGCTGTGTCTTCCTTCCAGACCTGTTACGGGGATGTTGCTACAATATTCTGTTGTATATGTAAAAAAAGCAATGTCTTCCTTATAGCTTTTTTTCTGCTCATTAACACCACTCTATTGTATAAATTTTTGTTATAAAAATGGAAAGATAAATCGAGTGTCCAAACATGTATCTTATATTTGTATTTTTTCAGCGGTTTCTGTAGCTGCGTGAAGCATTAGGTGAGAGTGATAGATAACACCATATCTTTTCTCTTTTTTTATTTTCTTATTTTGTAAAGTACTCTGTAGGAATTCATACACAGGGTCAAGTGTTGATGAAATATTCCCAACTCCATTTTAGACCCCCAGTAGGCAGGGGGTCCTGAAGAAGTTGTTTGTCAGCTTCCAATTAAGTCATGAATACTATTAGTCTGCGATTGCTAAATCGACTAATTAGGATGCTGGGCTAATTAAGCAATCTGACTCAAATAGTTGTTTGTAGTCTAACTTACATCTAACTTAATATTCTAATTATAAAGTAGTTAGTTCAGGGCTTACAATGATTCCAGCCAAACAGAAACAAGCACTTTCATTTATTTATAGTTTTTATTTTCAATTTTGCCTAGAATCTATTCACCGCACATAATTTTGCACATAATTATTTTGGCAAATGACCATGCTGAATACAAAGGCTTGATCAGAATTAAATAGAAATGCATACTTGCTTGAGCAACAAAATAATACCTGAATTTTAATTTCAAGAACTCATTATCTATTCAACACAAAATAATAGCCCGTGCCATTTAGATTTCTTAATAGACAATTATAAATTTCTCCTTATTTACTTACAGTAAGTGAAAACCAAATAGAACAGGATCTGAATAACAATTTTAATTTCCTTATCAGTTTCAATGCAATTACAATTGGAAGGAGCAAAAGGAGATTAAGCAAAAGTGCCCTCATACCCCTTATTAAGACAGGGATAGGTTTTAAATTATTACCATGTTAAGTGCGCTGTAAAGAATTTAGACTTAATATGAAAGCTGCGAAAATACAAGAGACTGATTATCTTCTATTTTGAACTGCAGCATTATCTACAGCTTCATAAAACCATGCACAGTATGGGGGACTGGAGCCGATTCTAGCAGCACTAGGCTTGAGGCAGGAAACAACCTGGGACTGAACGCCAGTTTGTTGCAGGTCCATGCACAGAAACGTTCACATTCAACCAATTTGGAATCAATATTATATCTTCAGTGATGGGTGAGTAAACTAGAGTTCCTGGAGAAAAAACAAACCAAATAACTTGCAATAAATCACAAAAAAAAAACTAAGGTATACATGAAAATACATCACATATACAGAATTATGTGCAGTATCAGGTGCTAACCCAGCAGCATCACAAGCAAGACCTAACCATGACAAGACCTCCCGTCCATCACATGGTCCACTTGTAGACAGCCATATTTATCATTATGTTACAGTATCTATAAAAAGTCTTCACCCCCTTGGAAGTTTTCATGTTTTATTACTATCAACAATGAATCAAAGTGGATTTAATTTGGCACTGATCAACAGAAAAAGACTTTTTAATGTAAAAGTGAAAACAAATCTCCTCAAAGTGGTCTAAATTAAAACACAAAGTATTTACCCCTTTAAGTCAGTATTTAGTAGATGCAGCTTTGGCAGCCATGACAGCCTTAGGTCAGTATTCCCAGGTCTCTCTCTATCAGCTTTGCACATCTGGACACTGACATCTTTTCAATTTGTCTTTTTAAAACTACTTTCAGGTTACATGAGATTTGTGGGTAAGCAGACATTTTCAAGTCCAGCCACAAATTCTCAGTTGGATTGAGATCTGGACTCGGCCACTCCAGGACATTCACATTGCTGTTTTAAAGTCATTCCTGTGTAGTTTTGGCGTTATGCTTGGGGTGGTTGTCTTACTGGAAATTGCAGATTGTATCAAGTTTCACTCAAGGATTTCCTTGTATTTTGCTGCATTCATTTACTTCTTTACCCTTAAAAGTCTTCCAGGGCCTGCTCGAGAGAAGCATCCCCACAGCATGATTCTGCCACCACCATGCTTCCTAATGTAGATGCTGTGTTTTCGACAATATGTAGTGTCTGGCATATGGCAAATTTGGCCTTTACAGATTTTGGTCTCATCAGGCCATTGAACCTCCTTCCAGTTGACTTCAGTGTGATTTTTTAAACTATGGCTTTCTCTTTGTCACCCATAAAGCTGTGGCTGGTGAAGCACCTGGGCAACAGTTGAGGTCTGCCCAGTTTCTCTAATCTCTTTCAGCTGTAGCTTGTAACTCTTTAAGAATTCTCATTATTAGCCTCCTTCACTACCGTCATCACACAACTCAATGCAGATTTTCAGCTGTGCCTTTCTCTTTCCATTTCTAAATGATTGGTTTAACTGGAGGACAACATGGTTGGTTCAGTGGTAGCACTGTTGTCTTGCAATAGGGTGAATGAGGGTTCACATTCCTGGTGTTCTATGTCTGGAGTCTGCGTGGGTTTCCTCCAGGTGCTGCAGTTTCCTCCCAGTATATAGACATGCAATTTAGGTAAACTATCATTGTTAGATTGGTCCAATTGTGTGTGGTTTTGTGTGTGTTTGAGCTACATTGTTTGCATGAAAATATGCTATATACTGTATATTGTCACACACTTGCACACTAGGAAGGAGCTGAGAGACTGAGTGGAGGTATTACCCGCCAGGCCAGGGGGTGGTAGGGTGCACTAAACCTACCTCTGTTATCTCTACAGGCCAAATATGAGAAAACCTGCCTGATTTAACATCACTTACGGTTCTGGGGCCCAGACTGACATTACTTCCAGTTGCGGTGCCCAGACTGACGTCACTTCCAGTTCTGACCAGATGACATCACTTCCGATTCATGGCTTATAAAGCCGTCATTTTCCAAAACCTCATCAGTTCAGTCTTGGAACTCAGTCCTGTCACTCAATCATTCCTGTTTTCAATACCCTTTTGCAGTCAGGGACAAAATACGGGTGGCTGCCCCAAATCATTTTTCGTGTGTTGAGACTACTTCTTTTACAATATATAAATTTTGTTGTTGTTGTGTGTGTTCACTCTGCTATGAACTGGTGCCCTGTCCAGGGTTTGCTTCTGCCTTGAACCAGACGATAGGCTCCACTTGCCCCACAACCCTGCCCCGGATAAGTGGGTTAAGCAAATGGATGGATGGATGATTAGTCTGGGCTTGAAGGGATATTCAGTGATTTGGACATCTTTTTGTCTTCATCCTCTGACTTGTGCTTTATAATAATCTTGAGTTGCTTGGAGTGTCCTTTTGTCTTTATTATGTAGATTAGGCCAACATACTGACTAACCACAAGTTGGACCTTCCAGTTAAGGTGCATTTATACTACAATCAACTGAAACTCCAGGCAGATGACCTCCATTGAACTAGTTCTGTGACTTCTGTGAGTGTTATATTAAAGAACACAAATACTTAGGTGATCAATATTTTCTCTTTTATCTTTATAATTATTTTAGATCAATATGTAGAGATCATTTTCACTTTGACATTGATTTTCTGTTGATTAGTGTCAAACAAGCCAATTTAATTCTACTGTGATTAAATGTTGCATAATAATGAAATGTGAAAAGTTGCAAGGTGTCAATACTTTTTTATAGGTAATGTACATAATGTACATGTAATATATATAAAATCCAACATCTGTCTGTCTGTCAATATATACGTCTGCTTTTCACAAGAGAACTAAACGGATTTAGATTGGGTGTTTTTCTATAATTTGCTTGAACATTCTGGTTGATTTTGTGACTTCTCTCATCACGCTAAGTAGTTTGCTTGCAGCAGCGATTTATTCACACAAATCCAAGAGAGAGGCTGCAGGCTGAGGGGAGGGAGAAGCGGGACCTC
The DNA here is from genome assembly GCA_026402145.1 of Polypterus bichir lapradei. NCBI lineage: Eukaryota > Metazoa > Chordata > Cladistia > Polypteriformes > Polypteridae > Polypterus > Polypterus bichir. The sequence goes on from JANRMT010062813.1 coordinate 1,002,514, forward strand.
AGGAGTGGGAAGCTAGACGGGGCCCTTTCTCACTCATGAGCCAGCCTTCGTTCAAGTCAGTCTACCTCTGGCGTTGTTTTGGAGAATACCTTGCCTTAGCTTAGTTAGCGATACCTGTTTGTTCAGCAGACATTATCATCTAGAGATTTTTAAAGAGTAATGTTTGACGTTTTTGAGAGAGATATCAGAGCTACGTGTGTTTTAGAAGGTAGCTGCCCATTGGCAGAGATATCACGGCCACATGTTTTTCTCCCCACATGGAGGATGCTCTTCCATCAGAGCTGAACACGATCAGATACAGTGCCGTTTGACGCTGGAGTGTACCTACCTTCTGCTTGGCCAGAAGTAAATTTTTTTAATTGATTTTTAAAGTTTGTCCTGTTTCACTACTATGTGGGCAGAGCCACAGAGGAAAGATGTTATAAACTAAAAACACAGAAAGGCCTTCAATCTGAATTGCTTATTTAAATATTATAAAGTACCATTACAAATTATCGGTGGTATGCTGGTGCAATGCCTAGTGCTGCTTCTTCACAAATCCAGCAGGCTGGGTTCAGATCCAATGGCCAGTCCTTTTCTGCGTGAGGGCTGCACATCCTGCTTTCCCTCCCACATTCCCAAAGATAAGCAAATGAATTGAACTGGAGAGCCAAATGGTTCGGGTCCTGTGATACACTAAACCTGTCCTGAGGTTTTGTTGCCTTGTGCCCACAGCTGTCATGAAAGGCTTAAGTTCCAATGGCCCTAAATTGGATTAAGCAGGTTCAAGAAGGCATAGATTATGAATGGCTAACACTTCATTTTAATGTGCCGTCAGCTCGTGCTTGCTGTTGGTTTGCTACCAGGCTCTTAATTGTGACTTGGATGCACATAAATTCTGCTAGGATCTTGACTGTCTTACTGAGAAATTTGGATTTATAATAGTATAAAATATCTGAGTCTGGCTTTTTCATTCGCCAGACATACTCCATAATTTATGCAGGCCAGTGTGCATGCCCACTTAAGTCTTTAACTAAAACACAAGGCTTTTTTATTCTGGTCAAATCAATTTATAGGTTGCCAAGTCATTAATATGCTCTCATGGCAGTGATACTTTATGAAGAGTATATATCGCAATCAGAAGTATGCAGCAAATCAGACAGGATTAACCTATTGGAAAACTAAGATGCAGTTTTTTGAAGTGCCTTAGATTCTGCATTGCCTTCAATCTGCATTTATTAGAAACTTTCTTTAGACTACAAAGTTTTGGAAGAGATGATAATCCAGATATTTGGACCTTCAAAGCCCATGTGGTAATGAAATTTAATGCAAGAAAATAAGAGCATGTCAGAAATCAATACTAAACAGTAATCTAAAAACTGACAAAGGTTGTTTAGTAGCATGCAATGATAATTGAAATCAATGGATAATCTGATGACAAGTCTTAACCTTTACTCTCCGGAGAATTTTAAAAGCAAGTGAGTAACAGAGTGAGAGGCGAAGTTCTGCTAGCTGTCTTTCCTCTCCTGATGGTCCAATCCCATCTCTAATTTGCTCAATAAGGCTGAAATTAACAGATCAATAAGGCAGGAACATCACTGTTTTAAGGCACAGGGTACTGATTGGCAAACTGTCTATCAAAATGGAATGAACTGAACGCCTGTTCATATCCACAGAGGCCAAAGCCTCATAAAAGAGATGACTATTAAATTGTGTGGAAAATTTTAAAAAAGAATCCTTCTCTGTTTGTATTTTAATGTTAAAATCACTTAATATCAAAACTGAACATTCCATTGTTGGCTTGGGGCACTCTTGTTAAACCTATAAGCTCATACTGTAATATTGTCTACTATAATATGGTCAGCATGACCAGCTGCTACTTAGTCATTCCGAGTAGATTTCCCCTGTGCTTCTTATCACTTTTACAGTTATTTGCTTAGCAGACGCTTTTCTCCAAAGTGACTTACAAAAAAGGTCAACATAATTGAGTAAAAATCAGTCTGTAGGACTGTATAGAAACAAATGTTACAGGATAAGGTTACAAAATTGAGTGAAGAGCTCAGGATAAAATACATGTGAGCTGCAATTCCTTACAAAACTCTAACAACTATGGACAAAAATTCACCAAACAAGAGAGCCTTGAAATGCTTAATAAACACAATGAGGTAGTCAGAATTTCGAATGAAGGTGGGTAGCTTGTTTCACTAGCAAGGAGCTAAACATGAAAAGAGTCGGGTTGAGGTTTGATGCCAGACACACGTGGCATTCTCAGACACCATTCAATGGCAGACCTGAAAGAGTGGGAAGGAGCATAGAACCTCAGAAGTGTCTCCATATACTGTATATACAGTGCTGTCCTGATGACAATTGTGCAGGCAAGTATCAAAGATTTATATATATATATATATATATATATATATATATATAGTCACACACACATGCTTAGGGGACAACTAAAGGGCTTGAATAAAAGTAATTCCATGCCTGACCACAGGGCGGCAAAGTGCACTGATTCTCTCTCTCAGTTCCTTGCAGACCATTCTCGGGAAGTCCCGGTTCTGGGGCAACCAATGATGTCACTGCAGATTCCGGCCATGATGACATCACTTCCTCTACTTGCATTTAAAGGCCACCATTTTAAGGCAGCAAGTCAGTTCTGTTTTGGACTCAGTTGTGTGAACATGTCTGTTCTTTTTGATCGATTTTGCAGCCGGGAAATATTATATGGGTGGCTGCCCCAAACCTTTCCAATGTTTCTTTGTCGTTCTTGTGACAGTATATATACATTGTAAGAAATGGAAGTCCTACAAAGGGTTGAGGTATGAGATGGTAAGACCGTTTTAATTGCAGTGGAAAAAAAGAAAAAATAAATGGCACATGAAGGTGTACTATATAAAGTTTGGTTCTAAGCTAAGAAAGAAAGCTCATGTGAGGGATTGATCTTTCCACCTCTTGTGCAGATTCGCATCTGAACCCGTGCGTCTTCTGGCTGGCAAGCATCCGAACTTCAGATGAAGATTGATAAGTGGTTAGTGACAGCACCCTCTCTTCACTTGGGTGATATTACATATTATTTCAGAGCCCCTGATATATATCTGATAGATAGATAGATAGATAGATAGATAGATAGATAGATAGATAGAT
>JANRMT010062813.1:1006206-1085387 GCA_026402145.1 Polypterus bichir lapradei
TAGATAGATAGATAGATAGATAGATAGATAGATAGATAGATAGATAGTACTTTATTTATCCCAAGAGGGAAATTTCACTTTTTACAGATGCTAAATAAATATTATAAATATTTCTTGACACACTTCTGCTGCATAATTTGTTGGCTGAAAGTCCTCAGTGTTAGTGTGTCAGAGAGGATGTCACATAGTTTTGTTTTAATTCTTTTCTCTGCCACTATCTTCAGTGGGTCGAGAGTGTGTTTCGTAACTGAGTCTGCCTTCTTGATCTGTTTGGAGATTCTGTGAGCCTGTCTTGAAATGATGTTACCAGCTCAGCACACCACTGCCCTGGGCATCACAGAGTTATAGAACATGTAAAGGATGTCACTACTCACATTAAAATAGAACTGTCCCTCAAAAAAAAAGGTTTTGCTCTGTCCTTTCTTACATACTGCCTTTGTTAGAAGACCAATCCAGTCCATCATTAATGTGGACCCCCATGAATCTGTACTTATAAAGATCTAAATAGTTCCCAAGCACATGGAGTCCTTAAAATAGTCGAAGTGCCCACTAGAGAGGGTGAAACTGTCAAAACCCAGCTAGTCACAAAAAGGCAATGAAGAAGCCTTATAAATAGAAAGGTTTATTATTCACAAAAATGCTCAGTAACATAATAAGCTCTGTAGAGCTTAAAAGGGGCAGAATGCAATGTCTTCAAAAAACACACTCCAAAGAGCAAATAGTCCCTAAACAAAATCTACAAGGCAGTCAAAAAAAGTGTACATGTTCAAGAAAATCCTGATAATCAGAAAAGCACAGATTAAACACTTGACAAAACTCACCACTACACGAGTACATTCACAATGAACCACAAGGAACTGTGGGTTTTTCCTCAGCATTTATAGGACTGAGGGCAGTCCTTTGTGTTGATGGGCATTGGGACCACATACAAAACACAAGGAACATGACATACAGAAACTAAATAATCAATACTGATCACATGAACAAAATACAGCAAATGATGACACTTGCCTGGTGAAGAGCCATGGCTGAACTATAACAGTAGCAGTGCACCACCTCTACATCCACTCCCAATGATCAGATGCAGAGATTCTTTGATGAGGTGGAAGTCAATAATCAGTTTCTCGGTTTTGCTGAACTTGACCTGCAGACAATACTCTTTGGACTAAGAAATAAAGTTCTCCACCCGATTACGTTACTCTGTCTCCACACCGTAACCATTACAAACACACCCATCTGGGCAGAATTATCAGAACGGCATACAAGAGAGAAGGTAACTATATTCTAACCCCAGGTTGAAAAACTGACATATTAGAATGTCAATAAAAAATTCAACTTAACTTGCTGTAGCCTTAACTTAATTATTTATCGCACATGCATGCTAGAGGGTCACTTTTCAGGCTCACTTAAAATAAATAGTACCACCACTGAATGAGAGAGGGCGCTGTTGCTTATGGTCTTGTCTTCTTTTTTTCCTAACAGCATCAAGAAACCACCCTTTGAGGGCAAGCCCACCTCTTCCGGTCTGCCCATTATAAAAGGTAGATGCACCCAGAAACTGGCTTTTCATTTCAGAGCTGACCATAATAACTTGCAGACCAAGAATAAAACATGCTGTTGAGCAATAGCTAAAAGGAAGCGCCCCTCGCAAAGAGTACAAACAACTGCATCCTTTTCTATTTTTTTCTTTGTCTTTGGTTGGAATTAAACGGGGTTCTGCCTGATTGGCACTGCAAGCATTTGACCTTTGTCCTGCCTCATTATTCGTCCTGCTACAAGGGCTAAAAATAACTGAAAATAGTCAGCCAAAATCAAATACTGCAAGCCTTGGGAAGAAATAAACCACAATTGCAAATACTTATAGGTTTAAACTCCTTCACTGCATAACAGCAATGACATGTACTGATAACCTGACAGTAAAACATAGGACAAATATAAAAAACAAGCTACATAAATAGGAAAAGGCTGGGCGCACTAATAGGTAACATGAAGATGCTGACTAGTTTGTTTCATACATAATGCTCTTTGTTCTGTCAATGACAATAAATGATGGCTTAGCGCACACATTTTTATTCTTTACAGGTGCTCTAATAATGCATGAACTATGGCACACATCACAATATAAATATGTTTTCAATAAATGACCTTAAAAGGACATGTACTGTTGTGCAGAAATGAATAACTTGAGTCAATTCCTATGCACAGAAATGTCTTCACTTTGTATCTTTGAGGAGCTTCTGTCACTGTGCTTTCTGCCAGTCCCTTGGCATAGTATAATGCCTTGGCGTCACGGGGGTTTTTGAGCGTACAGAAGAAATGTAGGCTTCATGATGCCTTTTCACATCTTTTGTTTATATTTAAAACAAAACACAGATCACTGAGGACACAAGGAAAAAATGTCAATTTCTATGTCCCCATGCACAGAATTCTTAATGGCATGAAAAAAGATATCCAATCCCTAAATATCCATGCCTGTACTGTAAATACGGATGTCAGTAAAATGTTGTCAGAATGTGGCAATGAGAAAAACAGATGTGTCTTGTTTATAGCATGAAGGAAAATCATTAATGTATGCAGCGTGTAGTCCAGTGGAAGATGCCATAGCACATGTAAGCAGCTAAGCTGACATTTAAAAACTAAAGAAGGGCTGTTAAAGCCATAAAGAGCATTCTGACTACTTTAAAAGTACTTTTAATACAAGCAGATGCAATCAAATATATTCTTTTTAGGATGAAAAAGTGTAATAAATAATTATATGTATATATATTGTGAAATAAAGAGCCTTGACACAAAACAAAGGTTTGGGGCAGCAACCCGTGCATTTGAGCTTGGCCGAAAAATAAGGCAAAGAATTCAGCACAACAATGTACAGAACGGAGTCCAAAACAGAACTGATCAACAGAGGAAGGGAGTGGGGTTTTATAGGGAGGTTTGCGGAAGTGATGTCATCCTCGGGGCCAGGACAGGAAGGGACATCCTCAGACCTGAGGCAGAAGTGACATTTTGGTATTCAGGTAGGATTTCCTGTGTCTAGTCTGCGGGGACAAAATAAGAGGGTTAACACTAGAATTACCAGAGCCTTCGAAAAAACTTGTAGATCCGGCCCACCTTAAATCCGTTCACACCTCTCTGTCAGCGTCTTTTGTCCTATAAATGTGCCAATATCCCATTATCCCACTGACTTAGAATGTGCACAAAGTTCTCCCAGCTCATGCCTTGATTGATTATATGGGAGTGAAGTGCTGGAGTTTTAGAGTGGAAATAATAGATCGTTATTTGGAACACATGCATTTTATGTGTGTTCCGTTTCTACAATAATCTGTGTAAACACATTGTTAAAACAGAATCTTTTTTCATATTTTAGTAGTAAATGACAAAATGTTGGCATAAACTATATAATGTGTGAAGCCTGAAGTAAAAAAGATCAAATAAACACTTTCACAAAAGGTTCAAGGATGATACAACAGCTTCTGTGGCATAGCGGTAAGATTTGCTGATTTGTAATCAAGAGGCCACGGTTCAATCCTGATTGCCTCCTAATTTGCCGTTTTCAGTAGTGAGCCGCTGTATTATACAGTACACACATATATTTGGTTTGCGTCTGTAACAGACGGTGTACATTTATAGGACTTGTAAATGTTACAGTTTTTTTCACTTTATTCTCTCAGTCATGCTGCCTTAGGAATCAGATGCTGTTAGTTTTTATTTGAAACTGGGAATAACTGTAAATATGAATAGTGTTTTGCGGAAATGGAACTAGACATTCTCTGATCTGGAGGGATAAAAGCTTGTTATATATATCTGGTATTTCTGGTATTTTAAACTTAAGTGCTGTATTTGTAATACTGCTACAGGACTGCAAACAATACCCAGCTCTTTATATCTATCGTGCCTAATTTCATTAATGTATTAAATTGCTTAATTGACTGTGTATCTTCTATTATATAATGGACATTAACTTTTATTTATTATTTGATCGATTGGCTGTATTATTTGTCCTGTGAGTCTGTGTGTTCTTGTTTTTTATGTTTCTGTTGTTGTATTCATTTGAATTTCCCCTTGGAATTAATAACGTTTATCTAATCTAATCTATACATTTTTTAAAGTTAAACAAAGAGAAAACAGAAATCCTTGTAATGGCAGTACATAAAATAGAAACAGGTAAGGAACTCTAGGAAATCAGGCAAAACAGTCTGAAGACAAAGTGGTAATTTCTTAAATGATTCTAGATGCTGAATTAACATTCAACTCCACACTGACAATTAAACAAAAGTTGCACTTTTTTCATTAAATGAACATTGCAGGACTTAGACCCTACATTGCACTTTAAGATGCTAAGAAGCTTACCAATGCATTTGTTTTTTCATGGCTAGACTACTGCAATGCCTTGTTTATGAGAGTACCAAACTACTGTATGTAGTAGAAAGGCTACAGCTGGTCCAGAATGCTGCAGCAAGATTATTGACACATGACAGAAGAGACGGAACTTATTACACCTGCTTTGGCATCACTGCACTGGTTATCTGTTTTGCTCACAGTTGATTTAAAATTTTTATAACAGGTTGTTAAAGTACTTAATGGTTTAGCACCATCATACATGTTGGAATCTGTAACTGAATATGTCCCATATAGAGAAATATGATCATCAAGTGACTGTCTTCCGATTGCTCCCAAAGTTAAACACAAAGAAAGTGGTGAAGCAGTGTTTCATTTTTATGCTCCAAAAATCTGGAGCACATTACTGCTCAACATATGGCAGGTATCTTCTGTTAGGAGTTTTAAAAACAAACTTTAAACCTCCTTTGTCAATTTAGCATTTACTTTTTCTCTTTCTGATTTAAATAATTACAGTATTTATTCTTCTTTTTATTCATTTTTATTGCTTTTACCTTTTTATTATAATCTTGTCTTTTTATATTTATAAGCACTTTTTCTTGCTTGTTGTTTTAAATGTTTGAAAGATGCTATATAAACTTAACAACAACAATAACACTATTATCTAACTCTCTATATATAAATTCCTAAGCCTAAAAGTGCAACGATTTTATGTGACGTTTTTGTCATGCTTTAAATTGGGCTTATTTTAAAACCTACATATATATGTTTGGTATCATTCTTTTCAGAATTTGTCAAACTTTAATGTGATGTTGTTAGATTTTAAGATTCCTATTCCATTTTTAAATTATAAACTGAAAAATATCAAGAACTCACGCCCCGCGAGACAAGACTTTGTGCCAAGAAATTTAACCACGCCAGGGGCTGGAAATAAAAGACAAAGAGTAGGACAGCTGCTGTACAGGCTTTTAAATGTTCGAAGTGCCGTGCGAGATGCAGATCAGCAAGCCAGCAGCTGACTGAGCAAAGAGGAGGTAAAAAAAAAACTGTATTTGTTTCACATTGCATCACCATTTAAGAGGGGGTTTCGGAGGAGCGACCGCATCTCCTTGGGGTGCGTTCAGCCCCCCTCTTCACAATGTGAGCAGAAGTGGCTGGTGCGTAGCAAGCAAAGCAAGCAGGGGGCAATCACCTAGTTATTATTATTATATAAAATAAATCAGGGAGAAATAATATTAGAGGGTTGGGGCACTACTGTACAGTGTGTTGCCACGTGTATTCTTTCTCCACATCGGTGCCCATAATAATCAAGTGCCTCAGCATTACTTCTAGGAATTGAACTGAAAATCTGACTAGATTAAGAGTTTGCCCTAGTTAGGACGTGTTTGACACTCGCTCAAGGTCTTGAAGATCACATTTGCAAATGAACGACATCACAATTTTATGGCAGGCTGAGTCACAAGTTGGTGCTCATGATGTCATTTTATAGTTTTCTGATACTAATGCATTAATAATAATAATAATAATAATAATAATAATAATAATAATAATAGCAATAATAATATTTAAATCAGCAGGAAAAAAAGAAGGTGTAGGAAAACCTAATTAAGCGGGATATTGCACTAAGCTGTATGTAATTGTTGCCACTTTGCAACACTCACCAAAATGCAATGACCAAGACCCATACACTGAATAAGAGTAAAGCCAGATAACAAGCATGTTTGTTTAACAATGAATGATCCACGGCTGTATTTTCAGAATAATCACGTTCCCACTGTAATGACCAAATGCCTTGTAAAGTAACAGTGAAACCAGCCATGGCTAATCTTGTGCTGTTTCTGAGTTGCATGATGTGCCTGCCTATCTCCAAGATCCCCCCTCTGGCTGCCTATTTCAACCTTCCCTGGCTTGTAAAGCATAACGCGAAAAATCCATGTGGTTTATAGAAGGCAGAGCTCAGTGTACTCATATGAAGTTTTACTGGCAATCACCCATTCAGTCCCACTGATCTTCAGAGTAATATGGTGGGTAGTACAATGCAGTTTACGTCCATGACTACTTGTTTATTGATACCGTGATATCGTTTGGGATTCACATATGCATAATTATCCACTTTTGGGGCAAAGATCTTTATGTGCATGCCGATTTGCATGAATATAGCTTGCTTTAACTTTACCTCATGTGGAGTTCTGGGGAAATGAATATATCTGTGTATTACCTTATGCATTGGAAGGGCATTCAAAGTTTGGTGCAAAATTTGAGAAATGATTGGTTGTGATATACCCATATCATCAGTATTGCAAGGCTGCATTTTCTCTGTGGCAAAAAAGAATAAACACTTTATATTGCGGCTAACAGTGCATGGTTTCCTTGTGTAGATGGATCAATCATATAATGTATAAGATTTGATGTATAAGAAAATATATTATTTCATCTCTATCAAGTCATTATCTTTTTATGTCCATTGTTGTCCAGCCTTTTCTGGGATTTGTGTGCTGATCTCTGCCTGAATGCCATCTTCTGGTAGCTAGCAATTTATGACAGCTCATGAGCTCTCCTACATCTTGGTGAAGTTAGGAGTAGTTTTCTAAATTAGAAAAAATGAACAAATGCATTTACTCCTACTCCTGAGAGTACAACCAAATTTATTTCACTCTGAGGATTTTAATCCACTTAGGACTGCTTCATAATTATGCTCACTGCTCAAAAAATAACAGATACTTCCCATGGCCAGGAGTTTTTTTAAGCTGTTGGGCCAGAAGAGTTGTGCTCAGAGGCAAGGGCAGTGGTCTGTTCTTCAGCTCTGAGGGCATATGAGAAAAGCAGGTAAATGCTGTGTGTTACATTTAAATCCTTCTCTTTGCTCTGTTCAAATCAGTTCAAGACCACCACCACTTCACACCACTTCAGTTCACTCAGGTTTAGGAGTTTTAATGTTAAGGTTTTCCTTTACTGGGAGTATCAGAATGTTTTTTGGACAACAACAGCCTACCGCTTCTGAGCCTTTCAGTTTCTCCTTATTTCTTACTGAACGTCACAAACAGTTGAATATAGGATCAAGTTAGTCTTGCTAATTACATCTCATTGTTAGTTGCCTGAAGAAAAAGTACAAAGAGAAACACAGTTTGTGCTTCTTTGACTCATCAGCAGCTTTAAAACTTACAAACATTCTAAGCAATCAGTCCGTTTATAATGCCAACTATAATAGCGAGGATAATGTAAATAGTGAAGTGGAAAACTTTAATTCTAAAGTAAGAGCTGCTGTTGACATAGTTGCACCTGAAAAGACAGTTAAAAAATCTTCCAGTATTGTTATTCCATGGAAGACCCAAAGAGTGTCTGATTTAAGAAGAACATGTCATAGAGCTGAGCGTAAATGGAGGAAAGCTAAACTAACTATCCATTATGAGATATTGAAGGCTAAAATAACGGAATACAATAACACAGTCCGCCTTGAGAGGCGCTGCTATTTCTCTAATATTATAAATAACAATGCTAGTAATCCCAGAGTCTTATTTTCTACAATTGATCGTCTGTTAAACCCAGGTAACACAAAGGAATGCCCCCAGAATACTTCCAGTGAAACCTGTGAGAACATTGCTGTATTTTTCAATCAAAAAATTAATGATATTAGAGATAACATAGTATATCTCCCCAACACTGCAGAACCTCCAAAGCTCCGGTACTCCACTATAAACAAATTAAATGCTTTCACCAGGATAGATTTACCTGAATTACATAGTATAATCTCTCAACTAAAACCCTCCACCTGCGTCCTTGACCCATTACCAACGAGGTTTTTGAAAGAAATATCAGGCGTGCTAATTGACAATATTCTGGACATAGTTAATTTGTCATTAGATACGGGGGTCTTTCCAGACTGTCTTAAGACTGCTGTAGTTAAACCCCTGCTCAAGAAAAATAATCTTGACCCCTTTGCCTTTGAAAATTTTAGATCCATCTCTAACCTGCCCTTCTTAAGTAAAATTCTAGAGAAGGCAGTCATTTTGCAATTAAATGACCACCTCAATAAACACGCTATTCTTGATAAATTTCAGTCAGGCTTCAGAACAAATCACAGCACAGAAACTGCACTCGTTAAAGTAGTAAATGACTTGCGGGTAAATGCAGACAGAGGCCATTTATCTGTTCTCATCCTCTTAGATCTGAGTGCTGCATTTGACACCATTGATCACAACATTCTTAGAAATCGCCTTAGTCAATGGGTGGGCCTCTCTGGCAGTGTCTTATATTGGTTTGAATCCTACCTGGCAGGTAGAAAATTCTTTGTGAGTTGTGGTAATCAAATCTCAAAGACACATGATATCCGATATGGTGTTCCACAAGGCTCTATCCTGGGTCCGCTGCTTTTCTCAATCTATATGCTTCCGTTAAGTCAGATTATCTCAGGTTACAACGTGAGCTACCACAGCTATGCTGATGACACACAGCTGTACTTATCAATAGCACCTGATGACCCAGACTCTCTTGATTCACTAACACAATGTCTTACTGGTATTTCTGAATGGATGAATAGTAATTTTCTCAAACTAAATAAAGAGAAAACTGAAATTTTAGTAATTGGCAATAATGGATTCAATGAGGTTATCAGAAATAAACTTGATGCATTAGGATTAAAGGTTAAGAAGAAAGTAAAAAACTTAGGGGTAACTGTTGACTGTAATCTGAATTTTAAATCGCATATTCATCAGACCACTGGGACAGCATTTTTTCACTTAAGAAACATAGCAAAAGTTAGACCTCTTATATCATTGAAAGATGCTGAAAAATTAAATCACGCTTTTGTTTTCAGTAGACTAGATTACTGTAACGCACTCCTCTCAGGACTACCGAAAAAAGACATAAATCAATTGCAACGAGTGCAGAATGCAGCTGCTAGAATCCTAACTAGGAAAAGAAAATCCGAACACATTTCTCCAGTTTTGATGTCACTACACTGGTTACCTGTGTCATTCAGGATTGACTTTAAAATACTGCTTATGGTTTATGAAGCCTTAAATAATCTCGCTCCATCTTATATATCGGAATGCCTGACACATTATATTCCAAATCGTAACCTCAGATCCTCAAATGAGTGTCTCCTTATAATTCCAAAAGCTAAACTTAAAAGAAGTGGTGAGGCGGCCTTCTGCTGTTATGCACCTAAAATCTGGAATAGCCTGCCAATAGGAATTCGCCAGGTATAATACAGTAGAGCACTTTAAAACACTGCTGAAAACACATTACTTTAACATGGCCTTCTCCTAACTTCACTTTAACTTAATCCTGATACTCTGTATGTTCAATTCATCTTAATAACTATTCGCAGTGGCTCCAAAATCCGTACTGACCCCTACTCTCTCTTCTGTTTCTTTTTCCGGTTTCTTTGTGGTGGCGGCGGCCTGCGCCACCACCACCTACTCAAAGCATCATGATGCGCCAACATTGATGGACTGAAAGCCAGAAGTCTACGTGACCATCATCATCAGGTCCTTCCATGAAAACCCTAAATACAAAGAGGACTGTTTGATTTATGTTAGGTAGATTGCCCAGAGGGGACTGGGCGGTCTCTTGGTCTGGAATCCCTACAGATTTTATTTTTTTTTCTCCAGCTCTTGGAGTTTTTTTTTTGTTTTTTCTGTCCACCCTGGCCATCGGACCATACTTATTCTATGTTAATTAATGTTGACTTATGTTTATTTTTTATTGTGTCTTCTATTTTTCTATTCTTCATTTTGTAAAGCACTTTGAGCTACATTTTTTTGTATGAAAATGAAAATAAATGTTGATTGATTGATTGACAGTTTGGATGCAGCTGCTTAAGGAGCAATTAAGACATGGAAGTCTTAACAAGTGAGTGAACTAAAATTAAGCCATTAGTAAGAATAATTGGCTTCTAATTAAGAAAATTGGCTGAAGCAAAAACCTGCAGCCAATTTGAGTGAATTTGACACTTGAGGTCTAGAACCTGGGAAGCCGCCGATTACAAGTTACAACGGATAGAAACTGAAGACAGACCACTGCAATGCTGCCCCTTTAAGGATAACCCCAGCAGGGACAGTTGTGACAGTTAGATAAGGGTGTCAGGACAGGGAAATCTATCATAAAGGAGTAAAATGCTGCAACATGTTTCTTCAATATGCATTTTTTTCCAGAAACACTCAGTGGCCACATATATGGAGCTTCCCCTTTTAATATCTATTTAGAGAATCAATAATTTAAATTGACTTACTGCTTGTTCTTGTTATGTTTCATTGGTTCTTTTTGTTAAGGAAGCTTTTCAGTAAATCATGGATTGTATGCTTGTTCCTAGTTGATTATTTTTCACTGATGTTAGTTTTGAGATGTCATCCTCACTTTGGCATCCTAACCAGAGTAGCATCACAGACAAGCCTGAGGAGTGAGGAGCACGGGCAGAGCTGAGACGCTGGGTCTTGGTAAGAAGAATGGCAAGTGTTTGGAGAGGGTGTTAGGGCAAAGTGTAATATCATGTAACTGTCTATAATTTATGTTTTAGTGACAGTTTAGTTTGTATTTATTTTGTATTTATAGGTTTGATTTGTCTTTTAATCATTTTTCTGTGTAAATAACAGAAGGACAGGGAGGTTCTGCCATAGGTACTGTACATGATTTGGAAATTATAGAGAGTTAAGTAGTGTTTGTATTAAAAACGCTGAAATCAAAGACATTGTTGGGACCACTGGCATAATGCAGAAGTTGTGGTTCTCTTCATAAAAACAGAGTTAAGGCCCCCATTCAGATAAAAAGCATTTACAGTGGAACCCTTGGTGTAGGGACTACTCATTAGACCTCCAACCAAGCCAGCCAAAATAAAAAAAAAACTTTATACTGTATATAATTTTTAAAAATGAATTAAATACATACTTGTGAATTTTTAGGCTAAACAAAACAGTAAGAGATTTGTGTCTTCCTTTTTTTCACAGAACCGAGAAACCGCCAAATGAGAGCAACTGATTCCACCTCTTTTGGCCCCTGTAATAGACCCAGGAGCGTTAGCCAGTCCCAAACCCCCAAACATGAACACACACAGAGTCCTAGATATGCAAATACAGGTGTGTTTATTATACCACACTCCTTAACAAGCTACAAAAGCACAAAAACGCAGATTTTATATTGATGTGTAAAAAGTGAAGGGATCTGAATACTTTCTGAAGGCACTGTTTTGGTTCAGAAAACTCACAGATGAATGAATGATTAGAGTTAAACCATCAAAGTAAAAGGAATAACCTTCCGCACAACATAAAAGAGAAAAATGATTAGAGTGATTGAAGTTTGGCTATTTACATTAAAAAGAAAGGACAAATGAGAATCGATGCACATACAATTTAGCAGACAGGTTTTTGAACCAATAATTATAAATTATTAAAAACTTTAAGAAGCAAAGTAATCGATTACATTGACAGGGCTGTTTTAATTATCGTTACCTACTTTTTATCCTGTACAGCAGCAATAGCATACCATACACTAAAGCAACAAACAGCCCCATCTTTCATACAGGTTCATTATAAAATATCCCTTTGGTATGGCAGTAGCTTTTAGTCTGTTAACCAATGAATATCATTAGGCATGATGACAATAAAGACCTTATGTGCTCACCGAAGGGGAAGGAAAAATAAATAAATAAATAAAGATGTGCATCTACTGTAAATTATTTGAATTCGTAATGGTCAATATCTTTCCAGACAAGTTAATTTTGAAATGTAAATTACTTAACAGCAGCCATGATCCAAAAACAAAATATTGGTTCACAGATGATAAAACTCTTAAGGAGACTTGATTAAAACTGGCAGACAATTGCTAGGGGATAAGGACGCATGCTAACAATCATTTGACCTCCCTTATGGCTTTCCTACTTTCTGTTGCACCACTTGCCTGAAAGGAAAAAACAAGATGATATGCATGTTTGCAGCTATGTGAGGAAAGATAAGGTTTGCTGTAATTCAATAACCTTTCCCTAACACAAATAATAATATCCTTGCAAGATTCAAGCGATTCTGACACCTCTACATTTGGCTTTGTTCTCGTTTTCTTTATTTAATATTTCCTGCACCTTAGGCTGCCTCTATTTGTAGACACAGTGGTTGGCCCTGAACAGGATTAGGCAGGCTTGATAATGGATGAACGCACAAGGATTAGTGCCGCTGCTTCACACTCTACAGATGGGTCCCTTTAGCGGCTCAATCGTTAGTGCTAGAATCCTAGGTTTGAATCGCACTTTGGCCACTGTCTTTGGTGAGTCTCTTTGTGTCTGTTTAAGCTTCAAAGTATTTCATTTTCCCTCTCACATCCAAAGTTCAATTCAATTGATCCAGAAATGAAATTAAAAAATGCAATGAGAGGACTGAACAAGTAAAGCGGTACTGCTACCTTAGCAATTACAGACGATGACAGATGCCACCAAGAGATTAAAAGACAGATTTCAATGGTGAAGATTATTTTACAAAAGTATGGAGTGTATGCATATGGGTTAGAAACCTTGACTTTAAATGCATAAGAAATTAAAAGATTAGAGGCATTTGAGATTTGGAAAGGGAGGTGGATGAAGAAGATCAGCTAGACAGCACATAAATGAAATGAAGATGTGCTGAAAATAGTGGGAGAAGATAGAATAATCATAAATGCAATAATATACTGTTGAGACAAAAGAAAAGGATTGGCCACATCTTCAGAGTAAATTTAGCCTTCACAACAAACATAAAAGGCCAGTTAGAGGGAAGGAAGATTAGGGGAAGACCTTGAAGAAGGCAATTTGGTTGAATGCCAGAAGAGGGCTACGGATCACTCAAGAATAAAGCAACAATAAATCAAGTGGAATGGCATCTATGAAGGCCAGGACTTGTCATTGTGGTGGAGAGAAATTGAATGAATAAACTGAATAAGATTAAAATAGGGAGCAGCCAACCACACAGTGCTGTTGGCTGTTTCTTTGGTTACCTCAGTGGTTAACATGTGAATGTTGTCCTGTTGGAATTCCTCTGAACCAAGCAAACTAGACACAATTAAATAGTGACAAGTTCAGAAGCAGATAAGAAAGTGGACTGCTGGCACCTTTACCCTGAGAACTCCTAGTACATTAATTAACATTCACTATTGTCCTTTCCTAATAGAATGGTTGCTATGTGGGAGTGGTTCTATGTAGCATCATTTTTGTATAGCACTCTTCAATGAATGCAGGTACAGTGTGCTATGTCAAGTTCTCATATAAAATGAAAGTATAAACTTTACAAATTACAGAACTAATATACTGTATATAAAGATAGAGAGATTTGCTAAAAGACACAGAAAACAAATTAGAAACAGATTAACATACACAGATCCCAATGAGCGTCATACTTAAAGCACTCAGATTGAGATTCTAAGATGACAGCCTATTTAAAATTCCAAGGATTAATATAATTACAGTGAGAGGTCAGGCTTTTATTTACAGGTGGAATAATCTGCCGACAAATATAAGAGGTGCCATTTTCAGTCTCAGCTTTTAAATCGAGGTTGAAGACTTACTACTTTAGTCTAGCATACCCTGACTAGAGCTGCTAATTAGCTGTGCATGCTGCATCTCTGTTTGTTAGTTATGTGTACAGAAATTTAAGTGTCACAATATTTTTTAAAATGTTAATAACTCTATTCTATTTCTCTTCTCTGGATGTGGCACTTGGTGCCAACTCACCTACTGCAAGGCTGCTCTGCTACATATGGAAAAGTCATCTCAGATAAAGAAGCACTGTAATCATTGGATGGAAAGATACTCTTATCAGAATGGACCGCCAGCAAAGACTCCACTATAGAAAACCCAGGCGAGGGTGGGTGGTCACAGTTGGCAAAGGTCTCCAGGACTGTGACTTTATTTTTGACTCTCTCTTTTACAATTTTAATCTTCACTACTGTCAAGTTACCATAGTTCAGCAATTAATTAATGGACAGATATTATTGGTTTCAATTTCAAATTATGTTTAATCACTTTCTACCTTGTTTGTTGTGTTTTTATATGTGTACAAGTTGTGTATTTAGTAGTTAGTGTAATCTGAACTTTTTTTAACTGAGAATTATTCACACCCCTCTGCCCTGTACTCAGTCAAGAGTGCTATACAAAAAAATTCAGTTGGACTCATAAAGTAAATTGTAGTTTTATTGTATTCCTCATTTTTGTTTATTGGGTACTTTTCATTAAAGCATAAAAATATCACGTTACTAAATAAGAATGTTAAAGGGATCACAATATGATAATGGACTAAATTTTACAATGTGTTTTACAAAGTGTTATCAAGGCATTGTGGTTCTAAAATATCACTACGTGGACCTACTTTGGTGGCCAGTCATTGACAAAAACAAGCAGATAATGCCTGACCCATGATCCATGCTTACCTATTATCATCACTTTCTGATATAGTGTACGGTGTCAATATTAACTGTACTGTACAAGTTTCTTAGTGGATCCAAATAACTGGAAAAAGGATTGGCACTGGAGTGCATTGTATTGCCAAATATTTGCTCAAACCCTAGGTACAAGGTGAACAATTCTGATAAATGATGTTCATTCATGCCATGGTTTTCATTGTTTCATTTATTTGTCACCCACTACTGTCCCAAGATGAAGCTTGGCAGGCAAAGGTGGGGAAAATGGACTGGGAGATGAATCTTCTTCTTTTTCTTTTTTTGGCTGCTCCTGTTAGGGGTTGCCACAGCAGATAATTTTTCTCCAATTCCTTCTGTCCTCTGCATCTTGCTCTATTACACCCATTACCCACATGTCTACCCTCACCATATCCATAAACCTCCTCTTCCTCTTACCTGGCTGCTCCATCCTTAGCATCCTTCTCCCAATACACCCAGCATCTCTCCTCTGCACAGGTCCAAATCAATGTAATCTTGCCTCTCCACATTTTTCAACCCATATAATATAGTTGGTCTCACTATTGTCTTGTAGACCTTCCCTTTCACTCTTGCTGATATCCTTCTGTCACAAATCATTCCTGATACTCTTCTCCACCCACTCCACCCTTCCTGCACTCTCTTCTTCATCTCACTTCCACACTCCCTGTTACTCTGTACTGTTGATCCCAAGTATTTAAACTCATCCACCTTCGCCAGCTCTACCACTTGCATCCTCACCATTATGCTTACGTCCCTCTCATTCACATACATGTATTCTGTCATGTTCCTACTGACCTTCATTCCTCTCCTCTCTAGAGCATATCTTTCCAGGGTATCCTCAACCTGCTCCCTACTCTCGCTACAGATCACAATCTCATCAGCAAACATCATAGTCCACGGGGACTCCTGTCTAATCTTGTCTGTCAACCTGTCTATCACCATTGCAAATAAGAAAGGACTCAGAGCTGACCTTCTCTCTTTCTCATTTTCTTCACTCATCAGCCTCTCAAAGTACTCTTTCCATCTGCTCAACACACCCTCCTCACTTGTGAGTACATTTCCATCTTTATCTTTTATCACCCTATCCTGCTACACATCTTTCCCAGCTCGGTCACTCTGTCTAGCCAATAGGTGCAGGTCCTTTTCTCCCTCCTTAGTGTCCAACCTCTCATACAGCCCATCATACACCTTTTCTTTAGCCTTTGCCACCTCTCTCTTTACCTTAAGCTTTATCTCCTTGTACTCCTGTCTACTTTCTGCATCTCCCTGACAACTCCACTTCTTCTTCACCAACCTCTTCCTCTGTATACTCTCCTGTACTTCCCCTTCCACCACCAGGTTTTCTTTTCCTCCTTTCTCTGTCCAGATGTCACACCAAGCACCCAGCCAGCTGTCACCCATACTACTTATGTTGTAGTTGCCCAGCTATCTGGTAACTTTCCACTCCCACCCAGTGCCTGTCTTACCTCCTTCATGAACTCAACCTTGCAGTTTTCTTTTTTCAGCTTTTTTGATCCTTGGCTCTGCCCTCACTCTCCTCTTCTTCTTGATATCTAACGTCATCCTACAGACCACCATCCTATGCTCCCTAACTACGCTTTCACCTGCCATTACTCAAAAAGCAAAGCAGAGGGTCAAAACTAGAAAGACTAAACAATTCTGCGTCAGAGAGAAAAAAGGGGATGAAATCTTAAAGTCAAAAATTCACTAGCCAGAAGGTGAGAACACATGTAAAGAGTTTGCTGTCAGACGTTTAGAGAAGTTATCCTGTAGTTTAGAGAGAGGGAAATATGTGACATCATCTTAAATATAGCTAAGGCACGATTTCTAAGCCTGTGCCCTCTAGCAACAAACACACAGGGATAGTGGTATCGACTAAAATTCAAGAAGGCATTGTCACATCACGTCACTTTCTAACCCACCTATTCCAGACCAGGGTTGCAGGGGGGCTGTAGTCCATCCCTGCTAGCACAGGGCACAAGGCTGGAAAAAACCTTGGACAGGATGGTAGTCTATCGCAGAGCAAACATCAAATACACTCTAGGGCTAATTTAGCATAGCCAATTCACCAAACCTGCATATCTTTGGACAATGGGATGAAATCGAAGCTGCAACAAAAAAAGGGAGCAACTCCACATCACACAGGATCTGCAAAAGAAAGAAACTCCAACTTGTAAAAGTGAAGCAGTCAGGAAAATGCGATTGAAACAAGTGAAAAAATGCTTTTCATTTTCATGAAGAAGGGCTGTTGAATGTTCTCTTAATTAATTATTAATTATTATTATTAATTATTAATTAATTATTAATCCACTAGAAGAAGAATACTAAATGTTATTTGGGCAAAGAATTAATCTCAAGCTTTCCTTTTTCATGAGAGTTATCTTAGAACCTTTTCTTTATGAAATACAAGGTTGTAATGCAACAAGGTTTTTGTTTTGTTTTTTAATTTAGATTTTTTTCTACAGTGTTTACAAAAATAGATTTCTTAGATTTGAATACTATTGACTGCTTTTTTATAACCAGACTAACTAGACGCACACCAACCAACAATGTTTTACTGCACCTCCCCAAATCAAAACAGCTAAGAGTGCTGACTGGAACCTCATATGGTCCTTGCAATCTTTGACATAAGATTCTGTGTGTGCTGCTTCTCTTCAAAGCACAAAGACCAACCCAAGGCCAATGCAGAGTTTTAGAATTTTAGTCAGATGTTTACCATACAACTTCTGGAGTCTCTTGGACCTCACTGGCACTCATGCACAGTCTGTTCTCTCCTGTTGCACTTAGTAAAAATGGCAGTACACAAGTGAGCACAGAAGACTCAGGTCCAATACAACAGAAGGACAGCTAAGTTTCATCATGTGATGGCAGTGACCTGCATTGGACTAGGTTGCCCTCATATCTATGGTCAGCACCTTTTGAAATAAGATACCAAATGGACCCAGCACTGCCCCATCATTCTGAAGTATCACTGTGGTATGGTCTCAGGTTACAGCCCCTGTTTTGTATTGGTAGTGTGATATATTACTCTACTTTCCCCTTTGTATTACTAATATGTAGAGTGAGAGATGGCCGGCAGCTTATCCTGGCCAATACATCTACACCGCTAGATGGAGTCCTCCCTGCAACATGGAGGTGACCCGAATTCACGCAGGGCATCATGGACAATGGAGTTCAGCATCACAGCCCTGCTGGATACTGTGGGGGCTGCCAGGGGACGCTGCAGGGAGACACAAAGATTGTTTCTATTATTGTCTGGAAGTACTCATAAGTCATGGGGACGAAAGAACTGAAGTACTTCTGGGCTGAAGAAAAATAAGAGTTTTCATCTGACCCGGAAGTGCTATGAAATCACATGGACAGAAGCACTTCCGGGTCAAGGACTATTTAAAGGACTGTGGGAAACCCAGCAAGCTGAGCCGGAGTTGGCAGGAAGTGTGACAGAGCTGCTGGGTGGAGAGGAGGATTTATTGTTTATTATTGCATTGATTATTCTGCATTGTGGAGGTGGAGGTGCTTTGTGCACATTATAAAAGAAATTACAATTATTTCTGGGACTTTTACCTGGTGTCTGGATGTGTTGACTGTGGGTTACACGGGGCAATAATGACCCCTAGTGTCACAGTAGCCTTTGTCAGAATGCCTTGAATCTCACAGACTTGCCACTGTTTATAAGGTATTGTATTTTATAGTTTCTCCCCACTTTCCCATCTACATTTATAACCTCAGGGAATCATGTGTAGTAAAAGACAAGCAGGAGTTAAGTTAAACTTTAAAAAATGTATTATTGATAATATTCATAAATAATAACAATAAGCAAAGTACAGATGAGCACTGGCAACCAGACTTGCAGCTACTTTAAATGTCTCTAGTTAAGGCATCATTTTTGGTCAGCTTTCTTCAGAACAGGCCGCATGGCTGTCTCAAAATGGCTGCCGAGTTGTGTTTCTCAGTGTGGACTTTTTCAGTTCATGGCATGTGAGATAATTCTTCATCAGTTGGTATGAGAGAGAGAGGGAGGGGTAAAGCAAGTGAATTTATGTATTCTTTGTCCAAACCCTTACACCAATAGGGTGTCATGCTACAGAATACCCACTGATTGAGGCCAATCCCAAACAGCCATACTTCAGACCAATGGGGCACACAATAATTTCACACCTGCCCCCAAAACCATTTGTTCAGCTGAAGCTTGCCAGCTAGGTAGTCTGGCTTATTTGTGGAGGTTGACTGAGAGAGTCCTGCAGAGAATCACTTGCCAAAATGGTTTCAGGCACTTTCTCCAGCCCTGTCATAAAATCACAAAGAGACTCTTAGACTAGAGTCCTAAAAGGGGGTGGGGGGGTTCTTAACCATCAAACCATAGCTATTCTTATCAATGATAGACATTAGTGTTATAAGTTACAAATAAAGACATACAAAATATTTATCAATATGCAAAATCTCACACCACAACAGCCCCCTGATGTACTTGTAACAAACGCTACCGCTCAACAAGGTCTAGCCCATTACAAAACTGGATATGTTTGGTGCCACTGGTTCAAAATGAAGCCACTTTCATAATTGTTCTCACATTCGCTTGTAGCTTGATAACTATGTTAAAACAATCCAGGCAGCAAGTTTCTATTTAGTCTTTTCCAACAGTTAATGTGAGATCTTCCCAAAAAGTGGATCGGTCCCCATCCTGAAGACACAAAACAGTACAAATTTCACTCTGTGATGAACTGATGTCTCATCCAGGGCTGGTGTCTGATTTGTGCCCGATGCTGTCAAGAGAGGCTACACCCTCTGTGACCCAGAATCTGATTAAGCAGATTTGAGAGTGATATGATATATTATATTGTAAGGCTGAAATTGAAGCTGCTGCTGACTCAGAGTGAGCACTAATTCAAACAGAAGCACAAATGCATCAAGAACGAAAGCTAATACTTTGTCACACCCTGCTCCCAAGCTCAATGGACCTGAGCTTGGGAGCTTACATTATTACATTAATAGACTACATGTAGCACAGTTTTTGACAGAAACAACGAAGTGTAAAGGCCAAAAGAAAAACAACTTGCCTCAGTGGTTATGTATTATATCGTAGTGACAGAGATTTAAATCCCTAGCAAAGACAAGCTCTGCAGTGATGTGCTATAACGCTACAAATTCTGCCTGAGCGCAGTCACTGTGGTGACCGTGTACAAGGCAGGTACATTTGAGGGCTTTATTGACATCTGCTTGAGATGTCACCTTGAGCTTTTAATAAACTTTAGATGTTGGTTTGGTGGATGGCATTGTGGTGCAGTGCTTCCTAACAGCAGTGGAGTTTGTAACATTCTTCCTGTGTCTGCATGAGTTGTCTCCAAGTGTTCTTGTTTTCTCCAACATTACAAAGATAAGGACATTAAGGTGACTTGTTATTATAAACTGGCTCTCTATAATATATTTTCTGAGTGCGTGGTGTGATACACAGGCATTCCATCCATGGCTGCATCAGCTATGATCCCTTGTCCTCATGGTTCTGCATTGGAATAAGCAATAGTGATAAATGAATAAATGACTGTTTGTTAGGTTGCTTGGAGCTGTTTCTTTGTCTATATCTGCAGATCCATCAAACCATTTTTTAATTTTCTCATACTGATCATGCACAGCAGTAGGCCTAATATCACAAGCATCCCAGATAAGCTGCAGGACAAGACATATTTAAACTTAGACATTCACAGTCAACCATAAACTACAGTGCCTATGAAATTTATTCCCCCCTTGCAGGGTTTCACTTTTTATTGTCATATGAGGGATATTCAAAAAGTTTTTTTTTTACTCTATTCATTAAGACTGTCTGACCACAAATATCTTGCCCGCACTGGCACTTTAGATTGTAGTCTATGGAGGACAGTGGAAAAGCTTAAAATCTTACCAATAACATTTATTTTTCAAGCCAAGACAGCTGTCGAGTATTGAGCTGTATCTTGTAATTACACACACATTGTAAAATAGTTTATACCTGTACCTGTTTTTTTGTTATGATATTCAGCCATTTTAAAAGGAGACCAGCTATATGAGATAGCTCAGCACTTCCTGCACAACAACCTTTCACCCCCACCACCATAGTCTCCTCCTGACAGATCAAATCACAGTAAACCTTTACTGCCATGTGTTTGGGTTTATTTTGATTTACATCCATAAGAATTAGCACAAGCAAATAAAAAATGTATGTTTAACATAAGAAAAATAGTACCAGGAATATGCAATAAAATGAGTATTTTCCAGATTCCTTTTGTTATCATAAACATGTGTCGGAGACACGGAAAGTGTGGATCAACACTCGGCAACTGTCTTGGCCTGAAAAATGGACATATTTGGTTAATTTTATAAGCCTCTCCTCAATGCCACATACTCTTCAGCGCAAAGCGCCAGAGCAGGCAAGATACATTTTTAAATTTATAGAAAGCTCTTAACTTTAGAACACAATTTTGTGTGGCAAATACATATATACCATGTTTGTGAAGAAATAACTCCACCTTAAAAATGCCAATCCTATCCTTTAAACATAACATTTTTGAAAATATGTGTAACAGAGCAGTACCCAATAATTACCAAACTAAATGACTATAATGATAAAATGACCAATGTTAGCATAAAATCACCATCAGTATTGCACAATGAAAGGAGAAAAACAACCCGAACAAGTTCCCTATCTATGTAGTATTATTATTAGTTAAAAGCTAGTAATGCTGCTGGTGGAAATGTTTAACCAGGCCATAGTAGTCAGTGTGGTGTTCTATGCTGTGGTCTCCTGGGTAAGCAACATGAGCTCAAAAGACATACTCTACAATGCCAGAGCAAACTTATCAGGGCAAACCCTGGACATTCTGTAAGCTATTATGAAAAAGAGAATGATGGCAAAACTGGACAGCATCATGAAAACGCTGTACCAATCCAGGGGGCGCTATTTTCGAGCATATTTAGCCCCCAGGCTCATTTCTTCATGGTGTGCTAAGAATCTTCCCTGGGAGTCTTTTCTGCTATCAGGTAATTCAATCCACCTCCTGATGTCACAGACTAAACGCCTATGCTCTTTAAGTTCATTATGCTATTTTTTTTACAATATTTATTTATTTATTTATTATCTGGCTATCTATCTATCTATTGATTGGCTTTATTATTTGTCCTGTGAGTGTGTAGTTTTGTTTTTTATGTTTCTTCTACTGTATGCATCTAAATTTCCCCTTGGGATTGATAAAAGTTTATCTAACCCTAATCTAATTCAATTTAAATCCAGTAAATCATTAAAAGTATACAAATAACTAAATACTTGGGACAGAATTTATTTATTGTGTAATGGGAATACCAAAGTTGACAGTTACCTTAAAGATTTTAATGCCAGTCTAAAGATACACTGAAGCTAAAGCATCTCTACCAGTTTGGATAAACCATAACAACATCCCACCCTCTTGTACATATTACGGCTAAGCAACTCTTTTGTTCTTTCTTTTCCTTTATATTTGTGGCATATTTGTGGAGACTTCATATTTGAAGTCTCTTCTTGCACCGACACTGCATATTTCAGTGTGGGTCTTGTTGCTGACCCTGTGGCTCTGATCTTCTGCATTCACATCAACTGCCGCTCCCTTTCTAAACTCATGATTTGTTAATATCACATAGGGCGCTGCAGTTTTTCCATTTAATTAGTTAGATCAAACAACGTAGAGCTGCAGGTTGATAACATCAGTTCGTTAAAATAATAATCTGCACATAATATTAGTTCAGTCATTTCAGTCTTATTTAGAGTAAATAGGAAAAACAAACAAAGTAAGAGTTGGGGTACCAGCAGGTTTAATGTCCATTTGTGGTACATAAGAGAAACTAAAAGAAAAGGTTGTAGGGAACTTTTCGAATGCAAACAGAGTAAAGAGCCCTTGTTTGAAACGCGTTTCTGATGAAGATCCAGTCTTGAATGTTAACCTCTTCCTGTAAGCTGCAATATTTATGCTGGAGTGGAAGAGGAGGGATGATGGCCATCTTTGGCGGAAGTGACCTCATCTGTCCTCCGAATGGTTTTTCTCCATTTTGAGACAAATGGAAACTGTGTTAGCTGTGGTGTCTCATTTAACTTCTTCCCCATATTAGTATTCAACCCGAGACACACCCCAGGCTCTGGTGTTTGTCAATATTGTTATATAATTGCTTTCCTCTTCCATTAATTTGCAAAGAAATCTTTTTTTTTTGTGTGTACTCTTATGGTTAACTTAGCTAAAGCAGCAGGAAACAGGTTCTGCTGTATGAGCAGCTTTTATGTGCATACCCAACTTTTCTCTGGCATGGTGTTTTGGATCCAAAAGGCTGTCACACAAGAAAAAGAGGAAAATATACAAAATATACAAGGTGGTGTAACTACTGTCAAGATAAAATTGAAACATTCCAATAATTTGTGGTTGAAGTCGCACAGAATGTTCCTCTGTTTAAAGACAGATGAATTTGCAGATTCACCAATGCTTTCAATAAGACATTTTGAAAATTCTCAAAGAAAATGTAACTGTTCTGACAAATTTCCTTTGAATTTCCTTTTGAATTGTGTGTTGTTTCATGTGGACAGAGAGAAAGAGTAGATACCACAGTAGTTGCTTCTCGTATGATTTGCAAACACACCTAAAAAGAATGGAACTTTCTCCATTTTGTTATAGCTTAGAAGTTGAACACCCCTTAAATTACTGATGCCTCCTGTTCCTGCATACTTTACAGAACACTGTATTCACTCTATATGGTCATGAATAGATATGACCTTTACTGTTTCAGAGCTGTTAGACACTGCAGAACTAAAAGCTTTAACTAAAAACAATCACCAATGATCACCATTGTTTACTGAATGAGCAAAATAAACTGCATGAAATAAAAAAATAAATACATTCATGTAAATCTGTTTCATTTATTGTCTATGTGTAATACCATGTTTCCCCAAAAATAAGACCTACTCCGAAAATAAGCCCTAGCATGATTTTCAGGCTGCTCTGTAATATAAGCCCTACCCCAAAAATAAGCCCTAGTCAAGATCGTCACCTGAAAAGGAAGGCGCCTAAGGCAAGGTTTATTCTTCATGTGATGTGATGAGTGTGACAAAACATCCATTATATTCCAAGGACACCTTGCCACAATATCTCTGAAAAGGATGTTTAATCATTACATCCATCAATTCGGGGATGCGCCCAGTCCAGCAGCATCAGCGCAAGACAGAAACAAAATCCCTGGACAGGGCTTCAGCTAATCGCAAGGTGAACACAAGCATACACATACACTGGCGTCATTGTAGCAAATTCCAGGCAGGGATCACAAGGGACGTGACTCCGTGCCACCCCATATGTGTAACTATTAACAGTATTCATTATTTAAACAAAGTTAACAATTTATCTGTAAAATGTACATATTTTAATGCATTTCATCATGAATGTGATATCAAGTATAAATCTAAGAATTCTAAATGTGCAGAGAGCTGGCATATCATAAATTTAATGTGTTCTGGGTGGTGATCTATTGCTGCTTCCCACTGCAGTCAGGTCAGGAGGAAGCCCTAGAAGTATGTAGTGATTAACAACTGGGTCGGTTTTAAGATGACGTTTATGACAGTCTACTTTAATGATAAAGTGAACTACGATCTTAAAGTGGACACTTCGAGGTTAAAAAAATATGTAAAAATTACAGAAATTTCCACTTTAATCACAAAATAGACAATTTCATTATGTCTTTTTTTCTCTATGGCTCAAATATACCGCTGTACATTCTGATACTATTGTGAAAAAAAAAAGACGACACAGAAGATGGTATGTGAGACTTTTGAAACATATTGCGTCATTATGTTGGGGAATATGCGACGCTTAAATATAAAAGCAACATAAATACATTTGTATGTCGGCATTTTGCTTCAGCACGTTGAACCATTCATCAAACTTTGAAGCACGCACATCGATCCTGGAAGATCCTAAACTCCTAAAAGCGGCTGGAGTAGCAATAAATTCAGGCTGGAATTCAGGGTTTGAATGTGGGGAGTTATGACAATATTCCAGAAGAAGATGACATGACTGTATTGGGATAAATGTATATTGTTATACATATAAATAAGCCCTAGTGCATCTTTTGGAGTAAAACTTAATATGCAGTGCATCCGGAAAGTATTCACAGTGCATCACTTTTTCCACATTTTGTTATGTTACAGCTTATTCCAAAATGGATTAAATTCATTTTTTTCCTCAGAATTCTACACACAACACCCCATAATGACAACGTGAAAAAAAATTTACTTGAGATTTTTGCAAATTTATTAAAAATAAAAGAATT
Organism: Polypterus bichir lapradei; assembly: GCA_026402145.1. Classification (NCBI taxonomy): domain Eukaryota; kingdom Metazoa; phylum Chordata; class Cladistia; order Polypteriformes; family Polypteridae; genus Polypterus; species Polypterus bichir. The sequence goes on from JANRMT010062813.1 coordinate 1,031,242, forward strand.
GAGAAATCACATGTACATAAGTATTCACAGCCTTTGCCATGAAGTTCAAAATTGAGCTCAGGTGCATCCTGTTTCCCCTGATCATCCTTGAGATGTTTCTGTAGCTTAATTGGAGTCCACCTGTGGTAAATTCAGTTGATTGGACATGATTTGGAAAGGCACACACCTGTCTATATAAGGTCCCACAGTTGACAGTTCATGTCAGAGCGCAAACAAAGCATGAAGTCAAAGGAATTGTCTGTGAGACCTCCGAGACAGGATTGTCTCGAGGCACAAATCTGGGGAAGGTTACAGAAAAATTTCTGCTGCTTTGAAGGTCCCAATGAGCACAGTGGCCTCCATCATCCGTAAGTGGAAGAAGTTCGAAACCACTAGGACTCTTCCTAGAGCTGGCCGGCCATCTAAACTGAGCGATCGGGGAAAAGGGCCTTAGTCAGGGAGGTGACCAAGAACCCGGTGGTCACTCTGTCACAGCTCCAGAGGTCCTCTGTGGACAGAGGAGAACCTTCCAGAAGGACAGCCATTTCAGCAGCAATCCACCAATCAGGCCTGTATGGTAGAGTGGCCAGACGGAAGCCACTCCTTAGTAAAAGGCACATGGCAGCCCACCTGGAGTTTGCCAAAAGGCACCTGAAGGACTCTCAGACCATGAGAAACAAAATTCTCTGGTCTGATGAGACAAAGATTGAACTCTTTGGTGTAAATGCCAGGTGTCACATTTGGAGTAGACCAGGCACCGCTCATCACCAGGCCAATACCATCCTTACAGTGAAGCATGGTGGTGGCAGTTTAATGCTGTGGGGATGTTTTTCAGCGGCAGGAACTGGGAGACTAGTCAGGATAAAGGGAAAGATGACTGCAGCAATGTACAGAGACATCCTGGATAAAAACCTGCTCCAGAGCGCTCTTGACCTCAGACTGGGGCAACAGTTCAACTTTCAGCAGGACAACGACCCTAAATACACAGCCAAGATATCAAAGGAGTGGCTTCAGGACAACTCTGTGAATGTCCTTGAGTGGCCCAGCCAGAGCCCAGACTTGAATCTGATTGAACATCTCTGGAGAGATCTTAAAATGGCTGTGCACCGACGCTTCCCATCCAACCTGATGGAGCTTGAGAGGTGCTGCAAAGAGGAATGGGCGAAACTGGCCAAGGATAGATGTGCCAAGCTTGTGGCATCATATTCAAAAAGACTTGAGGCTGTAATTGCTGCCAAAGGTGCATCGACAAAGTATTGAGCAAAGGCTGTGAACACTTATGTACATGTGATTTCTCAGTTTTTTATTTTTAATAAATTTGCAAAAACCTCAAGTAAACTTTTTTCACGTTGTCATTATGGGGTGTTGTGTGTAGAATTCTGAGGAAAAAAATGAATTTAATCCATTTTGGAATAAGGCTGTAACATAACAAAATGTTGAAAAAGTGATGCGCTGTGAATACTTTCCGGATGCACTGTAACACCTGGTCTTATTTTCAGGGAAACATGGCAATCATGGTTCCGTCTTTAACACGTTTTAAGAAACAGACTTATTATAGATAGATAGAAAGATAGATCTTTATTTGTCCCAGGGTGAAATTTACCCTGCTACTTCTTTAAATCTCTCACTATAGTTGGTATTACATCCCCTCCGTAGTTGGAATATTTCTTTTCATTCATGTCTATGTGATGTCTTTTTATATTATATTCCTTGAGACACCGATAATGATGTCTGTTCAAAAAAACAGAATTCTGGTTTATTTCAGATGTGCCAATAACTAAGCAAAAAGCAAAAATTGATGAGAGAAAATCAAATAAAAATAAATAAAAAGCCTTTCTTACTCCTTCTTCTTCTTCCACAGACATTTCACAAAGGATGAACAGAAAAAGGATCAAAAACAAAAAGTGAAAAAAGTTATGCACAAATGCAGTGTTGAAAAAATGAGCAACCACAAACACAGATTACTTCCACCCTAACAAATACACAAATTGGAAATAAGCTTTTCTCATTAATATATGCAAACTTAAGCTCTCTCCTCTCTGCTCTACCTTAAGCCCGAAGATCAGTGAAAAGATGACCCTTGGCAGTCTGTACTTTGATTTTATACCTCTAGTGGCAGCTTCGGGAATGCACTTTGCCATTGGCCCTCTTCAATCTGTAAACTTGCTTGTTGATATTAGAATGGCATTGAACTGGCAGGCTTTCTAGTCAGTGGGTGACTCAGAAGGGGTACCAAACGCCAGTGCAGCATTGCCCCACGACCTCATTCTAACTTGCTGGGGTTATCAAAACCATGATAAGCTATAAATAGCTATTTTAAAAAGTGTCTGAGTGGCTCGGTTTATCATAAACACCAGAACAATTAGCAGATTTTTAACAAAAATGGCTTTTATTAAATACTTGTTTTATTAGCAACATAAAGGATTGGTCACCAACATCATTAGGATAAGAAAATAATACATTCTTTTCAAATGAGGTGTTACAAAAATGAATACACCATAGAAAAGAAATCCACCAAATCTAATATTTTGTACGGTCTTCATGATTTTTAAGAACATTAGCAACTCTTCTAGACATGGAATGAACAAGTTGATGACAATGTCTATCATTCTTCATTCTTAGAGAATGTGCTCTTTCAGTGCCTGGGTGCTGGATGGAGAATGACATTCAACCACTGTTTTCAGAACTTTCCACAGGTATTGATTTGGATTGAGGTTTGGTGACATGCTTGGCCGATGAATCACATTCACTCTCCTCTTTCTCAGAAATACACTAGTGGCCTTGGGTGTATGTTTTGGGTCATAATCATGTCGAAAGGGTGCCCAGTGATCCAGGGCAAAGAGAGATGGTAGCATCTTCTCCTTCGGTATTTTGCAGTATATCCGTGAATTCATGATGCCACCAATAAGTACAATTCCCTTACATAAGCAGCACTCATACAACCCCACAGAAAAACACTGCCACCACCATACTTTACTGTGGCTACTAGGCATTTCTACTGTACTCCTCGTCCTTGCAAGACCATACTGTTTGGATGTCATCAGTCCAAAAAGGATCTACCTTTGTCTCATTACTCCAAAGTATAGAATCCCAATAGCCTTCATCTTTTTCAGCATGGGTCCTGGAAAATGCTGTCATGGGAAACATTTTCTTCTATCTTCATAGACATCATTCATGGAGCCCAGTTGAGAATGCAGAACATTTCTTTATCTGTACAGTTATGCACAAATGTCACAGTCCATGGAGTGATCGATCAATTAAACAATTTATCATCTTTTGTACTTTTCTATTACGATTACCTCATCTAATACATCACAACATCTGATACTTAATACGCAAAACTTTATTACCTCATCCTATCAATTAACAGCACCAGTATTTTCTGACTCCTTTCTACGCTCCCAATTATGTGAATGCTGCCTCATTGATAGGGGTGTTCTACGGATTCTCCTAATGTCCTTAGCCCTGCTTAATAGGAGGGGTGTTTGGACTTTTCCGTCTGTTTATCCTCACTTTCCGACAGTAGGAAATTCTCAAGGCTGACTTCGCAGCACTAATTAAAGACACGAAGGAGAGGACCCTGTCGGCAAGGATCTTCATCTCAGGTCTGCCTCCTTTCGTTAGACGATCAAACGAATACTACAGTCATCTGCTGAAAGGCTTCTGCGAGAATCAAGACATCGGGTTCATCGACAACTGGGACCTCTTCTGGGAAAGGCCGCGTTTCTTCAAGCGGGATGGCCTTCATCCAAATAGATTCGGCGCCCTGGTCCTCTCCGAAAACATCGCTAAGGTAATTCGTCTCTCTTGACTGTCTATTTCTACTCTAAACCCCTTCCGTAATGCTAATGCTTTGCTAGGACATGATAATTGCTTAACAAAGTCTTCCGTACAAGTATACAACATTAATACTCTAATAACCAATCTAATGCATGTAAAAAAATCTAGGCAGTGAGGCATAAGCAATAATAATTTATTTACAATTACTACTTTAGATGAACAACGTATTAAAACTATAGAAACAGATTATAGATTAAATAAAAAATACACAGAGTGGAGCTAATTAAAATAACTTTGTTTCTGTTCCAAACACCAATAACGCACATAGAATTCAGCTCTGCTCTTCCGAAACATTAAATATGGCACTATTAAATGTTAGAGCATTAACTAACAAGACGTTTTTTATCAACGATCTTATTAGTGATAGAAAAATTGATTTTATTGCACTAAGTGAAACGTGGCTTAGCTCAGATGGCGAGGCTGTTTTATTCGAATCTGCGCATTCGAATTACAGTTTTACTCATGCTTGGCAAACATTTACTCGTGCCGGTTAAAGTGTAAAGATGTCAGTTTTGGTAAATTCAAGTCCTTTGAGTATCTCGCCGTTATTATTCATGGAGATTCTCACTTTCTAGTATTATCCGTGTATAGACCTCCTGAATTTAATGCATCTTTCTTTGAGGAATTCTTAGACTTAATGTCAATTTTAATTACGAACTATGACACACTCTTAATAACCGGCGACTTTAACTTTCATATCGATAATCAGTGTGACCAAAAAGTAAAAGAATTCATGAACCTCCTAGACTCTTTTGCTTTGAGACAGCTCGTTAATCAGCCTACACATACCTGTAAAGCAGGTCATACTTAGACTTAGTAATTACCAAAGGACTAAAAATTGTTGTATGCAGGTCATTGATATTGGTCTATCAGACCATTTTCTTTTACTATTTAATATAGAAATAAAGCTAGAAAACTTTCATGAGAAGTATATTTTTAAAAAATGCTTCTTTTATTCATCAGCAGCTTTAAAACGTACAACCATTCTAAGCAATTAGTCCATTTATAGTGCTAACTATAATAGCAATATAAATAGTAAGGTGGAAAAATTTAATACTAGGTAAGAGCTGCTGTTGACATAGTTGCACCTTAAAAGAAAGTTAAAAAATCTTCTAGCATTGTTATACCATGGAAGACCCAAAGAGTGTCTGATTTAAAGAGAACATGCCTGAGAGCTGAGCGTAAATGGAGGAAAACTAAACTAACTATCCACTATGGAATATTGAAGGTTAAAATAACAGAAAACAATAACACAGTCCGTCTTGAGAGGCGCTGCTATTTCTCTAAGATTATAAATAACAATGCTAGTAATCCCAGAGTCTTATTCTCTACGATTGATCGTCTGCTAAACCCAGGTAATGCAAATGAATGCCTCCAAAATACTTCCAGTGAAACCTGTGAGGCTATTGCTGTATTTTTCAATCAAAAAATTAATGATATTTGAAATAATATAGAATATCTCCCCAACACTGCGGATCCTCCTAAGCCTCAGTACTCCATTATAAACAAATTCAATTCTTTCACCAGGATAGATTTACCTGATTTACATAAAATAATTTCTCAACTGAGACCCTCCACTTGCGTCCTTGACCCAATACCAACAAGTTTTTTCAAAGAAGTATCAGGCGTGCTAATTGATAATATTCTTGACATAGTAAACTCGTCATTAGATACGGGGGTCTTCCCAGACTATCTTAAGACTCCTGTAGTTAAACCCCTAATCAAGAAAAATAATCTTGACCCCTCTGCGTTTGAAAATTTTAAACCCATTTCTAACCTGCCTTTCTTAAGTAAGATTTTAGAGAAGTCAGTCATTATGCAGTTAAATAACCATCTCAATAAACATGCTATTCTTGATAAATTTTAGTCAGGTTTTAGAACAAATCACAGCACAGAAACTGCACTCTTTAAAGTAGCAAATGACTTGCGGGTAAATGCAGACACATGCCATTTATCTATTCTCATCCCCTTAGATCTGAGTGCCGCATTTGACACCATTGATCACAACATTGTTAGAAATCGCCTTAGTCAATGGGTGGGCCTCTCTGGCAGTGTCTTAAATTATTTTGAATCCTACCTGGCAGGTAGAAAATTCTTTGTTAGTTGTGGTAATTATAACTCAAAGACACATGATATTCTATTTGGTGTTCCACAAGGCTCTATCCTGGGTCCGCTGCTCTTTTCGATTTACATGCTTCCGTTAGGTCAGATTATCTCGAGGCACAATGTGAGTTACCACAGCTATGATGATGACACACAGCTGTATTTATCAATTGCACCTGATGACCCACACACTGTAAATTCACTAACACAATGTCTTACTTGTGTTTCTAATTAGATGAATAGTAATTTTCTCAAGCTAAATAAAGAGAAAACAGAAATTTTAGTAATTGGCAATAATGGAGAAAATGAGATTATTAGAAATTTGATGCATTAGGATTAAAAGTCAAGACGGAGGTAAAGAATTTAGGGGTAACTGTTGACTGTAACCTGAATTTTAAATCGCATATTAATCAGACCACTAGGACAGCATTTATTCACTTAAGAAACATAGCAAAAGTTAGACCTCTTATATCACTGAAAGATGCTGAGAAATTAGTTCACGCTTTTGTTTTCAGTTGTCTACATTACTGTAATGCACTCCTCTCAGGACTACCCAAAAAAGACATAAATCGTTTGCAACTAGTGCACAATGCAACTGCTAGAATCCAACAAGGAAAAGAAAATATGAGCACATTTCTCCAGTTTTGATGTCACTACACTGGTTACCCATGTCATTCAGAATTGGCTTTAAAATACTGCTTATGGTTTACAAAGCCTTAAATAATCTCACTCCATCTTATATATCGGAATGTCTGACACCTTATATTCCAAATCGTAACCTTAGATCCTCAAATGAGTGTCTGATTAGAATTCCAAGAGGAAAACTTAAAAGAAGTGGTGAGGCAGCCTTCTGATGTTATGCATCTAAAATCTGGAATAGCCTGCCAATAGGAATTCGCCAGGCTAATACAGTGGAGCACTTTAAAAAACTGCTGAAAACTCATTACTTTAACATTTCGCACTTTCACTTTCTGGCTTTTCTGATAACTTCACCTTCATTTAATCCTGATACTCAATACTCAATGTATATTCAATTCATTATAATGACTATTCATGGTAGCTTTCAAATCCGTACTAACCCCTACTCTCTCTTCTGTTTCTTTTCCCCGTTTTCAGTGGTGGCAATCTGCACCATCACCACCTAATCAAAGCACCTGATGTTCCTACATTGATGGATTAAAAGCTAGAAGTCTACATGACCGTCATCATCAAGTCCTTCGAAGAGAACCCTAAATACAAAGAGGACTGTTTCATTTATGTTAGGTAGAATGCCCAGAGGGGGCTGGGTGGTCTCATGGCCTGGAACCCCTGGAGATTTTTTTTCTTTTCTCCAGCCGTCTGGAGTTTTTTTTTTGTTTTTTTTTGTCCTCCCTGGCCATCGGACCTTACTCTTATTCTAAGTTAATTAGTGTTTTCTTATTCTAATTCTTACTTTGTCTTTTATTTCTCTTTTCTTCATCATGTAAAGCACTTTGAGCTACATTATTTGTATGAAAATGTGCTATATAAATAAATGTTGTTGTTTCTAGAGGAGTGTTTGTTATTCATTTACCTCTGTTATAGTTATAGTTTATATATATATATATATATATATATATATATATATATATATATATATATATATACAGTGGGACCTCAGTTCACAAACGTCTCGGAACACATTTACGACCAAAAAGTTCGGCAAACTTTTGCATCTGTTCACAACCACACACTCGGTATACGAACAAGCCAGTTTCCCTTTCGGTTTGTGCGCGCCGATGATTTCCGCACATGTTCAGTCTCCCCCTGTGTATTCCCTGTGCAGCGAGAGAGAGAGACAGACACACGTGTGTGCGCAAGAGAGAGAGAAACACACATAAAGGAGAGACACACACACACATGCGCGTGTGCCCCCGAGAGACAGATAGACAGACACACACACACACAAGCGCGAGTGAGTGAGAGAGAGAGAGACAGCTGGACGCATAAGGCCAAGAAGGCAGTTAAAGAATACACTGGGCATTTTTTTAAAGAGACAGAACCGAGCATTGTTTTAACCTTGTTGTATTTAATGAAGACTTTTTTTCTATTGGATTTTAACCTCCACTTCACTTCTGTTTACAGCGATCGGTTCATAGCGTGCATTGTTGCAATGTTACTTTTCTTGGTGGTTTATTAAATTATGGATTTTTCAAATGTTCATTTTTTTCCCTGTGCTTAAAACTCATTAAAAAAAGTGTTTTTAGCGAGAGGTTCGTAGCGCTATAGCGAGAACTCTTGCAGTGTTAGTTTTCTCTGTTGTTCAAGGTTTTCTCAGTGTTATTCAATGTTTTTACATTTAGTTTACTATTACGCTGTGCATTCTATGGTCTAATTAACTATATTTGTGCTTAAAAATCTTTTACAAAAATGTTTACATACAGTTTGTACGGTCTGGAACAGCTTAATTGTATTTACATACAATCCTATGGGGGGAAATTACTTCGGTTCATGACCAAATCGGCTTACGACCAGAGTTTTGGAAAGAATTATGGTCATGAACTGAGGTTCTGCTGTATACTGCATATAAACTGTAAAGATTATATATTAGCTAAAAGTGAAAAGTGGCTTTCTTCATGGATGTCACCCTTGCATTCCACACCTCTGCAGCATACGTCATAATATGTCCACAGGAAACAGTCACCCCAGTTTGGCTTTCGACTACTTTAGGTAACTGTGATGAACTTTGCATGCTAATTTCCTCAACTCTTCTGAACACAAAACTCTCACATTGAGGTGTTAGCTTCCATGGACAGCCTGAAGGTCTTGGAGAGCTTGCCACATGTTTACTCTTTTCATATTTCTGAATCACTTTTGCTCATGTATTCCAACTGATCAGCAATGCTTCACTAATTGTCTTGTAGCCTTGATCATTTTTACATAAAGAAATTACTTTCCTTTTCAAGATCTTGTGAAATTCAACCTCTTCCATGAGCTGCCATTTTACTTGTTAAATACCACCCTTAATTGTTAGTTATCTGGTGGTCACTTGTGTGATGATTGATTAGACTCGTCTGTTGTTGAATTCCTATTATCTAGCATTTTATTAAGTGATATTCCTAAGACCTCCATTAGGATGGACTCATTTTTGCACCATGGTCTTACATAATTTTGTTTAAAAAAAATCGAATTTTGTTTCTTGTACTGACAAATCTTATTTGCAATCAATAGGCCAGATTTGCTGGTCTGTTTTATGGTATAGTATCTGATAGAAAGGGGAGACAAATGATTTTCTGAAAAATCTTTTGGGGCTGTGTAGTGTATTACTGAGAACTGTAGCATTTTGAATCTGAATAGAAAAACTATTGATAGAAAAAAAAACATTTTGTCCAAGTGGCATTTACATTCATCACATTCATCTCAGTGACAAAATGATGGAGATTTTGTTAATTTTATGTCATTACAAAGACATAAGTGATAACACATACTGTACATATAAAATGTTCTCCATCTTTTAAATTGAGGATTTCTTGTGACAACCACGAACCTTCCACAGAGTTTAAAAAATTGGGTATGAATTTCTGTAGGTGTAACTACTGCCTACCACAATACTAATACATCTAAATGCATTTGAAACTCTTGAATTAAATCAATATTCAATGAAAGTGACACTTTGAAGAACACTGTAACGTTCACAGTGAACATGCTAGGCTTTCTTCCAGACGTTTTATGACTTTTTGCTGCTTTGTAAAAATATGCACAGGCCATCTGTTATTTCTCAGATAACTGCGGACACCACTGGTAACCAATCCAGTCTTTAACGGCCATTACTGTTTGTTCTGATCTCACTACTATGATGTTATAGATATTCAGGCAGCTAAACTACTCCCTTTATCAATATAACGACTTGGAGACTGGCTTGACATGTGGTATACAAATCTCCAGTTTATTGACAAAGAGTAGGTGTGAAACTACAAGTAAAGAAACATAATACTCAGCACACAAATAAGAAAATAGTTTGGTAACAGCTTTAAAACTATAAATAGCAGTACAGAACGGTAAAATGTTACATATGTAAACTTACTGGCTTATGCTACCATAGGCTTAAGCAAGAGAGATGAACTCCGCTGTATGTATTTGTGGCAGATACACTACTTACACTTACACACTGTAAGGTGGCTCAGGATGGTCAAATATCACAAAGTAAGCATATTTGAACACAACAACAGTTTACAAAAATTGAAATGATTAATACTTAAGCATTTTACTCATCTTAACCAATGTGACACTGTTAATTGGTTGATGTACATTCATTGTCGAAAAAAAAATTTGTCCTTTAAAAAATAAATAAACTGTTTGGCATGTTGTGTTTTCATTTTTACCAGGTTGTGTGTAGATTGATGGGCAAAAAAGCAAATTTATCAATATAAAATTATATCTGCAACACAATATGGGCAGAAAGAGAGGTGGTCTGAATATCTTCTGAAGCCACTAGGAATAACTGTTTTTACTTTACCATTTTTTAAATTTTCAAATTTTATTTTCATGTACAGATAACAATGGAACATCCTTGGAACAAGTAATGAAATTTTTCACCTAATTAGTAATTCTTCTGGTCTTCATACTATTGCACATTTACTATAAAGTACATAGATGGATCAAAACTACAGGACTGATCCATAAAATAAAATGATGTCCTTCTTAAATATTGTGAGAGACACCATGCTGGGACTGGCATTCCAGCTGCAGAAGAACTGGGATCCTTACCCGTCAGGGATACCAATAGCGTAGAGGGACAGGAGAAGACAATTTACTCAGGACATTGTCTCCTCCAACATCCTACGTAGCAGCCCTCCTGGGCTTTGGTACTGCTACAGAGACATACAGGACATATAGGGAATTGTAGTTCTTTTGGGCAGCCCTGTTAGGTACCACCAGGGGGATGCTGTGGGGATTTATGAGCCCTACTTCACCAGGCTCTAGACATACCCAGAAGTACACCAGGGCCACAATATCAGCTCACCAAAGGTTCTCCTGGATTTTACATAAAAGGAGTAGCCTCCTTCATCCAGGCTAGCCAGAATCTTAAGGAAGCACACGAAGCTTGCCTGGAGGAGTGGAGGAGAAGAAAACAGCCTTGAGAATTGTATTGTGTGTGCTGTGTGCCTTTTGAATCCTGTATTATAAAGGTATTTAAAAGATTAAAACCTTTGTATTAATCAGGACTTGTGTCTGTGCTTTTGTGTCAGGGGTGTGGAATGCTGTGACACCCCCTGGTGGTCATAATATCTACACATTTTAATTCTAGTAGGTGTCTACTCCCACACAAATGGGCATTCAGATTTGGAGCCATTATGTTAATTAGTGGAATTTATGGAATGGACTTCACGCTGAAACTTTATAGTTAACAATTCTGTGTGGTGAAACCGATGAGAAAACATGAATTTCATTAATGGAAATGACACCATCACATAAAAATAAACCACTTCCTATAAAACTTAGACATATTCTCATAATATTAGCCTTTCAAATGATGATCAATAAAGTTTTCCACAAATTATCCACAAAGGACATTTAGAATTAGCAGTGGTAATGGCTGATGCACAATTGCGGATTCTTTGGTTTGAATTCAGGCCCATCACAGTCTGTGTGAAGTTTGTATCTCCTCTCCATGTCTGTGTAGGTTTTTAACCAGGTGTTCCAAATTTTCACACACATCCAATGGGCATGCGTGGTATGTTAATTGTGCAGGAGGATGTGGCTGTACCCATCCAGGGATGCTTTACTTCTGAAACTGGCAAAGTAGGCCCTCCAGCACCCCCAACTGAATATGTGGGTACAGAAAATGGATGGTTTATATTTACAAGGGCCGTGACAGCTGGATGTACAGTAAGTACAGTATTTTTAAGTGCTCCACATGTTCAAAACATTAAAGTCAAGCCTTTAATCAACTTCAAGGAACTACCATATGCAATACTGTTTGAAATTAATATATTTTAAAAGATGAATAACAGTAATTAAAAACATAAAAAATACAAAAATTTATAAATACAATACACTGTGGCTGAATTTGTTTATAGAAAACACATTTAGCAGGTTGATGAATACACAATTCAGGCAAAAAAAATTACAGCAAAAAAATAAGAAAGGAAACACATTCAGATTTGAAACTACCATATATACTCACGTATAAGTCGGGTCTTGAAACCAGAGACTTTAACGCCCGTTCAAAAATGCGACACAATTTTTTTTTTTTTTTTTTACATCTTCTTGCCTCCTCCAATCTCACACCAGTTTCTCAGACGCAGCAAATTTTGTTGCAGCAGCGCAGTTACCAATTTCTTTCGCTACTTCAACAATGTTTAACTTAAAACCAGCTTCATATTTTCTGCTGATTGAACGCTCCATTATAGATAAGGGATGCTCTTACGATAAAGGTGTATGAGAGTGTGAGATACAAAAAACACAAATCAATGCAAACGTTGCTTTGGAATAGTTCGGGTATTACCGTGTGGTCACGTAGGCACAATAGAGAGAGAGAGAGAGGATAGGAGCACACGCTGATACAGCGCATTGCCGCACCCACATAGAAGAAAAAGGCAGTGTGCTCCGTGGTTACTCTCTCAGGTGGGTGTTAGCATATCATAATCCTTTGTACCAATAGTGTGAGTTTTCCGCATTCGACTTATACAACCGACATTGTAAAATATCAGAAATTATACTGTAAAAGCAAGTCTCGACTTATCCGCGGAAGAAGTTATCCGCAAGTATATACAGTACTTGTTCTACAGTATATAATTTATTCTTTATCATTTTTCTAATCCATATTTTTTGTAAGCAGGGTGGGATATCTGTCCATCAAAAGGTACACACAACATACACTCACACTTTCTAATTGTAGAGTTGACAAGGTAACTCAACATGTATGATGTCCAACCTGCCTTCAGTTGTTTGTTCATTCTAATTCAGGGGTGTGGGAGGCAAAGCATATTCTGCTAACAACAAGCAATCTGCCACTGGGCACAATCAATTTAATCCTCAAAGGCATTGATAAAGTTGATCCAGCAACAATCTTTCAGCTTAAGGGTAAATGATGTAGTCAAGGACATCAATGGAAATTAAGGAGGAGTGCATTTAGGACTGAAGCCAGGAAGTACAAAGAATTATGGGAATCTTGAACAAACTACTGAGACATGGAGTTGAAGTAGAAACATTGACAACCTTTGAGAAAAATCTGGATGAGATATTGGGATAACATAGCCATTAGCTAAACAAATGGGCTTGATGGACTGAAAGGTCTCCTCTTATTTATTGAATTCTTATGTTTTAGTCATATGCACACATGCAGACTCTCAAATGGGCCACTTTAAAGTTGTACATTCAACTAAAACGCTCATCTAACAGATGTGTATTCAAAATATCCAACCAATACAGAAATAAGTGGAAGATATCCAGGACAAAAAAATTTGGGCGTGAACGTCAGTGAACTTTGAGCCCTATGAACCAAGTTACTATTCTATAAAATTTCAGTAATTATTTACCACTCGATGCTGATATTTTTGATCATAAAATAGGTGATTACTATAGCAATTGACTAGAAGAATTTATGCATAACTGCAGAATTATGGTATTTGAGGGTTTCTCTAGAGTGCCTCTGTCTCTTGCACGATTTGGCTCAAAAACTAATCAGCACATCGCTATTTCATAATAGGCTTAAATTTCGAGTTTGGCTATTTTCCATTAAGCCATTTTAGCTCTAGACAGTCCTCAAGAAACTGTGACACACAGACAGACAGACACACACACACACACACAAACATATACCCATCATCGAGATATCAATGTTTTCAGGGACCCTAAAATGTCGAGATCTGTCAAAAACTGGAGACTGAAAATTTTGATGAATCTAAAGCTTTCACTCCTCCCACAAAGACAATAGGTTATGGTGGGGAAGTCTACTGGAGCTATGAGGCAACTGTGCCATTCCTGATGCCACTTCAGTGCTACAGTACAGTGCATCCGGAAAGTATTCACAGCGCATCACTTTTTCCACATTTTGTTATGTTACAGCCTTATTCCAAAATGGATTAAACTCATTTTTTTCCTCGGAATTCTACACACAATACCCCATAATGACAACGTGAAAAAAGTTGACTTGAGGTTTTTTGCAAATTTATTAAAAATAAAAAAAACTGAGAAAGCACATGTGCATAAGTATTCACAGCCTTTGCCATGAAGCTCAAAATTGAGCTCAGGTGCATCCTGTTTCCCCTGATCATACTTGAGATGTTTCTGGAGCTTAATTGGAGTCCACCTGTGGTAAATTCAGTTGATTGGACATGATTTGGAAAGGCACACACCTGTCTATATAAGGTCCCACAGTTGACAGTTCATGTCAAAGCACAAACCAAGCTTGAAGTCAAAGGAATTGCCTGTAGACCTCTGAGACAGGATTGTCTCGAGGCACAAATCTGGGGAAGGTTGCAGAAAAATTTCTGTTGCTTTGAAAGTCCCAATGAGCACAGTGGCCTCCATCATCCGTAAGTAGAAGAAGTTTGAAACCACCAGGACTCTTCCTAGAGCTGGCTGGCCATCTAAACTGAGCGATCAGGGGAGAAGGGCCTTAGTCAGGGAGGTGACAAAGAACCCAATGGTCACTGTGCCAGAGCTTCAGAGGTCCTCTTTGGAGAGGGGAGAACCTTCCAGAAGGACAACCATCTCTGCAGCAATCCAACAATCAGGCCTGTATGGTAGAGTGGCCAGATGGAAGCCACTCCTTAGTAAAAGGCACATGGCAGCCTGCCTGGAGTTTGCCAAAAGGCACCTGAAGGACTCTCAGACCATGAGAAACAAAATTCTCTGGTCTGATGAGACAAAGATTGAACTCTTTGGTGTGAATGCCAGGTGTCACGTTTGGAGGAAACCAGGCACCGCTCATCACAGGCCAATACCATCCGTACAGTGAAGCATGGTGGTGGCAGCATCATGCTGTGGGGATGTTTTTCAGCGGCAGGAACTGGGAGACTAGTCAGGATAAAGGGAAAGATGACTGCAGCAATGTACAGAGACATCCTGGATGAAAACCTGCTCCAGAGCGCTCTTGACCTCAGACTGGGGCGACGGTTCATCTTTCAGCAGGACAACGACCCTAAGCACACAGCCAAGATATCAAAGGAGTGGCTTCAGGACAACTCTGTGAATGTCCTTGAGTGGCCCAGCCAGAGCCCAGGCTTGAATCCGATTGAACATCTCTGGAGAGATCTTAAAATGGCTGTGCACCGACGCTTTCCACCCAACCTGATGGAGCTTGAGAGGTGCTGCAAAGAGGAATGGGCGAAACTGACCAAGGATAGGTGTGCCAAGCTTGTGGCATCATATTCAAAAAGACTTGAGGCTGTAATTGCTGCCAAAGGTGCATCGACAAAGTATTGAGCAAAGGCTATAAATACTTATGTACATGTGATTTCTCAGTTTTTTATTTTTAATAAATTTGCAAAAACCTCAAGTAAACTTTTTTCACGTTGTCATTATGGGGTGTTGTGTGTAGAATTCTGCGAAAAAAATGAATTTAATTCATTTTGGAATAAGGCTGTAACATAACAAAATGTGGAAAAAATGATGCGCTGTGAATACTTTCCGGATGCACTGTATGTAGGTATATGTTAATAAAACATCATTTTTATTTTTTTGTTACTGATTTTTTATTATACTTTGAAGAAGCAGCAAGGAATTGGTTAAATTTGTAGCCAAGTTAAGGTTACTCAATACTGTTACTCTTCTGCATGAGGACATGAAATTGTAATATGGACTCTGCCATCATTTTTTGTACAAAAATATATTAAACTGTTATAAAATTGTTTAAAATTTTATGCAAATGTTTAAAAATATGTAAAAAAAAGACTGATTTTGTCAGCCTACAAATTGGATTGGTGAGAGTACCATGGACTGATGGAACATCTTGGGCTGGTTTCTGCCTTGTGTTCCTTGCTGCTTTTGTAGATGTTGGTGCCTGCAAATTCTACAATGGATGGTTATATAGTGTGACCATTAAGCCTTACTTGAAATATAATAGCTTAGCAAAAAGCGACAAATTGTCTTTTCATTGATATTATATCTGAAAAAAAGTACAAATATAGTCATAAAGGCAGGAAATAGCACACGGAACAATATAGTCTAGAACATAAACTTAGATGTACAGTACGTCTGAAATTCCTGAAAGTGAATGTCAAATTATTTAAGGCATCTCAAAATGAAGTCCCAA
Organism: Polypterus bichir lapradei; assembly: GCA_026402145.1. Classification (NCBI taxonomy): domain Eukaryota; kingdom Metazoa; phylum Chordata; class Cladistia; order Polypteriformes; family Polypteridae; genus Polypterus; species Polypterus bichir. The sequence goes on from JANRMT010062813.1 coordinate 1,047,383, forward strand.
CATCAAAAAATCTAAAATGAAATTTACACTATCTTCAAATTCATTTTAAGACATCGGAGTATAGCAAGTACTGCTGACCCTTTATAAATCCACATTTTTACGTACCATACAAAATGTTGTAAAGGTATGTGAATAGTTATTTATAAATATTTGTGTTACCTGTGAAGATATTAAACATTGTAGCACAGATTAAAGTTAATTAGTTCTGTATTTTATGTATTTTTAATTTTGCTTCAGGTAGATGAAACTAAACAACTGTCTTAAGGACTTTAGTTCTGGTTCATTGTCTTTGCTCTGTCCCCTCTGCTGTATATGAGCAAGCAGCATATTTAATGTAATTTTAAATAAAATAATTCACATAATGAATTGGTCTGGAGTCTTGTTTGTTGACATTTGGGTTGAACAAACACCCCCAGTGTTTCAGAGATTTCATTCCCATGTAAACTGTGCCACTGTGTTAGCAGGTGAAAAGCTAAAGCCAGTAAAATATATATGCAGTGAAATGGCGGCAGTAGTAGAGATGTGATTGTAACCTCTGTTTCTAATGACCCTGTGCGTATTGAATTAGTTGGTGATGAAAACGGCCATAGCACAAATTCCTTTATTCCAGTGTGATAAAAAATACAGGGTGTTGTCAGCACCTGTTTGCCTTCACAGCAACCATTGAAAAACTTTCAAATGTAAAATGCATCACAGGAAAATTAATGGAAGGAATAATTAAGGATAAGATTGAGCAGCACCTGGCAAGGACAGGACTTATTAGGAACAGTCAGCATGGGTTCAGAAGAGGGAGGTCATGTTTTACTAACCTGCTGGAATTCTATGAGGAGGCAACAAAAGGATGCGATCAAAGTGGAACAGATGAGATTATTTATCTTGACTTTCAGAAAGCATTTGATAACATGCCACATGAGAGGTTGGGCATCAAATTAAAAGAAGTGGGAGTTCAGGGTGATGTTTTTGGATGGGTGCAGAATTGGCTCAGACACAGGAAGCAGAGGGTGATGGTGCGAGGAACCGCTTCAGAATTGGCCGAAGTTAAGAGTGGTGTTCCACAGAGGTCAGTGCTATGGCCGCTGCTGTTTTTAATACGTTTAAATGATTTAGATAGGAATATAAGTAACAAGCTGATTAAGTTTGCAGATGATACCAAGATAGGTGGATTAGCAGATAATTTGGAATCCATTATATCATTACAAACAGACTTGGATAGCATACAGGCTTGGACAGATTTGTGGCAGATGAAATTTAATGTTAGTAAATGTAAAGTATTACACATAGGAAGTACAAATGTTAAGTCTGAATACACAATGGGAGGTCGGAAAATCGAGAGTATACCTTATGAGAAGGATTTAGGAGTCTTAGTGTACTCTAAGCTATCGACTTAGTGTTCAGAAGCCATTAAGTAGGCTAACAGAATGTTAGGTTATATAGCACGATGTGTGGAGTACAAGTCCAAGTAGGTTCTGCTAAACCTTTATAATACACTTGTGAGGCCTCATCTGGACATAGCAGCACTAGAAAAGGTCCAGAGAAGAGCGACTAGCCTGATTCCAGGGCTACAGGGGTTGAATTATGAGGAAAGATTAAAAGAGCTGAGCCTATACAGTTTAAGCAAAAAAGATTAAGAGGTGATGTGATTGAAGTGTTTAAAATTATGAAGGGAATTAGTACAGTGGATCGAGGCTGTTATTATAAAATGAGTTCCTCAAGAACACGGGGACACAGTTGGAAACTTGTTAAGGGTAAATTTCTCACAAGCATTAGGAAGCTTTTCTTTACACATAGAACGATAGACACTTGGAATAAGCTACCAAGTAGTGAGGTAGACAGTAAGACTTTAGGGACTTTCAAAGCTCGATTTGATGTTTTTTTGGAAGAAATAAGTTGATTAGGACTGGCGAGCTTTGTATTTGTCAAAATACATTATTAATGAGACCCGGGAATTGTGTAGTTGTTGTTGTGTTTGGGGCTTGGAGGGCTCAGTGGTTCCCCCCTGCAGGTCACAGAGGGTATGTCAATAATTATTCTCACTTTTGTGATAATTTTGTTTGGGTTGTTGATTACAGCTACTTCCTCAGACATGTGAAAACACGGTGTGTTGGTGGTCACCAAAGAATAGCACTAAGCAGTGATCTGCTTTTTATGGGCTTAACATGTACCACGTGCCAAAATCCATAAAAGGCTTTCTGCACAATACAGTGTCAGGGATGCCAGAGGCCATGACCCGGCCGGGACGTCATGAGGGACCGGATGTCGGTCTGTGCCCACCCTGGATCACGTGGGGGTTGCCTTCCGGGTTGCTTTGGGGGCCACGGGTACAGGGCATGGAAGCTCCACCCTGTAGGGGCCCGTGGTCACCGCCCCAATGCCTTGGGGACCTGTTACCCCAGCACTTCCGCCACACCAGGAAGTGCTGGGGGGAAGATTTATGACGGCGCCCGGAGAGCAGCCGGGAGGACAGCCGGCACTTCCGCCACGCTGGGGCGTGGCCAGAGGAGGAATGCCGGGAACACCTGGTGCTCATCCGGGAACCATATAAAAGGGGCCGTCTCCCTTCATTCGAGGCTAGAGTCGGGTGGAAGAAGGACGAGGCACGAGAGGAGTGTGGAGGCGGCCCGGAGAAGAAGGCATTGAGTGGCCAGGACTGTGTGTTGGGGTTTCTGCACTTGACTTTGACTTGTAAATATTGTAAAAATAAACGTGTGGTGGTGAAAAACAACATGTCCGCCTGTCTGTGTCCAGGTCGGCTCCACAACAGAGACAGCGTTTTACCATGGTGGAGTGTTTACCAATGTTAACAAAGTTAAACAATGGTCAGACGAGTGTTAAGCCAAATCCACATCCTCTACCAACGGCAGCACTGAGTGAGACTGTACCATCATTCTCACGAACCGGCCCCTTGAACACTTTAGTGCTTACAAATAATTTAATAAATCTAAACTATAAACAAAATTCAACATCCTTACCATACAACAGTACAACTACAATACAGCACAATTTGGAGCATATTTTAAAGATTGATTTAATTTGTCATATCCTGCTCACTACTAAAATGATGGGATGTGAGCTGATCAAAGTAACATCTATTTGGTAGATTTGGAAAGGAATGAAAAAACAAATCTCCCGGTATTGTCTACTGTCCCTTATGTTGAGACAGTTTTGCGAATTACAGCTTCACATACTGAAATTTCTGTAATAATAAGGTAGAGTTTCATATCACTGATGTGTGCAATGCCTTTAATGTTTGATTTGGCAATAGAATATATATGATGGTTTATTTTCCAAATTACATTCAACTAGTGATAGTTACCAGAAAAGAAGATAAAATAGCTCAATAAACCTTTCTTTATTCATTAAAGACTGATAGGTTCCTTATTATAACTTTTATGAAATTATTATCAGACAATGATTACGTAGAAATAAATAATATCCAAAGCACAAGGACCCAAAAGGTGTCTTCTTGAAATACTGAACTATTAAAGATGTTTAAGATTAAACATGGTTTATCAAGGCTTATAGGATTAACAACTGCTGCAACATTTATTTATATAGCACATTTTCATACAAATGATGTAGCTCAAAGTGCTTTACAAGATGAAGAAAGAAAAAAGAAAAAATATAACAAAATATAAAAATTAGGCAATGACTAATTAACAAAGAATAAAGTAAGGTACAATGGCCAGGGAGGACAGAAAAAAAACCAAAAAACTCCAGAGGGCTGGAGGAAAAAACAAAGATGAAGCAAGGATTGTATTTAATGGAGAGTCCGGGGGAGACAATATAGAGTATATTCTGTCCCAATATGTTAGATGGAAGTACCCCTGGGTTTCAACACCTGTTATCGCTCCATGTATAAACAGTGGATTCAGAATGTATTCAGATCCTTCCCTTCAGTTTCTGCACAGTTTACTGTGTTGTAAATTTAATTTTAATATATATAAATTTGCCATTTTGACCATCCACCTACATTCTATAACCAATAACGATAAAATGAAGACATGTTTTCAGAAAGGTTTGCAAATTTATTAAAAATAAAATACTGAGATCTTTCATTCATTTTAGAATTCATGCTGTTATTTCATTACTGCAATCCCTTTTGTAGCAATTATAGGCTGAAGTCTCCTTTGGTAAGCTCCTACAAGTTTTGCTCACCTGGGGCATCATGCATAATGTCATGCATAGAATTCACATTATAACATGGCGTACGGACAAAAGCGAAAATGTGCGTACGCACACAAAAAAACAGATCCATGAATCTATGCTTACGCCAACTTCCACATTCTTCCACTACATAAATCCTGGTCAGCGTGAAAAGTAACGAACGTGCACGCGCCTGCTGCTACTCCCCAACTCCTCCCAGAATTACACCTCTTTGAATATGCAAAAAAATATCAATAGCTCTGAAGGTCAGCGTTCTGTGAAAAGGCAATGGCAAAAGCACGGGGCAAAATAGAAGAATTTCAGCGAATATAATTTAATATCGAAATTTCCACTTTAATCACGTAGTTTATTTTGTCATTAAAGTAGAACATCATAAACTTCATCTTAAAATTGTTTAATTTACTAGTTTCTCTAATCCCATCGTAACTAAAGGAGCACATTAAATGCTTTGTTTTGTATGTGTTCTCCTATGTGCTCTATGTGTGTGAATCACTACAAGTTTACAGTGAGGTAATTGTACTTATAAGTACAAACAGTTCTACAAGGAGCACTTGATGGACTGATTGATTGCTTTTATAGTTCTTGGGATGAAACTGATTCTGAACCGCGAGGAAAGGCTCTGAAGCGTTTGCCGTATGAGAGCAGTTCAATAGACAGCACGGCTGAGGCAGCATGTGCTTGATGCTGTATATCGATAATTCTCCTTCCGATCAGCTGCTGTACAGCTGTGATTCACCACTCAGATATAGAGATATAAATACTCCGAGTGGTGCAGTGACATTAATATGGAAAAAGATGATCTGCTGTGGCAACCCCTAACGGGAGAAGCAGAATGAAGAAGAAGAAGGTGCAGTGAGAGCAACAACGCTAAAGCAGTTATTGTATTTACAATAGTTTGACCATTCTGTGGACCATTATATTGTTACAGGTTAATTACAATCAGAAACATTAAACTAATAAACAATATGCGGTTAATTTAAGCGTATTTATAAAGCCGCGTCAGGGATGTAGATCTAAAAAAGAAAGGGAAACCACACTGGAACAGTAGCACTGCTTTGATGCGGGGTGCCGCCAGTCTGCAAAACAGAGTGGAGAACTTGCATACGCCAGGGTATGAGCTACCATGGAAATGTGCGTGGCTTTATGCCAAGATTAGGTTTTATACATCGCGATTTGAACGTGGAAACGTTCATATGCAATATTTTTTATACATGAGGCCCCTGGATTTGGGCAATTTGTGTCATTCTACCATACAAATCCCCTCAAGCTCCATTAGATTGGATGAGAAGTGGCTGTAGACAGTCATCTTTAAGTCTCTCCACAAATGTTCTATGGGCATTAAGTCTGGGCTTTGGATGGGCCACTCAGAGACAGTCAGAGACTTGTCTTGAAGCCACTCTAGCACTGTCTTGAATATTTGCTTAGGGTCATTGTCATGCTAAAGGTAATCTGTTGCCCCAAGCTGAGGTCATGTGCACTCTGGAGCAGATTTTCTTCATGGACCTCTCTGTATTTGGCTGCATTCAGTCAGGAAGTCGCCCTGTCCTGAGCAGAACCCCCAAAACATGATTCTACCACCACCATGCTTCACTGTATTGATGGTATTAGGCAGGTGATGAACAGTGCCTGGTCTTTACTAGACAAAGTGCTTGGAATTATACCCAAAGAATTTAACTTTTATCCCATCAGAACACAGAATCATTTTCCTCATGATCTCAGAGTCCTTTAAATGCCGTCGGGAAAACTCCAAGCAGAATGTCATGTCCTATTTATTCAAGATTTGCTTCCATCCACTATAAAACATCTGACTGATGGAGTGCTGCTGAGATGGTCTTCCTTCTGACAGGTATTTCCATCCTAACAGTGGACTTCTGAAGCTTATTGGGTTCTTGGTTACCTCCCTGACCAAAGCCCTTTTTGCCCAGTTACTCAGTTTGTTTGGATGGCTGACCCCAGGAAGATTTCTGGGGCCTCATGTATAAACAGTGTCTATGTACAAAAATGTTGCATAAGCCTGTTTCCACATTCAAAAAACATGTACAAAACCTAAATTTGGCGTAAAGCTACACACATTACCACGGTAGCTCATACCCTGGCGTACACAAGTTCTGCGCTAGGGTTTTGCAGACTGGCGGCACCCAGCATCAAAGCTACTGTCTCAGTGTGGTTTCCCTTTCTTTTGCAGATCCACATCCCTGACACGGCTTTATAAATACACTGAAATTAACTGTATATTGTTTATTAATTTAATGCATCTGATTGTAATTAACCTGTAACAATATAATGGTCCACAGAATGGTCAAGCTATTCCAAATACCATAGCTGCTTTAGAGTTGTTACTGTCACTGCACCTTCTTTTTCTTCTTTCAGCTGCACCTGTTAGGGGCTGCCACAGCGGATCATCTTTTTCCATATTGTTCTCACAGTACCACTCGGACCAGCTGATCGGAAAGAGAATTATCGGTATACAGCATCAAGCACACATTGCATCATCCATGCTGCCTGTTTGAACTGCTCTCACACAGCAAATGCTTCAAAACCTTCCCTGTACGGACCTCACTGTTCAGAAACAGTTTCATCCCAAGAACTATAAATACACTCAATCAGTCCATCAAGTGCTCCTTGTAGAACTGTTTGTACTTATTAGTACAATCACCTCACTGTAAACTTGCACTACAGTTATAATATTGCACAACCTGAGCCACTTTAAAAAGCGTGTATTTACATATGATGACGATATCATTTTTAAGATGAAATGCAGCAAAATATGTCTATTTTATTATACAGATAAAACTTTAACTTCATTTATATAATCTATATTGTTAGTAATTAAACATGTGAGGACACGGTGTCTCTGCGCTAGCAAGCATCTGGCGCTCCGTTCACGGATTGTTCCTGCCTTGCACTGTATTCTTGCTGGGACTGGCGTGACACTGGAAGGATAGATGGATAGAATAATTAAATACGTACTACGAAGATATTTCAATGTTCCTTAAAAGTTTTGAAGAATTGGCGTTCTAAGCTTACAGATGGCTTAACATCTATTACAAAGCTGATTGTGTGGCAATTGGGTATTGTAGAAAGAAAAGTAAGGACAGGAATTGGGGGTTAGTACGTTTGAGAGAGACAGTACTGCTGCAATAAATTATTTCATCAAAGGTCGTGCAAAATCACTGCGCCACCGTGTTCCCATGTTTAATAACATGCTTTAACTCCTATCATCATGGAAATGATATCAAGTATACATCTCAGTATTTTAATTATTCAGAGAGTTGTAATATTACGAATGTAATGGATTCTTTGTTCTGTCGGAGTAAGAGAAAGCCCAGAAGCACATAGTGATTCACACACATAGAGCACATAGAAGATCAAATACAAAACAAAGCATTTAACCTGCTACTTTAGTTACGATGGGATTTGAGAAACTAGTAAATTAAATGATTTTAACATGAAGTTTATTATGTTCTACTTTAATGATAAAATAAACTACATGATTAAAGTGGAAATTTTGATATTAAAGTTGACATTTCGTTCTTTTTTCCCACTGTGTCCCTACTTTCTTTTGCTTTGTATCCTAATAAGCTTTCATATGAAACTCAGACGGTGGGCTATGAATCTCCTTTTCAAGGCGACTTTGATATCTGACAACTTTTTTTTTATTTCGGGCACTGTGCGACTTTGTGAACTTGAGCTCTTGAGTTTCTCCAACCCACTTTGTCACTTGATCAACTTCCTTTTGTTGTTTATACCACTGTTTAAACCAAGAAATAGTACGTTTTTCCTTGCCTCCACTTGGTATTCGCTGAAATTCTTCTATTTCCCCCCGTGCTTTTGCCATTGCCTTTTCACAGAACGCTGAGCTTACGGGCTATTTATATTGATTTGCATATTCAAAGAGACATAATTCTGGGAGGAGACGGGGCGGGACAGCAGGCGTGTGCATGTGCATTACATTTTTTACGTTGACTGGGATTTATGTAGCGGAAGAACGTGAAAGTTGGCATTCGCACAGACTTATACATCTGGATTTTTCTGTGCATAAGCACATTTCCGCTTTTGTGCTTACGCCATGTTATAGTGTGAATTCTACGCACGGCGTTATACATGAGGCCCCTGGTGATTTTCAAACTTCTTCCACTTCAAAATTACTGAGACCACTGTGATCCTGGGAAGACTCAAAGCTTTAGAAATAATTTTATTCCCTGAAACTTGCCTCACCACAGTTAGATCATGGAGGTCTTTAAAGAGTTCCATGGACTGCTTGGCTTGGTTTTGCCCTAACAAGTGAATTGTGGGACCTTCTTTTTAAATGATTTCCAATCAGTTCAGTTTGACTCCAAATTAAGTTCTGGACATATCTCAAGGATAACTGCAGCAAGCAGGATGCACCCGAGCACAATCTGGAGAGCCACAGCAAAGCGTCTGAAGACGTACTGTATATAAGTAAGAGATTTCAGTTTTTGTTTTTTAATAAATTTGCAAATCTTTCTGAAAATATGTTTATCGTTATGGGTTATTGAGTGAAGACTGATGGGAAAAAATGGCAAATTTATCCATTTAAAGTGAAATCTATAACACAATAAAGAGTGCAGAAAGTGAAGGGGTTTGAGTACTTTCTAAATCCACTGTTCATATATGCTTACATACAGTGAATCTATGTGCTTATTTCGTGATAGAGGACATCTTTTAATTAAAAACAGGGGCTATTGATTAGGGGTTGAAAATCATTCCAAAAAGAGAACTAAAGCAAAATAATCAGCAAAGAAAGCCAATAGAACATTCACTGCCAATGGAGAATCATGCCTGCTGCAAATTAATGACACCTTCAGCACATTAAGATAATTTCAATCAGCAGTTGCAACTGTTTTCAACAGGAACCCTTTTTCCACTGTAATAAAGTAACCTCTGAAGGAGTTATAATCCAAATTAAAAAACAGAGAGCCTCATCTACAAGTGGTGGTTTCCTTGAGGCACACTTCTTCCAAAGTATTTGGCCTAAACTCTTTGAACCATATTCTAAAACATCCAATCCCCTTCTAAGTTTAAAGACCCTCTTATGTTTAAGCCTGCCACAGACATATAATTATTTTTCTCTGCTGGTGTTCCTTTCATTTTGGTGATGCTACCTCGGAGCTCTTTAATGGGGAGACAAACTTCCTGTTCCAGTTGGTTTCATGGCTGCTTTTCTTGGACATTTGCAAATGCAATAATACTTAGGCGTGAGTCTATTGTGAACAAGTTCTGTTGGCCATATACTGTACAGTAATAATTTCAGGAAAATACAAATAAAATACAATAAAATAAACTTCTAATATAGCATAAAAATAGATATTTACCCAAAAAATAAACATTTAGCTAGATGTGCCCAAACTACAAACATTCAGGAATTTATTTTAAATAATGCTGTATCATTTTAAACACATTTTAAATATTTATTTTTATAGCAGTTTGCTCAGCGCTTTCCATTTTGAATTGGCTAATGCTGGACTGCTAATGGGAACTCTGGGAGTTAATGCACCCTAAGGACAGAAACATTGACTAGATATTAAAGTGTGTAGGGGGGAGTAATCTAGTATAAAAAATCCTATATGATCAGTATAAAGCAGAGAAACTAATTACACTATTACTGCAAATTGCCTTCCACCATCATTAGCTCAGACACTGAACATTTGCTAGTTTGTGTGACTTTAATGTCTGCGCTTTATGCCATTTGTAAAATAAGACTGATCATAGTTTGGGCCAGATCAGCATGTTTTGAAAATGTAAGAAATCTAAAGTTATGGAATCATGTTTTCTATAAATGTAAGATGTGTTTTGATTGTAGTTAAAAGCCCTGCAGCTACACTATGTGCTATAGCTATGCATTACCAAATTCATATACTACTTCACCTCGCCCCACTGACTAAGAACATTCTTCTCATGGTTCACGGAGTCACTTTTTTTTGTTCATGTAAACTTTTCCCGTATAGAAATATGGGAATAAAATGCAAAGATCTGTTACAGCAAGGCAGATAATTGGAAACAAGGGACTTGATTTCTAACATGCTATTTCAGTACAAGTCGGACACACATCAGTTGGCACTGTGCAGTTCAATAGCTAACTGAGGAAGAAAGTGCAGCGTGTCTGTCTTTGTTTTTTTAAAGTTAACCTTTTCTTAGTCTTCTGCTTTTTCTTTGTTTTAACTTCTACTTGTAGGCTAACAAAGAAGAATCAAAGAATAAAATCACTGAATCACCAATTTTGATTGGCAATAGTAAAAAATCAAATCAGCAATTCTAAAACGTGTTCAGTAGCTTGGATGGGCAAACTTCAACATGAGCAAATTAAAGAAAAGAGAGGGAGTGAAGCTGATCTTTTTAAAAGTTGCGTTTATAACACAATTTGGATTAAAAGAACTTAAAGGCAAATCTTAAAAAAACAGAAGGATTGCACATTTTTATTATTTTTATTTTTGCTTATACATTAATCTTTTCAAAGTGCTTAAATCTTAACTGTTCCTTAGGGTGGCAACACAAGACAATATAAAAAGTAAATATAGCTCAACATTTATAAGTGTTGCCATTTATTTAGAGTATTTCTTGTAGTTGTAATCACCAAACTATACCAAAGATCGAAGTGAGATTCAAAAGAAGCTGTAAAAAAGGAACAGTATTGGTGCATGCCAGGGTCAGAGCTTTGAGCATGTCATGTTTTCTCACTATTTTTGCTATTTGTTTTGTACTTTTTATATGGTGGCATTACATTTTTTTTCTCCATTTTGTCACTAAGCATGGTGCTTTGCCATTCTGGCACATTTTATTCTATGTTAATTAATGTTGACTTATGTTTATTTTTTATTGTGTCTTCCATTTTTCTATTCTTCATTTTGTAAAGCACTTTGAGCTACATTTTTTTGTAGGAAAATGTGCTATATAAATAAATGTTGTTGTTATTGTTGTTGTTATCTGTGCTATACCTGTGAACATATGAGATATCACAAATGGGGCACACTGGCCAATAACTGCTGTTACTTTCTCACATGAGAGTAAAATGGAATGCGCTGCTCCTCACAATACAAACTAAGGAATTGAAATATTGATTTTATTTAGGAAAAAAACCTATAATTTCAATTTTCAAAAAAATAGATATTCTTTTTGTTGAGGTTGTAGCATTTGGGACTTGGAGCTCTGGATTGAACAGACGCTCTGGCAAAATTATGTAGGAAACCTTTTATATTACTTTTGTTTAATATGCTATCTGGTTTGTGTTTTGGAGCCGTTGATGTTTTCTTGCCCAGCCTATAATTCTCAATCGAGCAGCAGCTGCACTATTCCAGTCCAATCATCTTTCTCTGACAAACAAGTGCTCATCCTGATCTGCACTGTCATCCAACAAGTGACAGGAGAGGATTTTCTTACCTAATATGTCAATATCTTGTTACTATTTTCACAAAAATGTATGTTCTGAGCTTCTATTCTATACTGAATTTCTAGTTCTAGTATAATGGACCATTTAGATTTTTAACACCTTCAAATATCATTTGAATATCTGATTCTGAATTGTTTCTGAGTTCTGCCTTAGACCAGTTGTTGAAGAATTTTTTGTCTGTTGAAAGATTTTTGGTTAGAATGCCATGCTTTTGTCCCCACAATTTTCTGCAGTTTATCATACTTTATCTCTGCCACTAATGGTAGATTAACCCTAGAATCCCTGAAGCCTACGAAAAAACTTATAATCCCAGGCCACCTTAAATTCCTTTGCACCTCTCCATTAGCATCTTTTGTTTAGTAGATGTGTCGATCAGCACAAGCAGCAAGTAGCCTGCTATCCCATCCCCACCACTGCCGCAGCTCAACTTGGGAAAAACGTTCTCCCAGCTCAAATCTTGTTTATCTAGGTGTGAGGTGCCTGGAGTTGTATAGGGTAAATAATATATGCATTGCATGTGTTTTCCGTGTCTACAACAATCTATGTAAACATAGGATGACAGGATATGCAAGAAATGTTGAACAAGTACCTTAAACACAAACTTTTCTGATGTTATAGTACTAACAACAAAATTTTGGCAGGAAGTGTATAATGTGTGAAGACTGAAGTCTCACAAATATCAAATAAACACTTTCACATTGGGTACAAGTATAACAAAACAAGTGCGCTTTTATTCAAGAATATATCCAAAGAAATTGGGTTAGGGTATGATACCGACGCGACCGCTTGGATGATGCAGCAGTAAGAACTGCTGCCTCATAATCAAGAGGTCACCGGTTCAATTCTGGCCGCTTCCCAGAATTACCAATTTGAGTAGTGAGCTGCTCTTATTGTTACTATTACACAATAAAGACATACATTTGATTTGAGTCTGTAACAGCTGATGTAAATTTATGGTATTGTAAAGGTTAGTTTTTTTTTTTTTATTCACTTTTATTCTCTCAGTCGCATTCATGCTTGCCCCAGTCTGACACTGCTGTTTTCAAATAAAGACATGCTATAACAGAGGTGAACTTAGATGAGTATGAGGCTTCTATATCGGAGAAAGAGAACAGAAGCCCTCCCCGCAAGAAAATTCCACTCACATATAAGAACAACGCAGCTGCACCATGCGTAAAGGCGAAAGATGGCACCATTTGGTTGTAGCAACAGGTTGGCCATCATCCTGCCAGTTAGTCTGCCCCACACCTGGGGCCTCATGTATAAATGGTGCATACGCACAGAAATGTTGTGTAAGAACGTTTCCACATTCAAATCATGATGTATAAAACCTACACTTCACGTAAAGCCATGCACTTTTCCACGGCACCTCATACCCTGTTGTATGCAAGTTCTCTGCTCGGTTTTACAGACTGGCGGCACCCAGCGTCAAAGCAGTGCTACTGTTCCTGTGTGGTTACTCTTATTTTCCTGACGCGGCTTTATAAATACACTGAAACTAACCGCATATTGTTTATTAGTGTAATGCATCTGATTGTAATTAACCTGTAACAATATAATGGGCCACAGAATGGTCAAACTATTGTAAATACAATAACTGCTTTAGCGTTGTTGCTCTCACTGCACCTTCTATTTCTTCTTTCAGCTGCTCTGTTTAAGGGTTGCCACAGCGGATCATCTTTTTTATATGACTGTATCTGAGTGGGGAATCACAGCAGCAGCTGATCAGAAAGAGAATTATCGGTATACAGCATCAAGTACACGCTGCCTCAGCCACAGCACAACGTTTCAAAGCCTTTCCTGTATGGACCTCGCGGTTCAGAAACAGATTTATCCCAAGAACTATAAACACACTGAATCAGTCCATCAAGTGCTCCTTGTAGAACTGTTTGTACTTATAAGTACAATTACCCCACTGTAAACTTGCACTTCAGTTATAATATTGCACAACCTGCGCCACTTTATTGAGCACGTACTTACATATGATGATGATATTTTTAAGGTGAAATGCAGCAAAATATGTTCATTATATTATACAGATGAAACTTTAACTTCAACAAATAGTATGTTTTTCCTTTGCCTCCACTAGGTATTCGCTGAAATTCTTATATTTTTCCCCCGTGCTTTTCCCATTGTCTTTTCACAGAACGCTGAGCTTAAGAGCTATTTATATTGATTTGCATATAGGCGTAATTCTGGGAGGAATTGGGGCGGGACAGCAGACGTGTACACGTGCGTTACTTTTCACGCTGACCGGGATTTATGGAGCGAAAGAACATAGAAGTTGGAGCACGCACAGATTCCTGCATCTGGATTTTTCTGTGTGTAAGCACATTTCGGCTTTTGTGCTTATATCATGTTATAATGCGAATTCTACGCACGCCGTTATGCATGAGGTCCCTGTTCTTCAACAAAAGAGCACGGCTTACAGAGCTCGCCAAGGTATCATGCAAAGTCCTGTTTGTGATTATGTTTTATGACAGTTTTTATATGAAAAACATTTATATGTTGCTTATATAAAAGCCACATCGAATGTTATTTACCTTGAAATTATTTACTTTTCTTCCTACAGCGTAAAGTTGCAGGTAGACTTCTTGTGTTTGATCGACAGCAACTAGTTTTATTGCATATTGTAGCCAATGGTGTTCTGCCAAACGATGAAAAATTAGACAGAGGAAGAAAGGCAGGAGAATAAGGGACCAGGAGATGATAATATTGTTGGAAAAACAGGCAAAAACTGAGAGATCAAAAAATCAGAACACTATACCAAAACAGTACACAAGAAATTGTGTTTAAAGGGATCAGGGGACTATTACAACAAGCTCATACATACTGTAGATCATGAAGAAACGTTGCTTGTCCTGGTGTTTATAATGGAGGCCATGAACCCAGGGCACTATGGGAAAATAAAAGCTGAAAAACATAATGAATATGTTAATTTTTCAAGCCAAGAAAGTTATTGAGAATCGATCTGCTTCCTGAGATGACTCACACATTGCAAAATAGTTTATCACTCATATACTTGGTATTATGCTGATTTACTTCTGTTTTCACGTGAGAACTCTTCCTCCTATCACACAAGCAAATAGAAGATGCATCCTTACCTCAAGAAAAATAGTACCAGGAATATACAACAAAATTATTATTTCCAGATCCTTTGTCACAGACATGGAGGGTATGTTGTCTCATATCGAAATTTTTGCAGCTTCAAAGTGGATATAATCAATAAGCTTTAGGTTTTTATTTTCTGGTGGTGCTACCATTATAAAATGCATGTGTGGGCAAGTTTTAAAATTTATAGAAAATGTTTAACTTAAGAGCACAATTTTGCATAGGAAATGCATATACTGTATACCATATTTGTGAAGAAGTAACTTCAACTTGACAAATATCGAACTTAACCTTTAATTAAAACATACTCAAAGTACACAGTTTTAATTATAAAATCAGATTCTACCAAACTAAAATGGAACAAATCACATAAGAAAGTGCATATAAGACATGAAAAAATTATTGATATTAAAACTACCTGCAATCATAACAAATGTAATTGAACTGCTTCTATTCTCCCCTGCTCAGTCTTGTACTCCTCCAATCTCAGATTCTCAACACTTCTTGGACTTGTGTGTTTGTATTAATGAACTTCTAACTTTGATATTGACTAGGATTTGCCTTTGCTACTCTGAGGAAATGCCTACTTATTCATGTACTTGTAGTAACATCATTCTTTCCAGACTAAATCCCTGTTATGAATTGGTTTCTATTTTTATTTTTTAAAGCTTTCTCTGTATCGTTTGCTGAGATCTGGCACTCGTGTTGGGGGTTTTGGGGTTGTAGATATTGATTCTGAATTAAATTATTAGAAATCCTCATTTATTTTTGTTGTTATTCATTATTCTTGTGTGCCATTTTGGAATCTTAAGATCACTGCTATTTTTGTCTCCCGTCATTATGGCTCCACATTGTCCAGGGTGTTTACCTTAGAGGTCATGACCTTTTGATCACGACTCAACAGGTTCAGATTTTGATCAGGTGTTCACCTCCTTAACTGAGCTTTGAAAAACAAACTACTTTTTTGATGGTACTTTTTACGATCTTCATTTATTTATGTTCTTTTGGTTTTGACCTTTGCAATAGAAATATTAAATTTGACTTTTCCCTCTAATTTTGGTTTTGTTGCTTATATATTTAAACTTTTATCTTTGCCTGCTTAATAAACATGTGTCTTCTGCTTCACACAAAAACAACCCTTTCAGCTTGCTAACATAACAATGCCATCTCTCTTTACACAGAAAACCACGGGCACATGGAATAAATTACCAAGCAGTGTAGTAGAGAACAGGACTTTAGAGATCATCAAAACTCAACTTGATGTTATTTTAGAGAAATGAGGTGACTAGGATTGTGGAGCTTTTTGGGCTGAATGGTCTGTTCTTATCAAAACATGTGTAGTATTCTCAAAGTTTACTAATGTCAGATTCACCTTCCCAGTCTCCTCAGGTGGATTTATTTCCTTTCCTACCAAGTGTGGTTTCTATTCTGAAGATTTGTACCAGAAGCTCTATATAAAATGCCAGCTTTGTTATGAGCAGAAATCCTAATACCAACATTGAGTGTTCACTTTGTTAAATCTGCCTTCCCTTCTGATGTCACTGATTGCTCAAGCAGAGACAGCATAATTTATAAAGACAATGCTATTTAAAGTGTGTAGGCAGAACTTGCCTGTCTTAGATTCAGTGGGAGAATGGGCAATATTAAATATTTAAGCAGCTTTGAATGTGGCAACCAGGCAGCATGTAATTATAATATGATATTGGAGAACGTGCATTTGTTTATTTGAAGTGTTCATTTTATGTTAACTTTGGTCATATATTAATGTGAATGTCCATGTGTTTTTTAATAGGAAATATAGAGGCAGGACATAGCAGTTAATTTACTTGTGCTTTTGTTTCTTAGCATTTCAGGAATGTTTGCTTTCTTGTAAAAATACACCGTCTTTTGTGTTATGTTAAGTTATGTTGTTAATGCTACATAAAAAGAGACGCTGAGTTGTATATTATGTCTAATGTTCAGTGCATGTAACTGAGAGGAAGACGTTTATAAATAGGATGTGGCAGTTCATTTACTTGTGCTTTTATTTGTTAACATGTCAGCCTAAGTGTTAAAAAATGTTTGCAGACAACAGACCTGATGGTTGGTGCTTTACTCCTTTTTCATGACGGTTCCATAATACATCCAATGCACATCACAATGAAGAAGCTAAAAACGTTTACCAGAGTCAAACCCAGAGTGAGCGGCACGGTGGCGCAGTGGGTAGCGCTTCCCTGGTCCTCCCTGCGTGGAGTTTGCATATTCTCCCTGTGTCTGCGTGGGTTTCCTCAGGGTACTCCGGTTTCCTCCCACAGTCCAAAGACATGCAGATTAGGTGCATTGGCGATTCTAAATTGTCCCTAGTGTGTGCTTGGGGTGTGTGTGTGTGCCCTGCGGTGGGCTGGTGCCCTGCCCAGGGTTTGTTTCATGCCTTGCGCCCTGTGTTGGCTGGGATTGGCTCCAGCAGACCCCCGTGACCCTGTAGTTAGGATATTGCGGGTTGGATAATGGATGGATGGAAACCCAGAGTGCAGTGGTACAGCGGCTACAATATACACCAGAGAAGCTTAAAAATGGCACATGCTTAACATAAGTTCCTCCTGTGGGATAAGAAAAATAATGACAAAACTAGTAGCAACAGACAAAATAAACACAAGACCCTAAACACAAGGGGCCTCATGTATAAACAGTGCGTACACACAAAAATGTTGCATACTCCTGTTTCCATGCTCAAATCACGATGTATAAAACCTAAAGTTGGTGTAAAGCCACACACATTTTCACGCTAGCTCAAACCTTGGTGTACGCAAGTTCTCCTCTCGGTTTTGCAAACTGACGGCACCCATTGTCAAAGCAGTGCCTTTGTTCAAGTGTGGTTTCCCTTTCTTTTTTACATTCACATCTCTGACGCTGTTTTATCATACACGCTGAAATTAACCTCATATTGTTTATTAGTTTAAGGCATCTGACTGTAATTAACCTGTAACAATATAATGGTCCACAGAATAGCCAAACTATTCCAAATACAATCGCTACTTTAGCGTTGTTACTCTCACTGCACCTTCTTCTTCTTCTTTCAGCTGCTTCTGTTAGGGGTTGCCACAGCGGATCATCTTTTTCCATATTACTCTCACTGCACCACTCAGAGTATTTATATCACTGTATCTGAGTGTGGAATCACAGCTGTACAGCGGCTGATCGGAAAGAGAATTATCGGTATACAGCATCTAGCACACGTTGCCTCAGCTATATTGCAAACGCTTCAGAGCCTTCCCTGTACGGACCTCACGGTTCAGAAACAGTTTCATCCCAAGAACTATAAACGCACTCAATCAGTCCATCAATTGCTCCTTGTAGAACTGTTTGTACTTATAAGCACAATTACCTCCCTGTAAACTTGCGATACAGTTATAATATTGCACAACCTGAGCCACTTTATAAAGCGCGTATTTACGTATGATGATGATATTTTTAAGATGAAATGCAGCAAAATGTGTTTATTTTATTATACAGATAAAACTTTAACTTCATTTATATAAACTATATTGTTAATAAATAAACATGTGAGGACACAGTATCTCTGCACTAGCAAGGAGCTGGTGCCCCGTTCACGGATTGTTCCTGCCTCGTGCTGTATTCTTGCTGGGGCTGGCGTGACACTGAAAGGATAGGTGGATAGAATAATTAAACATGTACTACGAAGATATTTCAATGTTCCTTAAAAATTTTGAAGAATCAGCATTCTCAGCTTACAAATGGCTTAACGTCTATTATAGAGCTGATTGTGTGGCAGTTGGGTATTTGGAGAAAGAAAAGGAAGGACAGGAATTGGGGGTTAGTATGTTTGAAAGAGACAGTACTGCTGCAATAAATTATTTCATCGAAGGTCGCGCACGGTGCAGCAAGCATCTTACGGGGGGCAGGAATAATCACTGCACCACCGTGTTCCCATGTTTATTACATGCTTTAATTCCTATCATCATGAAAATGATATCAAGTATACATCTCAGTATTTTAATTATTCAGAGAGCTATAATATTACAAATGTAATGGATTCTGTGTCCAGTTGGAGGAAGAGAAAGCCCATTAAAGAAGCACGTAGTGATTCACACACATAGAGCACATAGAAGATCAAATACAAAACAAAGCATTTAACGTGCTACTTTAGTTTCGATGGGATTCGAGAAACTAGTAAATGAAACAATTTTTATGACAAAATGACACTGCTTAACGATGTTCTACTTTAATGACAAAATAAACTACATGATTAAAATGGAAATTTCGAGATTATAGTTGACATTTTGAGCTTTTTTCCCCACTGTGTACTTATTTTTTTTTCTCTGTACCCTTATTAGCTTTCATATGACACTCAGATGGTGCGCTACTGCGACTTTGATATCTGACAATTTCTTTTTTATTTCAGACACTGTGCGACTTTGTGAACTTGAACTTTCGAGTTTCTCCGACACTCTATGTCACTTGATCAACTTTCTTTTGTTGTTTATACCACTGTTTAAACCAGTGTTTCTCAGCCTTTAAGTATTTGCGACCTGAGTTTTCATAACAGTTTTAATCGCGCCCCCTATCATTTTTTTGAAAGGAGCCAACTAATACCAATTTGTTGTTTTTTTAATTAATGATATATCATAGATACATATTTTATTATATCTACTTAACTTTTATCAACATTTATCTAACTCTATATTTATTTTTCTAGTATCAGAATGTAGTTTAAGTTAATTTTTGGTTTCAATAGATGCATTTTTCATATTTTTGATTCTTGTTTTCTTTTTTTCATATCTTCGCGCCCCCCCTTTTTATTACTTTGCACCCTCCTAGGGAGGCCCACCCCACAGTTTGAGAACCACTAGTTTAAACCAACAAATAATGCGTTTTTCCTTGCCTCCACTTGGTATTTGCTGAAATTCTTATATTTTCCCCCATGCTTTTGCCATTGCCTTTTCACAGAACGCTGAGCTTAAGGGCTATTTATATTGATTTGCATATTCAAAGAGACATAATTCTGTGAGGAGTTTGGGTGGGGCAGCAGGCGCATGTATGTGCGTTACTTTTTATGCTGACTGGGATTTATGGAGCGAAAGAACGTAGAAGTTGGCGAACGCACAGATTTATGCATCTTGATTTTTTTGATCATACGAACATTTCCGCTTTTGTATGTACGCCATGTTATAGTGTGAATTCTAACCATGTCGTTATGCATGAGGCCCAAGGCCTTTACACTAAAGCACTCAAAATGCAAAAAATATTTAATTAATGGATACCAAACAGCAATTATGTCCTTTATTTTAAAGTCTCGAACACTTGTCTTAAAATCCAAAGTCTTCTTTATTCGGACAAATTTAGGACCTAAACAACAGGCATAAAGTGAAATTTTGCATAGCATCAGGTACCAATAAAAATGTGACCTTGAAGACTGGAAAAAAGCTGAAAGACAGACATGTCTCTCTAACTTCCAGTAAAAGGACAAAAGACAATATATCAATCACTGGGAAAATTAACTAAAAAAAAAAACCTTATGTACCTATTAAATCGGACACAGTGATGGGGATTGTTATTTACCTACATACATTCCCAATAACCTGTGATGTGGATGTACCAATGTGGCTGTCTTTTAGCTGAAAAAAAAAAATGGTTCAGACTCTGTGACTGAAGTTCAATATGCCCCATGAAACATAACTAGGATTAATGGAGCCACATTTCAGTTGCAGTTTATAGCCAGGGGATTTCAAACTCTAGCCAAACTGAAAAGACTTGAGATTGTGAACTGCAAGAAAGATAACATCTCTTTGTCAATTCTGTGCAACCTTTGGAGCGCAAAAAATGCAGGAAAGTGGAAATCAAGAAGTAAACCCAACACCGACTCTGCATCGAAATTTGGAATAGCCTAGAGAGAACATGAATCTGTTTAGATGTTAGATGTGTAATGTGCCGTGCACTTGCCTAACACTGCTGTAATGGAATTATATTTCTTCCACTGAAAGCAGCATTTAGCCAAGAGACAAATAGAAGGAGTCTCTTTGAAACAGAAATAAACCTGTTGAAAATCAGCTAGGGATGAAATCTAAATACTTTTGAGTGAATTTATTAGGTTGTTATACGAATAAATGATGAACAAGGGACAAGATGCTTTGATTATATTTATGTTTTATAAGTGCTGTTAACATCGGAAAGGTACATTCATGCATTTGCCGCCACTATTTAACAAATTCAAGTGAATTTTCACTTGCTTCGGTAAATTGGGTTTTGTTCTTTACCATTTTCTATTATAGTTAGCAGCAGTGGCTGCTGATGAAAAAAAATTGGGTGGCGGTGCAGTTTTATATAGTTCCTTATCTATCTATGTATCTCTCTATCTATCTATCTGGTCATTCCAAATGCTCTCGTGGTCCTCATCATAGTGTCAATGCACATCTTGGCCTGTCCAGTACCAGGCCCATAGATCAAACTCAGGCTAAAATGTTTTATATTGTCCAAAATAATTCCAGGGCAAGATCCAACCTGCGAATGTTGCAATCAAGTTCCAGCCTCACTGGGTCACATGTGTTGGGCCTGCACCAAATTAACATCATTCTGGACCAAAATCGTTACTGTGATTGCCTTTACTACACTATTGGCATGTAGACTTATCTTGCTCAACTGGAAGAATCCTGACTCTCCTCTGTTAAGTCAGTGGGTAACTGATGTTATATACTATAACATTTTAGAATTAGCATTGAAAGCATAAGGAAGCAGATTCTCTCCCCCATTTCTTTTTCTTCTCCATTTATCTTTATTCACTTATTAATTTATCTGTTTACTTACTTTTACTAGCTTTAAGTTTTACTCTGCTGGCCATGTTCTCTTTCTCAGGGGTGGGGGTTGATTTGTTTTCAATCCTATTTTTGTAAAAATGTATCTATTTGTATCTATTTGCCCTCAAACTCCATAGACACACTTTGGCCTGCACAAGCCTAAAATGGGGCACTGATTTCACAAGATGAAAAGATAATTTAATTTTTTCAAAATACTGTACAGTGTATCAAATGGGGGAGGAACTAATAAAATCCTCTTACTAGGGAGGACAATGCCAATGCAGATACTTTATAAATAAAGGAACTTATTTGAAAGGTATAAAAAGTAGCACAAAAAGGCAAAAAAATACAAAAAGAAAACATTTCTGTTGCTCATTGACAGTATTTTGCAAAAGCTGTTTGATATCACAAACTAGTTGAGACATAATTTTAATGGCTATGAATTAGGTACAAGCACTGCTTGATCACGTGTTCAGACCTCTGCTTTCAAATCCCATGCCTGGTGACTGTCTGTGTTGAGTCTGCCTATTCTCCCAGTGTTTGTTTTTTCTCCATGTTTATTTCCAGATCTCAAAGGTCTGGATGTGGGTATGTGCGGATGAATAGATCCACAGATGGACTGGCACCCCATCCAGGGCTTGTTCCTGCTCAGTGTTGCCAAGATAGCATCCAACTTCTTACAACCCTAAATATTGTGCTTTACTTTGTTATTTTATAAACACTTAATATAAGATACAGTACAACCCTGATTATTTTATGTAATATGGACTGATGCTACCTCAGATAACAGAAAATTCAGATAAAACACATATCCGTGGAAACACTTAGATAAAGTGCTTTAATACTCACCTTTTTTCATTTCCTTTCTGCTTATATCCCCACTCACTGATGCTGTTTGTGAAACCCACTTTTCAATTTTTGCTCTATTTTCACTTCCTGTCCTTGACAGGCACTTTGTCAGAAGTTTCCGGTACCTGCACAATCTAATCTGAATTCACTCCCTTTCCCCTGTGAACTTGTTACAGGTTTGATGCTTCACAACAACAAAGTAAACTCATACTGCTTGAGATCACTCAGACCTCTCACCACATCTCTTTCTCTCACCATAATCTTCTGAAACTGATTTCTCAACTGACGTCCAAAACCGATTTTCCCCCAATTTCATTCCCATGCTTAATTTATCCTCCGCAATACAGGCCTTGCCCCAACTAACTCCCGATTCAACTAACAAGGTGCAGCTACGCTGATCACTCAATTACATGTGTCTGTTATTTAGCAGATTCCACCATCAGCCGCATGGTCTCAGCCTGTCTTTCTACCCACTCCGCTTCTACACACAGAGCAGCACCGCATTTTAGCTCTGCACTTGCCATTTCTTAAAACAGCCCCGTGACACAGAGTGCTACACACTTCACCAACACCTAAGTCGCTAACTACTTTTTTAAAGGTTTCTCCCTTGTCCAACCTTTTCATAGCTTCCAGTTTCACTTGTAAGAATGCTACAGTGCGCTTCCTTTTGCTGCTCATTGTAGAGCATGTGTACACGGTGAGCGCTGGTGACAAAATGACAATAGTCGAGAAGTGTAGTTGGGGAGGGGTGAGTGACTTACGCACACATTCCCACAGTCACCAGCTCCTTAACCGCTTGTTTGGTACAGTAGTTCAGTATTCACAACAAAGCTTTTGTGAGTTATAAGAAAACTAGTTGAAGGTATTGTTCCTCATCCAAGACAAGGTGCCTGTCCATCCATTATGGCATCTAGATTAGATTATCGGATACTAATATACCATTTATAATAATGAAGTCCAAAGGTTTAGTTTTCACCCTATAAAGATAAGGAATGGAGGAAGGAGATGAAAATAACAAGATTAATTTTGGTTACATTAGGTTTCAGTTGGATGCAGAACATCACAGCAATCTATTGTGTGCAGTAAGCACAGGTCAGCCAAGTCACGGAGCTAAATTTAATCCATAGCATCCCGTCAGTACAAATGAGCTCCTTCTCCTGAATCATTACTTGAAAATGACTTGCTGCCACAAAACAAGCCTGTTAGCAGGCATTGCTGGAAACAACATAAACAAGGCAGGGAGCGCTAATCCTGCAATGTTATTCCCTTGATATTTTGATAAAAATAAAAAGTTTCTGTTTGAAAAGTATTCCAATACTGGAGTGTTCCTGATTATGCTGTATTGTGTAGAGAATATAACATTTTTAAGCATTAGTCACCCACAGATGTAGTCAACAACTTAAATAGTATTTAGTAAAATCTGAGAACATCTAGATACAATGCTGGAGGAATTTTTACTCTTTGAAGTGGTTATTGTCATACTTTTGTGTTATATATTGTAGAATCACATAATTAGGCAGAGCTTGGGTAGGAGCTTCATTGGAGTTGAAGTGCATGCTATTGTTTTTTCATATTAAATAAATCATTTTAGTCAAAGTGGTGTGAGAAAGTGTCAAAGGCACTGTTGGGAGCTGCATCAGCATACAAATTGCAAGCTAAACACAAAAAGCAAAGAAGACTAAAGAAAAGAATTTGCCTTTTGGGACTTCATTACAGAATTACCTTGACTTCAGTCAATCATATTTTCTATAATGCCTCTGTTAGTACAAAGTTATCAAAACAGTATAATCAAAGGCAAAAGAATAAAGAACATGCCACTTAATTGTAAGTGCATACTCAGACAGGGCAATTGAAAGCATTAATTCACTGTATGTACTCTAATAAAGACAGCTCCAAGAGTTAGACACTACAATAATAAATAAAGAATAATAAGATTTTAGTGTATTATTAGCACATACAAATCCACTCATCAGAAAATTAGTGTTCAAGTCATCTAAAGCCCATATAAACCTTGTAGACTCCAACCAAATCTGAACCTGAGAACGAAATACCAAAAATACCAAGATGTATATATGCCAACACAACATCTTATTGGGTCACTTTAGAGCCCCCAGCTACCTGAAGGAAAACTCAAATGGTAAAAGGTGCCATTACTACACTGACAGTGACTGGGCTGGAATTTGAATGAGTATTTTGGAGCTGCAGCACTAAAGAAAACACTCCTTTTCCACTCTTTTCATTCATTCATTTTCCAGTCGCTTATCCGAAACCTGCATTAGGTCCTCCAACCTGCAGGGAAAAACCTGGGGGATGGTGGCAGAATTGGCACTCCAGCCACCATAAGAAAACCTCACACTGTTTCATTCCATCTGAACTAGTGTGGTGCTGAGGTGTCACCCATTGCATGGCTGCACTTGGATCCTAATCTGGGATCCTGAGGTGGTTTGGCATGTGGTGGGTGCGGCAATGCACTGTATCAGTGCATACCTCCTAACCTATCCGAAACCGGGTCACGGGAGCAACAGTTTTAGCAGAGAAGTCCTTGTGTCCCTTTCCTCAGCCACACTTGCCAACTCATACTGTCAGATCTCAAGTTGTTACAAGGTAATCGGAAGGTTATAATCCTTCCAGTAGTCTTCCCTGGGGTTGTGCCTGTAATTTCTCCACAGGGAGGCATCTTGGAAGCATCCATATCAGATGTCCGAACCACTTAAATTGGCTTCTCTTGATCCGGAGGAGGGTCAGGAGCTCTCCCAGATGTCTGCGTTTATCACCCTACCTCTAAAAGATAGCCCAGCCACCCTGTAGAGAAAGCTCATTTTGGTTCAGTGGTCTCATTCTTTTCAGGCATTACCCAAAGCTCATGAGGTTAAAGTTGTATATAGAACTGAGCTCCTTCTTCACCACTACAGATCAGTATAGCAACCGCATAACGTCTTCGCCATCACAATTCATCTGTCGATTCTACCATTCCTTTTCCTCTCACTTGTGAACAAGACCTCGAGGTACTTAAACTCCTCCACTTGAGGCACTTGAGTCCACTTTTTTCCTATGATTTTCCTATCTACAATTTTATAAAATAACATTCTCAAATCTGTTTATCCAGTTCTAGGTTTCAGGTGGCCAAGGTCTACTCTGGTAACATTGGCCTAAAGGTAGGAACACACTCTGTCCAATGCTGTACCCATTCACACAAACACACACAGTCTTGCATTCATAAAGGGACCAAATTAATTAAACCAGTAATTCTAACCTGACTGTTCTAATGAAAGCGCATAGTCTACTTTAATATACTAAATATGTAGGATGGTAATGCCAATCACTGCACAAGCATGTTGGCCTAAAATTTCTATTTCATTTTATTCTGCTATCAGTCCATCCATTGTAATGGATGGCATGCAGAGAGTGGCATCCCTGTATGTATGGCAGTATGTATGTGGTATCCTGGCAGGGTTTGGAAAAAAGAACAGTACTCAGCCTGGAGTCCAGGGTTATGGAAGGCTAGGAGGAGACATCCAGTCCGAACTACGTGCACCGCCGACATGCTATGGACTCCTGCAACACATGCTGGGAACTGTAATCCCATGGGGCAGCCTTGTTGGGTTTTGTGGCTGCCACCAGGATGGGCTGCAGGCATCCAGACATCCCTACTTTGTGGGGCTTCCATGTGCTTCTTACGGGCCATGCCGTGACACCAGGAGTACTTCTAAGATAAAAGCAGCCACACTGCGTCATCCAGGTGAATTGGTGTTGAGTAGTTGGTGTTGAGTGGGCAAAGCTTTCCTGGATTAATGGAAGGAGAAAAAAAAGAGAAGGAGAAGAATACAGGATGAGGCAGAAAGGATGGACTTCTTTGAAATGGCTAGAACTCACCAATAGGTGGAGAGACAGATGTGCGGTAGGTGGCGTTAGGTTCGTGAAGTCTTAGCATTTTTTTATTTTCTTTTTAGTTGAAGCCATGGAGCCGTGGACGATAGAACACCTGTATGACCATTTTGTCAAGAACAACCAATCTATTACCGCAGTTCAGTGTGAGTTTCGTTGCCATTTCAATATCCACAGAAATAAAGCTGTTCCCGCTCGTAACACTATCCTACGTTGGGTTAAAGCACTTCATACACGAGGTACACTAATGAACAAAAGACCACCGGGGGCTACACGAACGGCACGTACCCCTGAAAATGTGGAAAACGTACGACTAGCCCTGCGCAGTCCAAGTCAATCTGCTTGGAAGCATTTTTCTGAACTTGGCCTCAGTAATCATTCGGTAAGGCGTATTTTGCATTTAGACCTGCATTTCCATCCCTACAAATTGGCCGTTGTGCAACAGTTGAAGGCCAGGGATTACGCACAGCGACTGAACTTAGCACATGAAATGGAAGCAATTTTTGAGCACCTCATTTCCAGGTTTGGTGACATTCATTGGCCTCCTCGGTCCTCTGACTTATCCATGTGCGATATTTTCTTGTGGGGTCACCTCAAGGTACATGTATACGAGCATAAGCCCTGTACATTGGACGAACTGAAGGAAGCCATTCGCATGGAAGTCTCCCAAATCAACAGAGCGATGTTGAAAAGAGTGGAGGCCAACTTCCATGAACGCCTTCAGAAATGCATCAGTGATAACGGACACCACATGGGAGATGTTGTTTTCCTCACTTGATTTTGTCAAATGCTATTTCAATATGAACTCAAATCTTTCAATAAATTTCTTTGTAAGAAAAAAGTCCTTTCTGCCTCACCCTGTACTTGTGTTAATTTTACTTTCAAAGCCCTTTCAAAGGTATTTGTGATAATAAAGCATTTATTTGAACCAGGAACTTATTTCTGTGCAGTTCTGTCTGGGGTTTAGTGTGTGGTGGTGTTCCCTACTCATCACACCATCCATTCTCTAAAACAGACAATATCTCAGCAAGCATTAGGTGCAAGGCAGGGACAATCAATGGACGGACAGCCAGCCCATCTCAGGATGAACACACACACACAAACACACATCAGGTCTATTTTATTCTATTGTTATCTTTTCTTTTCTATACATCTATTCAGTTTTTTTAATCTGATTTACCAGTGGTGGGTTACAGGATCTACAGTATACTAGGACAACTGACACTGTTTTTGGATACCAGGATAGGAACGATCAATAGTATATTATAAAAAAGCCTGATATAACATTCTCAAACAAACTTAATCTTTGGACTATTAGGAGCAAGAGTCTATCTTGGGAGCATCAAGCTCAAGCCAGAGAGTCGACACTCTCCATTGCAGGAACCCCTCACACACACACACCTAACCTACACATCTTTAGGAAAATCAGAGTACCTGGGAAAACCCTGGGAGAACATGCAAACTGCACACAATCAGCATCAGTCACTACTTCCTGAATTTAGTGCCATGACGCAGTGCCTCTCAAAAGTATTCACTCTTTTGGATGTTTTGACATTTTATTTTTATTCCATATTGAATCACAATGGTTTTTCTGTCACTGATCACCCGGAAAAGACCCTTTAATGTCAAAGTGAAAACAGATCATTGCAGAGTCAAAATTATTTACAAATATAAAGCACAAAATAAATGATCACATACATATTCACACCCTTCCCAATTTTTCCCATTCTTCATTGCAAAACTCCTCAGGTTCTGTCAGGTTGCTTGGAGATTGTGAGTGAACAGCCTTTGTCAAGTCCAGCTACAAATTCTCAATTGGGTTGAGATCTGGACTCTGACTCGGCCACTCCAGGACATTAATGTTGTTTTTAAGCCATTCCTGTGTAACTTTGGCTTTCTGCTTCTGCAAACTGCATCAGGTTTTTCTTATTGTATTTTACTGCATTTTTATCCCTTCTTTCCTTGCAAGACCTCCTGGGCCTACTGAAAAGAAAAATTTCCACAGTATGATACTGTCACCACCATGCTTCACGGTGTAGATGGTATGTTTTTAATAATATGCAGTTTTCAAACATGGCTTTTAGTCTGATGGCTAGTTACACCATAACATGTTCTTCCAGCTGACTTCAGAGTCTCCCATGTGCCTTCTGGCAAACTCTAGCTGAGATGTCATGTCATTCAGTAAAGTACCTGAACAACATGTTTCGTCTGCACAATCTCTCGATTTGAAGTCATTGTAGATTTAGAGTTTGTCATAGGTCTCTTGGTGACCTCCTTCACTAGTCTTCTTCTTGCAAGATCACTCAGATTTGTAGGTAGCCTGCTCCAGGTAGATTTACAGCTGTGCCACACACTCCATTTCTTAATGATCGATTTAACTGGATTTTCAGTGATTTGGATATTTTCTTGTGTTCTTCATCTGACTTGTGTTTTTCAATCAGCTTTTCAAGGGGTTGCTTGGAGTGTTCTTTTGTCTTCATTGTGTGTTTAGGCTACCATACTCAACACAAGTTGGACGTTGTTTTTTCTTGGTAGAGTAATATATTACTCTACTTTCACCTTTTGTATTTATAATGTGTAGAATTTGTCAGAAAACCTCAAATCTAACAGACTTACCACTGTTTATAACGTATTGTACCATATAACTTCTCCCCACCTTCCCTTCTACATCTATAACATCAGGCAATTATGTGTAGTAAAAGACAAGCAGGAATTAAGTTAAAATCTAAATAATGTATTATTTATAATATTCATGAATAATAACAATATGCAAAGTACAAGTGAACACTGGCAACCATAGAACCTGATAAATGCTGATGTGTAGTTTCAGGTGGCACATAAACTTATTAATTACTTAAAATGTCTCTAGTTAAGTCCTTATTTTTTGTCAGCTTTCTTCAGAACAGGCCGCATGGCTGTCTCAATATGGCTGCTGAGCTGTGCTCTTCATTGTGTTGTCCTTTTCAGTTCATGGTGTGTGAGATGCTCCTTCATCAGTTGGTAAGAGAGAGAGGAAGGGGTAAAGCAAGGAAATTTATAGACTCTCTGTCCAAACCCTACAATCAATAGGGCATCATGGTACTTAATGGCTTCAGGCAACTTCAGACCAACGGGGCACACAATAATTTTCACACCTGCCCCCAAAACCATTTGTTGAGCTGATGTTTGCTAGCTAGGCACACTGGCTTTCCTGTGGGGTTTAACTGTGCCCAGAATCACTTGCCAAACTTGTTTTATGCACTTCCCCCAACTCTGTCGTAAAATTACAAAGACACTCAGTCCTAAAAGGGGGTGGGGTACTTAACTATACAAACAAAGACATGCAAAATATGTATCAACTTATTTGCAAAATTTCACACCACAACAGACGTTCCACATACATTTATAGTACAATCAATTGAAACCCTAGACAGGTGATCTCCATTGAACTAATTATGGGACTTTTTAAACCAACTGGTTGCACCATTGATGATTTAGCGGTGTTATATTAAGGGGTGAACACTTATGAGATCAATTGTTTTGTGTTTTATATTTGTGATTAATTTGACTCACATTGCAGAGATCTGTTTTCACTTTGACATTAACTCTTTTAGGGCAGATGTTGACTTTTGTCAACACAAGGGGTTGATTGTGGATGTCGGCTGAAATCGACATCCAGGAGCAGAGGGTGGAAAAAAGCTGTAAACATTGCTAAAACTCGCCATTACATTATATTTGGACCACCATAAAAAACCTCACACTAGTTCAACTCCACCTGAACTAGTGTGGTGCTGAAGTGTCACCCGTTGCATGGCTGCACTTGAGTCCTAATCTGGAACCTGAGTTGGTTTTTTGTGTGGTGGGTGCAGCAATGCACTGTATCAGTGCATGCTCCTAACCTGTCTCTCTCTCTCTATTTACTAGAAAGACTGTTAGGCTCGTTGACTTTACGCTGAATCTCTGCGTGTGAGTGTGTGGTGTAGGGTAAACAATGTCCAGAATGGCTTAGACATTGGGCGAGAGAACCAAGCGAATGCACAAAGCAAAATAATTTTATTTACTTATTTTTTGCATTTTATTGCTGAATTGGACTCTGACTTATTGAGCTCTGATTTTGATGCAAGTGATCTGGAGATCGAAATTGAAAGCCAGGTACCTATATCAGCTGATTTGTCCCCAGCTGGTTTGTTCCCAGCTGCTATGTAGTGCTGAACACGCTCATGTAGCTGACGCACCAACAGCAATATTCACCCTCAGAGGAGTACCCAGATATAGATCCATGGGAAGCAAGCTGGCAAATGGACTTTACCAAACGACACAGCCTGGACACTACGGATTACCGGCCATTCGACTACTTCAAACTGTTTTTTTCCAGAAAGTGCCTTTCAGCTTATTAGTGATGAGACAAACAGGTACAGTATGTAATAAGTTTGTGAATTTACATACTGTAGAGGCTCACGGAACACAAGATTTTTCATTTAAAGATTTACCATTGTTGTTTCTTGTCCTAGTGCGTGGATATAAACACAGGGAACTTCAGTTTCTGTATTACATCTTGCCTGAAGAAGGGGCCTGAGTTGCCTCAAAAGCTTGCATATTGTAATCTTTTTAGTTAGCCAATAAAAGCTGTCATTTTGCTTAGCTTTTTTTGGAACACAAAACAGAGTGACATTTGTCATAAGCAAGCATTTTATGTTGATTTCTGTGTGAAACCATTACTTTGTATGCTTTTTAGAAAACTGAGTTTTTTGGAAAAATATTCAGCCCTGGGACAAAAAGAAAGAAAAAATAAGTAGCCCTAAAAGAGTTCAAGAATCATGTTTTGTTGATTACTGTCAAAAAAGCTATCCATTATTTTACCTGCATAATTCAGTTTAGTGTTAAAGGGTCCAGATTATATCTCAGGAGCTCTGGGAGCATTTAAAGAAACCACAATGAATGCTGTGCCACTCTTATATGAGACTGGGCTTTGATTCCTCTTAAATGTTTGTGGTGATCTGTTTTCACATATTAAATCCCCTTGTTCATCCCATTTTTTCCTTTGGTCTAATTTTATCTCACTATGTGCTTAAGATTCTGAAGTCTTATGTTTTTTGATTTGTTTTTTTTTTTTTTTGTATAGCCAGCAGCAAAATGACAATGAAGAAAGCATGAAAAATAGTCACAAAGCTGAACCTCTAAGTTTGTTTCTTTAGAGAATATGTGCTTAATAAAGTGTTTCATAAGAAAAGTGTTAAAAGAAAGTTGAAAACTATCTGGTTGATAGAACATTGTGTTGATTATCTGTGAAAACAAAATTGCACAGTCCTAGGAATGTCACACATGACAGAATGAAGTCTTTTAATGCTGTTTAGCACTATTGTGCCATCAAAGCTGATTACCCCACAGCCTTACCTGGGATGTGGTGCCATCCACTGCAGTTGAGCTTGGCAGACCCCAGTTTGTAACATTTGGCAAAATCAGTTCCTCCACACTGATGCTTACCCATTGGTTAGTGTGCTGCACTCTAACATTGACTGTGTGACCAAACAGTTTAAACTCCACAATGAAATTTAATGATGACATCACAATTGCAGGCCTGACTACCAACAGTGATGAGACAACTTCCAGAGAAGTGATGAAGTGATGGCCGGACCACAATATCTCCACTAACGTGATCAAAACCTAAAGCTGCTAAACAAATCACAAAGCAGAAGACAGACCATACTCCTGTCCACATCTGAGGAATGCCGTGAAGGGGTTCAGAATCCCTCTGTTTCTTGCAATCACCATCACTGATAATGTGAAATGGACATGGCATATTTCAGCTTTCGTGAAGAAGGGTTACACAATCTTTTACTTCCTCGAGATGCTGAGGATAGCCTGAATGCCTCCGTCTATGCACAATGACTTCTGCAGGTACTTAGCGGTCTGTCCTCACTGCCTGTACTGTATAACATCCTGGTATGGCACCTGCTCAGGTCAGATCTGTAGAGCACTAGAGAGGAAGATAAAGCCAATATAGAATATGAATGATAGTCAGCTCCCTTCTGTTCAAGACATACAGTGCAAAAGTCTTAGGCACTTCAGATAATTCACAGAAATGCATCTTTAAAATAACAATCAGGTGTTAATGATCAGTGGAATAATGTGAAGGTTGAACCAAAGTGGTTAACTGATTTACTCACACAGAAACAACCGTGAACATAGAATAAAACTGGGTAAGGGACAACCATACTAAAATGTGACATTGCGGTAGATGTGGCAGTTCAACCTGCAAACCTTATGTCATGGCAAAAGTGAGGACAGTAACAAAACACAAGGTGCTTAGCCTGCATCATTAAGGTCTCTTTCAAGGATAAATTCGTGGCAGACAGGTGTTTTCTGATGTGCTGTCCATGCGGGCACGCTGAGCACCAGAAATGCAGGGATGGCCATGGAGACTGAGTGCAGCAAATGCTAAATACATCAACCTTACTTTCCTTCAAAATCAGAAGACGTCTAGCACCAGTATCAGTACAGAACTATCAGAAACCACTCGGGCCCTGGTAGACCCATCTACAGTCTGTAAAAGAGATCTTCATCGAAGAGTTGCAACCAAAAAATGAGTTGTCTGAGGTGGCAACAAAGCCAGACAACTATAGAAAGTACAAAGAAACTCAACAAAGAAACCTGGTAGTGGAATGCGGATGTAGAGATGGCAATTGAGAAAAAGGAGAGACACTATAAGGAATGTCAGAAGATAACAGGGTGATCCATAAGGATGCAAAGTGAAACGCCAAAAAAGTAGTTATGAGGGTGCAAGAAGCCAAGAGATGAGGAAGAAAAGAGAAATGTGTTCAGAATCAAAAAGTAGATGACTGAGGAAAAGTAAGCTGTAGTATTTCTGAAATGCTTGAAAAATGCTGAAGGGAACATCTTATCTTGATTGAGAGTAATGATGTTAAGCATATCTGGAAGATGTACAAGGAGAACTTGCTGAATCAGAAGAATAAATGGAGTAATGATGTTCATTGTGAGGACATAGAAGGACCAAGTTGTGAGTTTTTGAAAGAGCATTTCAAGGAATTTCACAGTTGGAACAGGTATTGAAGGAGGTTGACAGAGTGCTAAAGGAAATAAATCATGGATCAGGTGAAAGTTAGACAAATGCAGTGTGGGTCTAAGTGTGTGTGGTTAGTGTCTACATTGATGTCAAAGTGTGAGAAAGCACAAACGGTGATCAGGACTGCAGATGGGGTTGGTGAAGTTTTGATTTGGAGGCTGGGCTGCACCAGAGATCCACTCTGAGGTCATTGCTTTTCTTGCCAGTGATGGAGGAGGTGACCAAAGAAATGTGTGAAGGTTTGCCATGGGAAGTTCTTATATGCTGATGTTTTGATCGTACAGAAGTGAAGTTGAATCGAAAAAGAAGATACTGAAATTTGAAGTTAGATTTGAAGTGAAAGACCTCAAGGCAAATGAAGAAAAGATTAAGGTGATAGTTGATGGTGCAAGTGCAGGTGCATGAAGCATGGAATGTGAGGTAGACGTGTTGTCAGTAGTGGGTGCATAAAAGTTGTGGTGTAAAGGGTGGTCTGCACTTGGTTTGTAAAAAGTGTGTAAGAGGGGTTTGGAATGGTGAAGTAGTATGTGGAAATTTAAAAAGACAGTCGCCACAGGTATCCCAATTTTCTATTTAACGTGTAACCTACATTGAAAATATCTGATAATTGAAATATTGCCAAAAATGCATTATGCTTTAGCCTATTACTTCTTTAACAGATAAAACATTTCAAACAAACTGATAAAATTAATAGCGAAGCAACATTACTATAAACATAAGTTCTCTGTGAAAACAGTTTAAAAAAGACACTCTTGCTTCTTTTTTCCACAATTTTCTATCTTTTCTTTAAAACAGACACTATGTAAATCAGAGAGAGTTGCAGCTCTGTTTCTGTCGTCAGCATTTTTATTCTGGGTGAAGCTCTTTCCATTCTAATAACATGCCTCAGAGGTGAAAGTTATATGGCTGGTAATTTGCTAAGTTTAGACAAGTATAAGGTGATCCCAGCCTCCCTCATTTGAAATCCTAGCAGCATGTTACTGTTTGCACAATAGCTTGATTCATGCATACTCACATCTCCTGATCCCTCTTCTTAATCCTTTCATTGAAAGGACAAGGACACTTTGACAATTTAAGTTGTGTGCACTAGATTCACTAAAATACTCTGCAATAATGAAATCAGCACCTGAAAGCATCAGCTTTAGCCAAACATCACCAGTTTTTTCTTATGGATCATCAAAAACATTTTGGAAGATGCTTTCAAACAACAGGTACTTAGGGTTCAAAAAAAGCCACCCGGTCAAAATGAAGCAGAGTGGCATGGTAGTACAGTGGTTAGGGCTACAGCCACACGGCTCCAGAGGCTTTGACTCAAATCCTGGCCTGAAAACTGCCTCTGTGAATTTGCATGTTCTCCTAATGTCTCTTTTTGTGAGTGGCCTGTGGGACGACACTTCTGTCTTGAAACAGAAACTGTTGAGCTGTGATGCAATCTCCAAATCCTGCCCCATGTACATTAACTTCAAGAGGAGACAGAAGATAAACTATACATTGTACTATATATTATGCAGTGTTGATCCAAAACATTTTGACCTGCCTGATGTGATGTTGCTCATCCATGTGCTGCCAAAACAGTTCCAAGTCTACAAGACTTGAATGTGTCCTGTTATACAGGTATGTAGTGGCAGGATGGGAACAAGAGATACTCTAACTCCTGAAAGTTGCAAGGTGGAGCTGCCATGAATTGGACTTTTGTTCCAACTCATCCTTGATTGGACTGAGATCTGGGGAACCTGAAGGCCAGAACAACACCTTGAACTCTGCATCATCAAAATATTCACAAACAGTTTGTGTAAAGTGGCAGGTGCATTATACTGCTGAAAAATGCTTCTATTGTTTGGGATACCAATGCCATGAAGGCTTGTACCTGGTCTGCAACAATGCTTAGGTACTTAGACACTTGGCTTCCCAGTTGAACATTACCCAAAACGTTACATTTCCTCCATTGACTTCTTCCCACAGTGTACCCTGGTGCCACCTCTTCCTCAGGTACACAATGCAGATGCACCCAGTCGGCAACATGATACAAAAGAAAATGGGACTCATTGGACCAGACTTTTTTCCATTGATCCAAGGTTCAGTTCCAACATTCGCATGCTCATTGTAGCCTCTTTTGATGGTGTACAGGATTTAGAATGGGTGCCCTAATTGACTTTTGGCTATGAAGTTTGTGATAGAATTTTCAAGTCTTTTAAAAATAAAGTTCTGGATTTGGAGTGTGACTTGTATGCATAAGGCCATGGCCTCAAATCCAATTCTACATTCAATAATCCTATTTTATCTGAGCACTTTACGTAAGCATTTTCCTGAATGCACTAATAGAGAAAGACTCCTAGGTGGCCTGCAACCTGTTCATACTGTATGTACAACAGGCTACCATTAAGTATTTTACCATTAAGCACTTTTACATATGCATTCATCCAGTGCCCATTAATTGGTCCAATTGCTTTTGGGATGTGGTACTAACGTATCCAGAGAAAAAAGTCCACAGAGCCAAAAAAAGGAAAGGCAAAGCAGAAAGAAGCAGAAATTGGGTTTTACTTAAAAATAGTAAAATCCAAATCATAACCAAAAGTCAGTAACTTAAATGCAAATACAGGGGCCAAAAGATAGTGGATCAATACATATACAAACACAAAGTGAAACAAAACATACCACAGTGAATATTATGCTGAAGCTGTGAAGCTGATGAACACTTTGGTTTAAGTACTGCTGGGGCATGTGCAACAGCTGCCTGATTAGGTGGCCCCGCCTCCTTAGGCAGGCCATACAAATCACAAATAATACACAGAAACACCGTACCAAAGAAAATCATAAAATACAAAAATAAAACCAAACACATAATTAGTAATATAATATGTAAAATTATATTCAAACAACAATAAAAGGACAAAATAAACAAACAAACCTGAGTCAACAATACTGGCTAAACCATAACATCTGATGGCACCACAACCCTTCTTGGGTTTTGTGTTTACTTTTATAAATATTTACAATATCTTACAAATCTTGTTGTTTTGAAATTATTTTGTTTATAGTGCCTAGTGATGGTATTGTGTACCTGCAGGGGAACTATAAGCACAAATATACAATACAAAAGAAACAACTGGACACAGTCCAACGCAAAGGAACAGGGGGATAAACACAATGGCAGAAGTATCTAACATCATGCCATTGGAGGCAGAAAGGCACCAGTAAGGGGGTGAAAAGTAAGAAGTATTGCTAGATAGTACATGTCTTAAACATTATGGGAGACACATAAAACTCAAACTGAGGGTGGTCAGCAAGAGGATACCAGA
The DNA here is from genome assembly GCA_026402145.1 of Polypterus bichir lapradei. Taxonomy (NCBI): domain Eukaryota; kingdom Metazoa; phylum Chordata; class Cladistia; order Polypteriformes; family Polypteridae; genus Polypterus; species Polypterus bichir. The sequence continues at coordinate 1,083,953 of JANRMT010062813.1, forward strand.
TATTGCAACACTATTTGGTCACTAGAGGATGGCAGTGACAGGAGCAGTCCATCCAATTTTCAAAAGATATCATATATATACAGTGGTGTGAAAAACTATTTGCCGCCTTCCTGATTTCTTATTCTTTTGCATGTTTGTCACACAAAATGTTTCTAATCATCACACACATTTAACCATTAGTCAAATATAACACAAGTAAACACAAAATGCAGTTTTTAAATGATGGTTTTTATTATTTAGGGAGAAAACAAAACCCAAACCTACATGGCCCTGTGTGAAAAAGTAATTGCCCCCTGAACCTAATAACTGGTTGGGCCACCCTTAGCAGCAATAACTGCAATCAAGCGTTTGCGATAACTTGCAATGAGTCTTTTACAGCGCTCTGGAGGAATTTTGGCCCACTCATCTTTGCAGAATTGTTGTAATTCAGCTTTATTTGAGGGTTTTCTAGCATGAACCGCCTTTTTAAGGTCATGCCATAGCATCTCAACTGGATTCAGGTCAGGACTTTGACTAGGCCACTCCAAAGTCTTCATTTTGTTTTTCTTCAGCCATTCAGAGGTGGATTTGCTGGTGTGTTTTGGGTCATTGTCCTGTTGCAGCACCCAAGATCGCTTCAGCTTGAGTTGACGAACAGATGGCCGGATATTCTCCTTCAGGATTTTTTGGTAGACAGTAGAATTCATGGTTCCATCTATCACAGCAAGCCTTCCAGGTCCTGAAGCAGCAAAACAACCCCAGACCATCACACTACCACCACCATATTTTACTGTTGGTATGATGTTCTTTTTCTGAAATGCTGTGTTCCTTTTACGCCAGATGTAACGGGACATTTGCCTTCCAAAAAGTTCAACTTTTGTCTCATCAGTCCACAAGGTATTTTCCCAAAAGTCTTGGCAATCATTGAGATGTTTCTTAGAAAAATTGAGACAAGCCCTAATGTTCTTTTTGTTTAACAGTGGTTTGCGTCTTGGAAATCTGCCATGCAGGCCGTTTTTGCCCAGTCTCTTTCTTATGGTGGAGTCGTGAACACTGACCTTAATTGAGGCAAGTGAGGCCTGCAGTTCTTTAGATGTTGTCCTGGGGTCTTTTGTGACCTCTCGGATGAGTCGTCTCTGCGCTCTTGCGGTAATTTTGGTCGGCCGGCCACTCCTGGGAAGGTTCACCACTGTTCCATGTTTTTGCCATTTGTGGATAATGGCTCTCACTGTGGTTCGCTGGAGTCCCAAAGCTTTAGAAATGGCTTTATAACCTTTACCAGACTGATAGATCTCAATTACTTCTGTTCTCATTTGTTCCTGAATTTCTTTGGATCTTGGCATGATGTCTAGCTTTTGAGGTGCTTTTGGTCTACTTCTCTGTGTCAGGCAGCTCCTATTTAAGTGATTTCTTGATTGAAACAGGTGTGGCAGTAATCAGGCCTGGGGGTGGCTAC
>JANRMT010062813.1:1085787-1104574 GCA_026402145.1 Polypterus bichir lapradei
TCTGAACTCTTTTAGTAGCCCCCCCCAATACCCAAACCCCGCAATGGGACGGCACGCCAAAGAGCACCTGCCGCATCTGTGGAGGACTGCTTCTCCATTGCCGAAGCAACCACAGGTTTGTAGTGCAGCAGCAGAGCGCCGTGGAAACAACTACAAGCCGATCGAGATCGCACTATACATTCCTGTGATGCAAGGGATATTATAAATGCATGCATATATATATATTCTGTGTCTGCTTAATCCAGTACAAGGTAGCTGATGTCTACAGTTTATTTTGACGCCAAAAGGATGAAGATAGGAACCAATGAAGGTTGATGTGTAAGTCCACTGAAGGAAACCATCATGCACATACCTACACAAAATTAGAGTTATTATTTACTCTAATTATGTCAGAGTACGCTTACATGCACACATAACTGAGACAAGGTGAGAAATTTGGTTTAAAAAGAAACCTGGTTTCTTAAAAATCTGTGTTTAAATATGCAGGTAATTGTCTGTAGTTCACCGTTGGCAAAAAAAAAAAACCACAAAAAAGAGTTAATTGTCATCATTGGCCACCGTGAATCTGAAAACAAGCATGAAGCGTATGGTAATTTTCGTGTATTTTATAAAAATGTTTAGCCTTCTTGTGCTTTGAGGTAAATAACATCTGTCCCTTTTATACATCCTCGAACTGAGCTCTCGATGATTCGCGGTATGAACACTGGCCTCTGTGTCACCTGATCACACTGTCTCAAAGTATCTATAGCAAATAGCTGGATTAAAACTAAACTGACACTTCATTAATATTTTTTGTTAGCAAACTGCATGCAGCGCACTCTTCTGCTTGGCTCTGTGATTAAACTCTGAAAAGCAGCAGAACACCAGTATGTGTGCTTCTTGCGTTGCACCCAGTGCTGCTGCGATATTAATTCAGCTATTTTTACTTCAATACAATAAGTACTGCATTAGGTTACTCGTTACTTTAAAAAGTAATTGGACTACTTAACACACGCTACTTTTTCCATGTTAGCCTACCGTTCTCGAGATTATCCTGCTGAGCTTAGCACTGCACACTTAAATCATAAACAGAAATAGCGATTTCTAAAATATCAGAACAGATAATTTCAAGAGGAAGAAGGAATAATGTGATCACCCAAGCATTTCCTTCTGGAAATTAACCTTGGTGGACACTTCTACTGGTGATTGTTGAACGTGTGTGTGACGTGAAGCAGGCAAACAGAGAGCAGCAGACATGTGCAGACTACAAAATCCTTAACTGTGACTCGGTTAAGGGTTTACATGGCCACATAATCAGTTTACTCGTGGAGAAATCTACATGAGTTAACCAGGTTTCTCTGAGGCCAATAACCAGGTTTCTCTAAATGAAATAAGGGTATACATGGCATTATAGTAAATGAGTTTCTGTGAATAACAGGGTTACTAAAGCACTGTAAATGCACTGACACAGAGAACATGCAAAATCTATACAGGTGGGAATCCCTGAAGATGTGGGACAGCTGTGTTAACTACTGTGCCACCCTAGTTATAGATCAATTCATATTTGTTTTTAAAACATGTTTAATCGTGAACCGCCAGTAATGATTTTACACAAAAAATCAATACATTTCAATGCATCATAAATCACTAGATAAATGAAGATGAAGAGTTTTTCTAAAGCAGCAGGCTTAGAACTTGGCAAGAGCAGCCAGCAGTGTATTCTGCAACTGATGTACATTAGAAAAACCATCAGGGAAACATGAACACCTTCTTTTTGCTTTAAATTCACACCAAAGTCTTTTGCAGACTACTTTTGTTTAGCTGTGTTCCAAAAGTAAACTCCTTTTTTAAAAAAAAAAAATATTAACAGCCTCTTAGTGTAATTCTTTCTTCCTCTTTCTGAAGACATATAGGCAATGGAGCCTCAGCAGTCTCACTTACATAATCCTTACAGATCCATATGCATCTTATCTTTGGAGTGCAGCAGACTTCAGGTTGGGTGATAAAGTAGGTAGTGTGATCACATATCCTGCTTCATTCATTCTTGTTCTGCATATCACTCTTAAAACTCCAGCATCAACTGCATTGGTTATGTGTTTAAATCCAAAGAGTCCTTTTAAAATGTCTTAATAGCTAATGATATAAGTTAATGTATACATTTTTTTAAAAAATCACTTTAACTATTTATCAAGTTTAAGATAATAAGCACATTCAGAAATAAACTGTGAGAGAATAAAAAATATATTTCAAAATATCACCTATCACATATTTAAGCTGAACAGATATTGTATGATGGCAGTTTGCAGAAGGACTAGTGACTCATCTAGGCTGGTGAGGTGGACCTTTCCTGGACATGAATCCTATTTAGTGGAAGGAGCGCTGAGGACTGGCCAATAAACTCGACAAACATGTTACGTGGCAGGTTTGCCAGGTTCTTAAAACTGTGATATTGTCCAAAAAATAGTCCAATACCTGTGGTAGACAAAGTGACGCACCAGAAAACAGCAGGCAGTGTCAGAGTGGTTAGGTACATACCATCAAAGCCCAGAAGGTCTACCAGATGGATGAAAAATATTGTAAAAATGTGGCAGAGGGGGGTTGACAAATAGCCCAAAAAATGTAATTAAAAAAAAAAAGTAGCCCAAAAACACAATTTGCGAAAATCCATTTTTTCTTGCAGATAGTGATCAAAAGCAGACCAATTGAGTGAGAAAACCATAGACCTGGCAACACTGTAGGGCATTTCGCCTCTAAGGTTAGGTTGGAACTTCTGGAGAGTTGCATGGGAATTGTAGTTTGGACAAGCAACCGTGTGGGGGAACTCTGGAGCCACTGGGGGAGTCTTGGAAAAGACCCTTACTCTCACTGATACTACAAGGGTCTGGTTTACCCTGAAATGCTTCTGAGGTGCTCCTCATATTTTTAAGCCAACCTTTAAAATTTGTGTCTTCCATGTCCAGGAGGCCTTATCTATTAGAAGAAAACACATCTATTAGAACCATTGTGGCAAGAACAGGTCATTCAGCCAAGCAACTCAATTCGTTCTGTTCACATGGGTTCTCTAAAATGGCATCAAGTCAAGACCTGAAGGTCCCCAATATCCTACTGTCGCCCACACTACTTGTTAATTTATTCCCAATGTCTATGGTTCTTTGCATTAATTAAAAATATTCTAACACCAGTAATGGCGGACTGCATGATGACATGCAGTGAATGCACCTGACTTAAGAATTCATAGTTTTCATACTCTTTCTCTGTACGTTTAGCATTCATTTGCTCAGAGGTTGATGCCTTTGCTGCTTCTTGAGCAGCTGGTTTTCTCCACTCTAGCAGCCTGCTTCTTCTTTTCTTTCATCGGCATCTTTTCGCGTTAAAACTGATTAAGTCAGTTTTTGTGTTACAATTACTTAGCATGTTTTTCTTAATTTTTCACTTAAGCTGGTACTTAAGTGTTCAATATGCCTCAAGAATGATTTAAGATATGAAGAGGTAGAGGAAGTGAAGGTGGTAGGGATGAGAACGGTGCCCATACGCATGCACCGCATGGACTCCCTGCTGCCGAGAATTGATTCTACAATAAAATAAAAATAAAAAGAGGAATAACCTTGGAGGTCAATCATCACCCTGAAAGTGGATAGTAGATGTCACGTAGTATATGTGTACCAAATTTCAGGTCAATAGGTCAAACGGTGTGCGTGCTACAGGTGATTTAAAAACCTGGACAGACGACAGCCACGGCAACGTATTATATAAGAAGATATATTTTTGATTGCCATTTTTGTAAAATGCTGTTAATTTCTGGAATGTTATTAAGGTGTCAGCCGCAGGTGATAGGTCTTTTAAATGTTTCTTAAGTTTGCACAGTGCATGTTTAATTAAAAAGAGTAGGTGCATTTTAGATGCCATGGTATGTGGAGAAGCATGCAGGATGAGCGAATTAGCCAAGCAAGTTTTTGCATTTGATTCTGCAATGTGGATTGGGGGTATAGACTCGTGCCCAGTAAGAATTATTGGGTGGGAGGGCTGGCCCTGGCAACAATAATGTGCCTTGCCTCGGGAGCATTATTTAAGGTGCTGGCACTGGTTGTAGGATTGTTATTTGCACCAGGACTTTACTAGGATCTCATCCAGGTGGGTGTACGGAGTGTGTGACTGAATGCTAAAATAAGTTGAAAGTTTATTTTTAATTATTTTTTTTGTTTGGACAGATGATTCAATGAGATATAGCAGGTCTGCAGCTCTAAACAGATGTTTTTTAAATAAATACAGTAGACCCCCGCAAAGTCGCGGTACAGGGTTTGCGGACTCAGTCATTCTTGGATATTTCCTTAGAACCTAACTATTAATTGTTAGCGGAAAGCGCAAATATCCTCCGCAATTTTTTATGGCTTTTTTCATGGCAATACTGTGCTATAGAGAGAACAGGAAACAACAGCTGAGGGAAACAATGTTTTGGGATGGTGAAAGTAGCCAATCCAAGAGCGTTATTTATTTCTCCTTGCTGCTGACTGACTGCTGCCCTGTGACACGTCTCCAGGTGAGTGGGTTTACCACCGCTGAGGGAAACGCGGTTTGGGATGGTGAAAGTAGCCAATCCGAGAGCGTTATTCATTTCTCCTTGCTGCTGATTGATTGCTGCCCTGTGATGCGACTCCAGCTGAGTGTCCTCGTGTTTTCCATTTTGTTATTGTATTCAGTTTGTTATTCTTAAATGCACAAGATGTCACCGAATTGACCTGCACCTTCTAAGGCTTCTGGCACTGAGCCTAAGCACCAGAAGATGTTTAAAACACTCCAGGAGCAGGTTGAACTACTGGATTTGCTCCGGGAACTAAAAAGTTATGCTGCAGTAGTGTGCCACTATGGCACTAATGAAAGCACCGCACGCTACATAAAGAAGAACGAAGCAGCAATCTGGAGTACTGTATCTGTAAGTTTCTGTGATAGTGCCAAAAAGGTAATGACCATAAGGAATAAAAATATCGTTAGGATGAAATCTGCCTTGGCATTGTGGATCACCAGCTGCAGCAAGAAGAACATCCCCTTGGACAGTAACATCATACGTGAGAAAGCACAGAAATTGTACCAGCAGTTCGCTACAGGAGGCAATGTAGCAACTTCCCATCACAATGTTCCTGAAACCTATAAAGAAAAGCCAGCAGGAAACTCCACCAGAAGACCCGTCCAAAGATACGACTCCTCCTGAAGCACCTGAAGAAGAGGTGCCACCCGCGGAGTTTTAAATCCTCTGCATCGTACTGCACAGCTGCTTCATCATCACAATCAATATCATTCATCATTGGTGAGTACCTGTACATTTTACTGTATTTTAATTAAATGAAATTATTATGTACTTACTCTGCTTATAACAAAGAAAATGTACTTGCATGAATTACAGTATGTATAGCGGTAACATCGGTATTTTACATTCTAGCACCGTGGGAGACATAGCAATACAGTACTGTACAGTAGACGGGTTTAACTTTACATTCTGTTTTTAGGTAATGTATTAAGGTAATTTTTTAGGTAATGTATTAATGTATTAAGCTGAATTTGCAACAAAATTAAAGTGCTTTGGAGACATACTGTATTTAGGGTTTAAACTATAAAAAAAAGCATTTAAAAGGCATTTTTTAACCACATTCAAAAGTTGCGGTTTTTCACAATTCGCGGGTGCTCTAGGAACATAACCCCCACGAATTTAAGGCTTAAGGAGGGGACGTGGCAGTGTGGCAGGAGCGGTTCCTGGGCACGATGCAGGCATGGGCGTTTCCGCACTGAAGCGCACAAATGCGGAATCACCCGTGTCCATAATTGATGCCGGGAGCCGCTAATCGCCACACCTGTGCCACATCTCCGTTATAAAAGGGAGAAGCGTGAGTGCGGAGGGGAGAAATAAAGAGAAGGATAGAGGTTAAAGGAGAAGAACGCTGGAGACGTGGAGAGCCCATGCGGAGCAAGCGAGCGAGCAAATGAGAGCAGGTTCACTGGTGGAGGCAGGCAGCTAGTAGAAGAGCCCCTAAATAGGTGTTTGTAGCCAACACTTGGTGGGCGTCGACAGAAAGAAGCGGTCGCTCCAGCTGAGCAGTTTTGAGCAGCTGGAGTAACTGGTAGTATGGACGACTCACCACATAAGGCTGTGGAACACAGCTGGAGGTATGGAGGCTTGGGAGAGAGAGCCTCAGCGTGAACGTCCTGTCCGTTGGGGAGCCCAAGTCTCGGTCTGGTAAAGTAGTCATACGGAGCCAGGGTCTGGAAGGCAACCAGACCAGGAGAAGGTCAACTGAAGGTAGGGTGACTCTCCTGATGCAAAGCCCGTTGGGATAAGCAGGGGAGCTGCCAGCTTAAAGACAGTTTCCAGCCCATTGTTTAAACCTCAATTTCAAGGATTAATTTATTTTGGATTGTAACCTCTATTTATCACTTCTGGTTTTTATGGATTATTTGTTTATTAACTTTGAGCACAGCACTATTTATTTGGACACTGTTTTTGGTTTTGTTTTTAATAAAAGCACTTGTACACTTTTTACACCATCCCCTTCCTCCCAGTGTGATTTGTCCTCATTGCACAGCTCGTCCGGTTACATTACCGATGGTATTGGGTTCCAGAGGCTCCCAAACCAAGGAGAAGGAGCTTGGAGCTGGACCTGCACTGTCATACTCATTTAGGAGGGAACTGCCCACCTGTAGTCACACTCCTGGTTTTCACTGTGTTTATTTGGTACTTTGTATATTCCTTTAATGCGATGGATTGGCTATTGAGAACAGAGTTTGCCAGGAAGAAGAGTTCAGCAAAGTCCAGAGAAGGGGAGATGTGTGGCCAGGGAGTACCTAGGTAATATGCTGGAAGGCAGAATGAAACTAAAGGTGAAAAAGCGGCCTTGGAAGGGTTAACAGAAGGAGAAAAACACCCTCTGACCTACAGAGGCTTGAGAAGTTGGGCTGTGCTGCCATTTCTAAACATTACAATTTCTAAGAGAAAGCTATTTTCACAGAAGTACATTTTATAAAGTAAAGAGAGGTTGTAGATTTGTAGCTTGCACTAGTGGCATTCCTAGAATGTCCCCCATTGTATCTTCCTTTTTGTGTTTTTTAATAATCAATCTTATTTCTGTGACCTGGCATGATTCTAGGTCACAGGGCTGCTACAGAAGGACTTCCTGAAGTTATAACATGGTAAGATGGACATTTCACATACAAAGTGATTGGACTATGAATTGAACTCGGCTTCTTGGAGCTGCGAGGAGACAGCCTTAACACAGTATGCCTCCAGTAACCACCTTGTCACAGTCTTTAGAACAAGTAAATAAACACTGTTCATCAAGGTAAATCAGACTGATTACGGTGTTTACTTAGATTTCCAAGATGCTTTCCACATATCGATAATTCTGAAGCTCAAAATACGGATGCACCTGTTCTTCTTAAATTTCAATCAGGATCATTGTCAGATGAGATATTGTGGAAATGTTACGTTTACATATTTAGTTCATCTGAGTTTTAGGGAGTTCTTCAGGGGAGTTCTTCTCATTCTGTATGGCAGTCAGAAAAGAGCATACGAAGAGCACTTTTTTGTGTTTTTTACGACACAGCTGTTCTTCTATCTGCTGAATTATATCATCTAGTGCATTTTAGCTGTCTTTACTTATTCCATTTACCGCTTCAGCTACTGATACACATTTGTTCTTTTTGTCTGCGTAATTCCATTCTTGACGGCTTTGCAGTGCACGTCTTGATAGCACTCTGTTTAAAATATGCTAAAGACTGATTGATTCATTTGTTCAATCACTTTCAATTACACTCCATTTCCATCCTGCATTTACTTATCATTGTTTTTGTTGTCTAAGCTCTGGAGGACATTGAGCAATGAATTTGTTAATAAAACTCCCTAGGCTCTTTTTTAGCATATTATTTATGAAAGGTAAAAACCATTCAGAATGCTAATCTGATTTTGCAAGAGATTCTTTTCTTTATTTCTTAGAACATGATGAGCTGATTATAATGTCGGTTTAACAAAAAGTTCCCTTATGGTTCATTCTCACCTTATGTAGCATAATATTGTTTGCTGTCATCTTGATCTGTTAGACTTAGCGTAACTTTTGAAACATAATGTACATGTAATATATTCTGTGAGCCAGTTTATGTTCAATAATTCTGATGTGATACTTCACCACCATAAGCAACATAGTCGTTCAAGCCATCAGGACTACCTCTATAATATACGAGGGGGGCCCAAAAATAACGAACATTTAAAAAAAAAAATCGTATATTTCTTGAACATTTCAAAAATGTAATCACCCCTCACTGCATTTGGCTGGCGCCCTGCCCAGAGATTTGTTCCTGCCTTGCACCCTGTGTTGGCTGGGATTGGCTCCAGCAGACCCCTGTGACCCTATGTTAGGATATAGCGGGTTGAATAATGACTGACTGATTGACTAATCACCCTCAAAATACTCTCCCTGTGACACAATACACTTGTCCCACCACTTTTTCACTTGTTCAAAACTGTTCTGAAACCCTTCAGTGCCTCCATTGTTTGCTTCTTGACCTCTTCTACATCCTGAAAACTCTTTCCTTTAAGGTCTTCTTCATTCTCGGAAAGAAGAAAAAATCGCAGGGTGCAAGGTGTTAGGGGGACCATTGTTATCCCATTTTTCATGAAAAACTGCCACACACTGTGGGCGGAAGCTTTCTTGTGATGTAGAAGCCACTTGCCTAATCGTCGCAGTTCAGTCGTATTCTCCGTACAACATCATGCAATCTTCTTTCAAAGCCTCCCAAAGCATTGGATCAGCCTCTGCTGATGTTTTCCCCAAAAGGAAACAGAACGCGATGCAAACACATTATTCTTTCAAGTCCGCCATCACAAAATCGATAAAGACAGTAAAATCACTTGATCAAATGATGCAGAGGGAATGTCTAGTGCATGTACCTAGCAACAAACGTCGGAACTAACGCTAATCCTGCCTCAGACGGGCGCAACAGGACATCTGAATTTATGTGTGCAGAGCCTGAACGATGACGAATATCTATATATATATGTATTCCGTAAAAAGTCAAATTTCTTCCTGGGGACAAATCAAGTTCTATCAAGTGTCGACTAAGTTAAAATATATTCTAAAAACAATAAACCTAGTCAGCTGAAAGAAAACACTACTTGGAAAACCTGTTGGAGAATAAATGCCTGCATTTTGTTTCTTAAATATTTATTTAATATTAGGTGGAGAGAGCAGTCCAAATGCACATCCCCCCACCGCCGCAAAACGTGCACAAAATATGAAATGTTTCTGTTTTAACAATGTGTTTACACAGATTATTGTACAAACGGAGCACACATAAAATGCATGTGTTTCAAATAACGATCTATTATTTCCACTCTAAAACTCCAGCACTTCACTCCCAAATAATCAATCAAGGCATGAGCTGAGAGAACCTTGTGCATGTTCTGCGACGAAGGCGGGCCGGATCTACGAGTTTTTTTGTAGGTTCTGGTAATTCTAGAGTTAATACTTTTGCTCAGATTGTATGTTTTATCCATCCTCCTGTTCATCAATTCTTCTACTTTTCTACATCCACTTTTTCCATTGTATAATCACATGGAGCTGTAGCCAATCCAGTTTTCAGTGGGTGCTATATGGAAATCAATCAGAGCTCATTGTCAGAAAAACACACTTGCAATAAGCAATAACTGTATGATAAGACTGGTGCAGTGGTTAGCGTCACTTCCTTACAGCTTCATTTTCTGTTTTCAGATGACACTCTATGTGGAGTCTGCACATGCTTTACTTCAAATACATGTTATACATGTCTGCATAATTTCTTTTAACTGACAACCCTAAATTGTCATTTTGTGAGTGAATGGACTATGCAATTGGCTGATATATATTTGCCTGGTTTGGTTTGCGTCTTGTACCCAGTACTGCTGGAATCAGCAACAGATTCCAGTAATCCTGAACTACATAAGTAGTTTAGAAAATATATGTATGAGCAAACGAACTGCAGGTGCATAAGTTCTTCTTTCCTGGAATATTAGCAGCAATTGCTTATGCAAGGCAGAAGTCACAATGTAGAATATGCAGTGTTTTAATCTCAGTGAAATGTAAAGATGTTTTATGTCAGATAGGCTAAATGTAAACTAGCATATCATATTTAATCCATAGTTTTTCTTTTTAGCTAATCTGAACAGATTTCAGTATTTCCTGTGTGTTCCTTTGTAAGAACATAAGGGCATACTTCATGTCGTCCTGCATTTTTTCCTTGTGTGTAGCTTCCTGAGTTGTCTTCTCATTTGGTTAATCAAATATGAACAGCTGATATTGATGGTCAGAGGTGGACAGTTGCAATGGTGATGGTGAATGGTGATGCCCATCGAAAAAACAAAATGGGCTATGAAATTCCAAAGCATACTCGGCTATTAAATAACACCCTATGGTCTGCGTGTGTGTATCCAGTTCCTTCAAGCAATCTGATTGGTCAATTTAACTTTGGTGATGTGATCAAAAAGGGAAGTGTGAGTGTGAGACACACGGAGAAGAGTAAAGATGTAGGAGGCATGTTGAGAGTCGTCTTCAAAGAGGGGAAGTAGTATACAAGTCCAATGGAGGCGAGCAAGTTACCACAAAATGGCATGAGTCTGAGAAGAAGGCTTTATGGAAGTGAGCTTGAGAGATAGATCACCAGTCAAGAGACACATGAGAATACTGAGGAAATGCAATGAAGGTACACATAAGGCAAGCAATATTACATTTATTACATGTATTCTTTTACCCGTTTTCAACAGGTAATGCAGCTAGTGCTTAAATAAAACATTAAGTTATTAATTGAAAATGATGGTACTACCAAAATAAAAAATTGAGAACAGAAAAAAGAAAAGAAACAAACGCTAACCTAACAATTTAGAGAAAAGTGGGCTGCAGTTTTGCCTTGCTGGGACTTTAATTCAAACAAAGGAAAGACTCTTTGTATTCTTTGAAAAAAATATTAAATTTGAGAATTTAGGATTTTTAACTTTTCTGATTCTGACTCTGACTGTTGTTTATACCCAATAAAAAAAGTGTTCCGCCATGTTGATCCTAGCCTCTTTATATTTTTTGACTCTTGGTTTCAAAAACTCGTAGTGCAGAGATCAATTGGTCAATGAATCCATTGTTGTGTTTATGGGCAGCTGGAGTCACTAGTCACACAATATTCACTTGAAAATAACAAATGCAATTTAACATTGAATCATAACTTAAACCTACAATGGATTCAGAATGTATTTAGACCTCTTCACCCCATATGCTAAAATCAGTTCAATTTATTTTTCTACTTCATCAGTTAGCACCCTTAGAAATGTTTGCAAATGTATTACAAAATCAGAAACTGAAATATCATATTGACACAAGTATTCAGACCCTTTACTTAGTTGAAGCTCCTTTAGCAGTGATTAAAGCCTGGAGTCTTCTTGGGTTGGATGTAACAAGCTCAATACAACTGGATTAGGGAATTTTCTGCGATTTTCTTCCGCAGATCCTCTCAAACTGTATCAGGTTGGACGCAGACCATCAGTAGACAGATATTTTCAGGTCTCCCCAGAAATGTTCGATTAGGTTCAATTCTGGGCTGTGGCTGGGCTACTCAAAGACATTTCCAGATCTGTTGCTAAGCCACTCCTTTGTTGTCTTTGCTTTGTGCTTAGGGTCATTGTCCTGTTGGAAGGAGAACCTTTGGCCTGGTCAGAGGTCCATTAAGGATATCTCTCTACTCCTTAATCCTGTCTATTCTCCCAGTCCCTGCTGTTAGAAAATAACCCCACAACATGATGCTGCCACCACCAGCCTTTGCCATTGAGATGGCATTGCACAGGTGATGAGCAATGCCTGGTTTCTTCCAGACATGAAGTTAATCTTGGTTTCATCAGAATAGAAAATCTTGTTTTACACAGTTCAGGAGTTCTTTAGGTGCCTTTTTACAAACTCCAAGTTGGTTTCTGTGTGTTGTTTATGGAGGAGAGGCTTTCGTCTAGCCACTCTGTCATAATGCCCAGATTGGTGGGGTGTTGCAGTGATGCCTATCCTTTTGGACGTTTTTCACATCTCCACACAGCTTCACTAGAGCTCAGCCAGAGTTAACATTGGGTTCTTGGTCTCCTTTCTTACCAAAGATCTTCCCCCAGCTCTTGGAAGAGTCATGGTTAATTGAAACTTTGTTTATGAGAACCTTCAATGCTGCAAAAAAAAAAAAAAAAAAATTGGCAGCCTTCACTAGATCTGTATTGAGACGCAATCTAAGCTCTTTAGGTATTTCCTTCAATATCATGACTTGATTTTTGCTCTGATATGCACTATCAGCTGTGGGACATTCTGTAGAGAAGCATGTGCCCTTCCAAATTAGGTACAGTGTATTGAATTAAATACGGATGGAGTCCAAACAAGATGCAGGAACATCTCAGTGATGATCGATAGAATGGGATGAACCTGTGCCATATTTCAAGTGTTATAGCAAAGGGTCTGAATACTTGTGCCAATGTCACATTTCAGTTTTTTATTTTTAATACATTTGCAAAAATGTCAAAAATCCTGTTTTTGCTTTGTCATTCTGGGGTATTGACTGTTACTTGATGTGGGGGGAATAATGAATTTAAAGGATTTTAGCACAAGGCTACAACATAACAAAATATGAAGAAAGTGAATCCATTGTACATTTATATGCAAATCTCCATTTAAATGTGGTTCTGATTCTCAGTATGCAACTCTCCTGAAGATGCTCAAACACGATTTCTTTCCATACTATAGTTGATTAGTGTAATTCATTTTTATCTAAAGAAATACAGTAGAGCCACAAGGAGATGTCCCTTTTAGTTCCAGTTTGGTAGAGGGAATGTCTCACCGTTAATAATAGTAGGTGGAAGTTACAGAAATAAAATCGTATTTGATATTGACCAGATGTGTTTGTCAAGGGTTTCCAAATAGTTCTAAATAGTTCAAATGCAGTGGGGCCACCAGGGGGCACTCCAGACCCCAGTTCACAAGAAACAGATCAGCCAAACACAATTTCAGGTAAGGTAAAATGATGTTTAATATGCAATGATTCCCTTACAAGGTTAAGGCAGTCCAGCACAATAATAACATGCATACTTGGACCCCTTCTGCTCCTTCCACCATCCCTTGATGAGTGTTGTCCACCTCCTCCCGACTCGGACTCCATTGTGCAGATGAGATGGCGTCTTTTCAGGCAGACCGAGAGTACTTCTGGAGTCAAAGCAACGCACATAAGAAGCACTTCCAGGCCAGGTGTAAATCCCCCAAAGTAGGGACAGTGTTCTCACCCAAGTACCCCAATAGGGCTGTCTCTCAGGACTACAGCTCCCAATATGCCTGTCCTTAAAAACATAAGAACATAAATTTGACAAATGAAAGGAGTCCTTCAAGCCTGTTTGTTTAGCTAAGCTGTTCCAAAATCTCATCCAGATTTTTCTTAAAGGTTGTCAAGGTTTCCGCTTCAAGTACATGTCTCGGTAGTTTGTTCCAGAGTCCCAAAATTCATTGCGTAAAAAGAGTGCTTTCTAAATTAACTTCTCAATTTTCACATGATGTACATAATCTATGTTCTTACCCTCACCTATGGTCATGAGCTATGGGTAGTGACAGAAAGAACAAGATCGCGAATACAAGCAACTGAAATGAGTTTCCTCCACAGGGTGTCTGGGCTTTTCCTTAAAGACAGGGTGAGAAGTTCAGTCATCCGGGAGGGGCTCAGAGTAGAGCTGCTGCTCCTCCGCATTGAGAGGAATCAGATGAGGTGGCTCAGGCATCTGATCAGGATGCCTCCTGGACGCATACCTGGTGAGGTGTTCCGGGCACATCCAACCGGGGATGACCCAGGACACGCTGGAGGGACTATGTCTCCCAGCTGGCCTGGTAACACCTCGGGATTCCCCCGGGAGAGCTAGCAGAAGTAGCCTAGGAGAGGGAAGTCTGGGCATCTCTGCTCAAGCTGCTTCCCCTGCGACCCAATCTCAGATAAGCAGAAGAGGATGGATGGATAGATGGATGTACATGATTCACACTTATGCCGAAAGACTGTTGCTCTTGCTGTCCATCCACATCCTTCCATTACAGCTTTCTATTCAGTTACAGAATTAACCTCAATCTCCGTCGAGATGCCGGCCCATCCACTCTAACACTTACAACAATTACCAGAAGGGCATTCTAGCAGTAGTATGACTTGTTGTACAGAAAAACTCAGCAAGGGTCTTCACGTTAAAGATTTTAGTGAAATTCAAAGCAACAGTTCACACAAAAAATAAGGTAAAAGCTTAATAATACTCACACAAAAAGGGGAAACTTCTTGTTTGTGGTAAGTATCTAGGTTACTTTTTTTAAGATTTCTATCTTTCATCACATACACCCAGTCCTATGTTTGACATACGTATGTAACGGTCAGAAAATTATATGCTCCTAATCCAGGGTTATCCAACTCCGGTCCTGGAGGGCTACAGTGGCTGCAGGTTTGCATTTCAACCATCTTCTTAATTAGTGAGCTGTCTTTGCTGGGCTATTAAAATAAAGGGAAAAGGAGTTAATTAGCTGCGGTGGGCTGGCGCCCTGCCCGGGTTTTGTTTCCTGCCTTGCACCCTTTGTTGGCTGGGATTGGCTCCAGCAGACACCCGTGACCCTGTAGTTAGGATGTAGCAGGTTGGATAATGGATGGATGAATGGAGGAGTTTATTAGCAGTGAAAACTACACGCTGATTAGGAAAAGGGTTAGAATGAAAACCAGCAGCCACTGTTGGACACCCCTGTCCTAATTCCTATAACAGTAATGTTTTTCTCTAGCCATCTAACTTCATTCAAAGAGATATACTATTGTCACAAAAAGGTAACATTAAGAACATTCCATTACCTTTAACTTATAGGGAGTTAAACTGATAGTTCTGTTATCTGTATTAAGGCTACATTATATTCACATTCAAGCAAAGCAAACTTTGCTAAATTTACGATTAACATTAACTTAAAGGATATGGCTCTTACAAATGAAACACTAACGGAAAATGTAAAAAAGCGAGATGACAGCACTTCATTGCCTCCATGCTATTACCTTCTTTCACCTAGACTATTATATCATGCTTTTAGCATAAAAGTAATGTTATATATCTAAGCTATCATTAATGTACTGTCACGCACGTGCACATGGGAAACAGCTTGAAGGTTTGGTTGATGGTAATTCTCTGCTGAGACAGGAAGTGGCACTGTGTACTAACAACCTCTCTTCTTCCCTTTGTGACGTCACCTACAGAGTGACCTGCTTCCTCCTCTCAGAGCGTCTTAAATATGGAAGAGCCGCTATCCTACAGGTCTGAACAACTCAATTTAGTGTTATAAAATGTGTTTTCTTTATAAGTACTAATGAAAATTATATGGGATTGGTGCCCCAAAACTCTAACCTTGTCCTGTGGTTCCTTTTAAAGTACACGTACTGGTCGACTGTGAAATTTCAAACGTTAGCTGCAGCTCACACACAAACCTTACAACGAACAATAAGACAATTAAATGTACAACAAACCGAGTTGAGTTTTTACTCTTTCAACGTAAATGTAGCTGTAGTGCTTTCTTTGGGGAGCAGAGTGACAGCATCAAGCAAAACACGATCCTTGTTCATGAATTCTTTTTGAAAGGTTAGCATCTGGACAAATAAGGACTGATGACAAAGAATGTCCGTCGTGGCTCATTGCAGTTATAGAAGAGTTAAGCTTTATTTATTATGTATCCGTGTTTGAGTGCAGTCCTTTGGATTCTGAACAAAGCTTTTCTGAGGTGAGTGCATTTGCTTTCTGAAAAGTGTGCAATGTTTATATTTTCACTGCAGCACATTTATGCCATGATTAATACAACAAACCCTTCAGTAAATGGCACAGTTAGAAATTTCCCTTTTTTTTCCATCCCAGTCCCAAGCAAATGTCCACTAGCTGTGATGTAAATTTCAGTTTCAAAACGTTTGACAGTTTCAGTCTTATAAATCATTTTAAATGTTGTCATCGCACTCCCGTCATTACTCTGAAGGTAATAATATAGTTTTCTCTTTTGAATCGGGAACAGTTATTTCAGTGAGTAATTTTTCATCATACACTACTGAAAATTGTCTTTTCTCCCAGGATGACTCTGGATCATGCAAATTGCTCTTTATCTGCTGCCTCCACACAATGTTTTTCCAGCATTATGGTGTGATTTTTACACTGAAGACATGTGAAACAGTTTTATTTGTCTGCTAAGCCTGACCTATTGTCTGATTTGTTAGGGCTGTTTACTTCCAGCACTGCTTTGAAATGTTTAGCAAGACATACACTTCCATCTTTTGAATTTAGATAAAGAGATAATGCAGCAGCTCTTACAAAATGATTTGAGGTACAGAAATATGTTCCAGGGGTTTGTTTGTTTCCTTGCAGAATAAAAAGCATTTCAGGAGCCCTGGTGCAGCTTTAGTCATTTAAATAGGTCACTGAAAATGTGAGACTTCTTTTCCAACTAGAGATATATCCGTGCATTGTAGATTTGGAATGACTTTTGCAATTTAATGGTTAGTGTGAAGCACTTTCTTGGGCTATACTTTTTGAAAAATATCCATTATGTCTTTAGATTACTGCTTTAAAAGTGAAACCCTAACACCTGCACATACTTTTATAATTGGTTTTCCATTCCACGTACGCCTACATTTGAACACTGGTGCAAAACAAATATGGTGGTGTCATGGTTAGCTCCAGGAGCCTGGTTTCAGTTTCTGGCCCTGTCCTTGCTTCAGTGATAACAACTGTTTATTCTCCCAGTGTCTGTGTGATCATTCTGTGTACTTTGTGTATTATTCCCAATGATTTGAAAGTTCACCTGACAGGCAAAAAGGAAACTGGAAAACCTGGCAGTGACCTGGGAGAACAAGAAAGCGATACAGACGCATTGGCAATGGGCAGGAATTGAAGGCTTGAAGAGTACTATCTGCTGCAGCGCTCTGCTGTCCTTACCCAGACGTGTCCCTGTCCACAAATCACTCCCAGTCACAGGGCCGGATCTGACTCACACAACCCCGCTCTGGATTGAGTAGTGGAATGGTATAATTGTTAAGTTTGTTACATTTATTATGTGGTATTATAAAGAGCATGCATTGGCTGGAATCGTGACAAGGATAGATGATCCATTGTATGGCTAGGAAGCTGTCATAATGGATGGTTCACATGGAAGGATGGGCATTTCCTATTCCCATTACTGGTCAAGATGATGCTATAATGCAGTGGTTCTCAAACTGTGGGGCGGGCCCCCCTAGGGGGGTGCGAAGTAACAAAAAGGGGGCGCGCAAAGGTGTGAAAAAGAGAAAACAAGAATCAAAAATATGAAAAATAATCTATTGAAACCAAAACAAATTAACTTAAACTACATTCTGATACTAGAAAAATAAATATAGAGTTAGATAAATGTCGATAAAAGTTAAGTAGGTATAATAAAATATGCATCTATGATATATCTTTAATTAAAAAAGAACAAATTGGTACTAGTGGTCTCCTTTCAAAAAAACATTAGGGGGGGCGCCATTAAAACTGTTATGAAAACTCGGGTCGCAAATACTTAAAGGTTGAGAAACGCTGCTATAATGGAATGGCTGAGGTAGACTGACTCTCAGGGCCATGTGCTTCTGAAGTTCATCCCTCTGCTGGGACTTCCATTTGCACAGCCGAAGGATGGTCAGGTAGTCTCAAAGTTTTGAAGGGTGGAACTGCTGGGTTACTTGGGTACTGCCATGGGCAGCTGCAAGGAGGAGGAGGCTCCCCTCTTCTAAGGAGACTATGCCTGATGTAGATGTACTTACTTGATGTTATATTGTGACATTAAAAGTACTCCAGGGTCCAGTAGAAAGAAGGCTCTCCACCTCACCAAGTGGAGTCGAGGCTGAGGAGGAGGACAACTCTTGTGTGGGAAAGAGTGGAGGAGCAAAATAAAAAGAAAATAAGAATTATATTTTTTTTAACATGTTTTGGAGGTATTTCATCAAATAAAGAGTTATTTTGACCATTGAACAGGTGTCTGTGATGTTGGGTCTGAGGTTAGGGGGTCTGAGTTACCCCCCACTGAATTAACAGTTGTAATATAATATAATCCAACTTAATAAAATTATAAGTGTATGTGTGTCTGCATATCTGTGAGTCCATCTGGTTGCTATGTCTCTGTCATTCCAAATGATGCTGCATCAGAAACATTTGTATTAATAAAATGTGTTGCATTTGTCATTCTAACAGATGGCACATCACAAACATTCGTGAACGTTGGATTCAGTGGTCATCCCAAAACTGAGCCTGCCCTTTTAATTGTTGATTTGGTGGGACTCTTTTGAAGTGATATTACCAGCCCAGCACAATTTGTCATTCCAATAGATTAGATAGCACATCACAAACATTAACACTGCTTTTACAAATCCCATACCAAATTACATATAACAAAGACATATGGTATGTCTTTGTAGAACCTGTGGTAAGACGAAGGAAGGTGGATGGAGTCTGAATACAGTGGGAGTTAAATAAGAACTGGCACAGGGAAGGAGGGTCTTCTTCTGAAGGTGGGCATCGTGAAGGATTGGAAGACCTATTGGTTAAGACATTGACGAGTTTATCAGGTGTTTCCTGTGGCCAAAACAACAGGATGGTTTAGCTCGTATCTGGATTTGTTGTTTTGTTAAAAAAAAAACTCAATTTGGGTTTCCTTAAGTTGATGTGTGTGTGTTTTGTTACTGCTGTCCAGTTGGTCATATAATATAATATAATATAATATAATATAATATAATATAATATAAT
>JANRMT010062813.1:1104584-1125018 GCA_026402145.1 Polypterus bichir lapradei
ATATAATATAATATAATATAATATAATATAATATAATATAATATAATATAATATCTGCAGTGGGTTGGCACCCTGCCCGGGATTGGTTCCTGCCTTGTGCCCTGTGTTGGCTGGGATTAGCTCCAGCAGACCCCCATGGCCCTGTGTTTAGATTCAGCGGGTTGGAAAATGGATGGATGGAAAATGGATGGATGGATAATATAATATAATATAATATAATATAATATAATATAATATGTTACTGTGGCTGTCCGTTTGTATGTCCAGGATTTTAAATCACCTATAGCTCTTGTAAATATCGATCTGAAATTTGGTAAAAATATATTACGTGATGTCTAATAACCGCTTTCAGGGTGATGATTTACCTCCAAGGTTATTCCTCTTTTTATTTTTATTTTATTTTATTATAGAATGAACTCTCAGCAGCGGCTGTGCGGCACATGTGTACGGGCGCCATTCTCACCCCTACCGCCTTCGCTGTCACTTCCTCTACCTCTTCATATCTTAAATCATTCTTGAGGCAGACTGAAGACTTAAGTGCCAGCTTAAGTGAAAAATTAAGGAAATCTTACTAAGTAATTGCAACACAAACACTGACTTAATCAGTTTAAATGTGAAAAGATGATGATGAAAGAAGAGAAGAAGTGGGCTGCTAGGGTGGAAAAAAGAAGAGCTGCTCAGGAAGCAGCAAGCACATCAATCTCTGAGCAAATGAATGCTAAACATAAAGAGAAAGAGTTTGAAAACTAGGAATGTTCAAGTCAAGTGTATTCACTGCACATTATTGTGCAGTATGCCGTTACTGGTATAATATAACAGTAATTTTGAGCCCTCAGCCCCTGCAATTGTAAATTGAATTAAGGGGTTTCGAGAATGGTATAGAAATTGTAGTGAGGAGGATCCCCAAAAAAATCAGTTCATAATTAGAGTCTGCATTTTCAAAAGCCTATGGTTTCTCCAGACCTTGCTACAACGTTGAGTCAGTGTTTTTCATCTCATCTGCAACATTTCTCTCCCTGTGCAAAAGCACTGAAAAAAATCATTCAGATGCACAAAGATTTCTTAACTGCAAGCACATGGGAGATACTTCACTGCTGAAACCCATTTGCGTAGGTCCCTGGCGGTCAGCAAGTCTCTTTAAGAATCCTGGTTTGGATCATTAATGGGGCTGAGGAAATTGAGATGATGTGGTGTCACCTGTGACCCCAAATGAGTGGTTTAAAGCAGTGCGAATGTGCAGGCACACAATGCATGAGGCAGCTGAGAGCATGTGGAGTCGCATAGAAGAGGGCTTAGCTGGATGACAGTGTGATAAGCGGTCCATAGCATCAGGTGAATTTTAAATAAATAATTGTGCCCCAAGAAGGTGCAGGCGACAATTGGGTGACCATGCTGTACACACGTGCAGAGACAGGCGGATCAGTCAAGTACCTCAGTGATGCCATGGAGGGTGCAGTTCATCGCACCTGTGCCCGATTAGGCAGAAGAATACAAAAGGCGCCTGAATGGGCAGAAGGGTAGATTGGATAGAAAAAGACAGAAAGAGCAAGAGAGAACAAAGAGACCAGAGAAAGAGCTGAGATGCCATTAGAACAGCATTGGGACAAGAGGCAGGATGAGCCAGACAGATTGTGTATGAGAGGCAGCATGGTTGATGGCCCCACAAAGGAGTAAAGGATTGGCACTCTAGGGGTGGATTGTCCCCATTGACTATTTCTTGAGGAGTGGGTGCGATCAAGATGGTGTCCTATCACATTTATTTATTTGGACACTGTTTTACTCTTCACTTTATGCACTGTTACAGATAGAGGGTGCTCTCGTCCTCTTGAACCCTCAGACTTGACTCCAAACACCAGATAAAAGTCCAATAAGTTGACTTTATTATTAATAACAGTGTACAAAGCGCCCTCCTCTCCACAATACTCATAAACCAATCAATAATTACAATAACAATAATTCCTCCTACTCCCAGATGCGTTGCCACCCTTCCACCCAGCTCAGCTCGTCTGTCTGGGGCTTTCCCACAATCCTTTATAGTCCCTGACCCGGAAGTGTTTCCAATCCCCCAGTCCATGTGATCTCCTATCACGTCCGGGTCAGATAAAAAGTCTTCTTCTTTATCCTGGAAGTATGTCATTCCTCTTGTCCATGTGACTCGGACGTACTTCCAGGGTGTAGGGCAAATACGACTTTCTGGGCCTCCCTGCAGCGTCCTCTGTTGGCCCCTGTGGTATCCAGCAGGGCTGTAGGGGAAAACTCCATCGTCCATGATTCCCTGCTGGTATCCAGGGCACCTCCATACTGCAGGGAGAGCTCCATCTGGCGGCCTGGGGGTATTGACCAGGATGACAAGCCGGCCGTAGACCACAGCATATACCCATTGCTATGTGCGAGTGTCTTCATTTGCCCGGCTCATCCCTTGCTTACATTACAGGGGATGGCGGGTTCAAGTGGCCTGGTAGCACCGTCACAGGCAGAGGAAGGAAAAAGAGGTTCCAGCTACAAAATAACCCTTAGGGAGCAATATTCTTTGCTTTCTGCCATAAAAATAACTAATTTGAGTTAGGTAAGGGGCGGCACGGTGGCGCAGTGGTAGCGCTGCTGCCTCGCAGTTAGGAGACTTGGGTTCGCTTCCCGGGTCCTCCCTGCGTGGAGTTTGCATGTTCTCCCCGTGTCTGCATGGGTTTCCTCCGGGCACTCCGGTTTCCTCCCACAGTCCAAAGACATGCAGGTTAGGTGGATTGGCGATTCTAAATTGGCCCTAGTGTGTGCTGGATGTGTTTGTGTGTGTCCTGCGGTGGGTTGGCACCCTGCCCAGGATTGGTTCCTGCCTTGTGCCCTGTGTTGGCTGGGATTGGCTCCAGCAGACCCCCGTGACCCTGTGTTTGGATTCAGCGGGTTGGAAAATGGATGGATGGATGGAGTTAGGTAAGTGTTGTGCAGTTGACAAATTGTACATGAAACTAATTTTAGGGGCAAAACTATATAAAACAAAACTGAACATTCATGATAGCTGACTCAGAAAATGTATGGATAGATGTTGTTGAATATGTGAAAGGAGATGTTACTGATATCTTCAATGCAAACATCTTTGAATTATAACAGGATAAAAAAAATCAAAACCCCAGATTTCTATAACATGCTGATCTTCTAAACTGTGATCATTTTTCATATGTCTCCTACAACAGGTGTGCTGATTGTATCATTTTTATTATTTTGTAATAATCTATGAGTCTTGGGGGAAAAAAATGAATCTTTATGCAAATAGTCTCATTTAAAATAATTATTTGGCTTTGTTTGTTAGCAATACTAAGTTCATAAGCAATACAGTTTATTCCCCAAGCAGTGCTAATTAATTTATAAATAAACAAGCATTTTGCCCCAAGTTATATTATATCATGCTAGCATCAGGGATGGATTTGTGCCTGGTAAACTGATGCTGCCTCCCGATGGAGCTTCATGGTCCAGTCTTGACTGCCTGTAATCACCTTCCTAATTAATCTTAATTAGGTTAAAAGATGCTCAGATGAAGCATTAAACTCGGTATAAATGATATCACAATTTGAAATTACCATTTTGATCTACCGATACCCAAAGTACCTAACATTTAACTAAATTAGGTAAATAAATTGCTAATAGCAAACATCACAAGGCATTATGCAAATCCTGCAAGTCCAAGTCAGATCATGTATGCTGAGCATGTTTAGTACACTTGAGCAACTACACAAAAAGCTTCAGAAATTGTAAACTTTATAAAATATCTTCTAGTTTTCTACTATGCTTTCTTATTCATATATTTGTGCTACTATTTCAGCACTGCTTTCGGCTTTATTTTTAATTTGTACAATTAAATAAGGAGATGCCAGACAAAAAATGATATAAAATAGTTGGCATGGTGGCACACTGGATAGCATTGCCACCTTAGTGTCTTAAGCTTGAATATGCCATCTTTTTGTTGTCTGTGTGGTTTGCATGGTCCCCATATGTCTCTGGGAATTCTGGCTTTTCTCCGACATTCCCAAAGATGTTCATGTTAGAATGACTGACAATTCTAAACTGCCTGACCTTTATTGTGAGCATGGGTGAGAATGAGTGGGCCCTGTTCAGGGCATGCTCCTGATTTGCACCCTATCTTGCCCCATAAATTGGATTAATCAGATTTGAGAATATGATTTATAATAATAATAATAATAATAATAATTACTTTTACTTAAAGGTGCCTTTCAAGGCACTCGAGGACACCTTACAAAAAGTCAAAAGAAAATTAGCCAAATTAAAGATTTAATAAAACAATGTAAATACTGAAAGAAATAAGTAAAAAGAAAACAATACAATGAAAAATAACAACATACATTTATATTAAAATAACATTATATATATATATAGTGAAAAAGAGACCAGAGAATTTGACCATTATATTGGAAAGGCAGCTGGACTTATGACAGATGGACCAGAAAATGGTGCAGGAAGGAGATGATGTGAATGAGATGTGACGGAGGTGATGTCATCAGAGGGCGAAAGGGTTGAAGTCATCAAGTGGGGATGGTTGTAATGCAAAGGATCTTCCTCTGACGGGTTTTAGCGGAGACTTCACATATCGGGATTTATCTGGTCTTCAGTCTTTCTGATGAAAAAAGGAGAGAAGCATTAGTACGCCATCTTATTTCCCTGTCTGGTGGGTTTTCGCACTCCGTTGGACCTAATCGCGCATGTGTGACAATATATACTGTATTTGAACATTAGAACATTAGAACATTCTAGACTAGAACAGGCCATTCAGCCAAACAAAGCTCGCCAGTCCTATCCACTTATTTCTTCCAAAAAAACATCAAGTCGAGTTTTGAAAGTCCCTTAAGTCTTACTGTCTACCACACTACTTGGTAGCTTATTCCAAGTGTCTATCGTTCCTTGTGTAAAGAAAAACTTTCTAATGTTTGTGAGAAATTTACCCTTAACATGTTTCCAACTGTGTCCCCGTGTTCTTGATTTACTCATTTTAAAATAAAAGTTTCAATCCACTGTACTAATACAGTATATTACCATAAAAGTACATCACTGTACAATCAAACGACAAAATCAAGGGGAATAAGCAAGTTTAACGTGATAAGTTTTAAGTCTGGATTTAAAGATGGGAAGTGAATCAATGCTGCGGATATCTTGAGGAGGCGAGGAACAACAAAGCTAAAGGATCTAGACCCCATGGTAGATAAACAAGCAGAGGGTGCAGCCAAGAGATTTAAATAAGGGGATCAAAGACTACGAACAGGTGTATAAATATGTAGCAGATCCAAAAGATAGGAAGGTGCCTGGTGGTATGAAGAACGTTGTATGTTAATAACAGAATCTTGACATTAGTGTGGCATTTAATAGGGAGCCAGTGATGCTCATAAAGAATTGGGGTAATATGTTCTGTGGAGGTGGTTCCAGTAATAACTCGAGCAGCAGAATTCTGGACCAGCAGAAGCTTGTGAGGGAGGCCAGCCAATATAGAATTATAAGTAATCAATATATGATGTTACCAGAACGAGTACAAGAATAGCAGCACTATTAGGTGTGAAGAATGGATGGAGACAATTTATATTGCAAAAGTGAGAATATTTGGACTGGGTAATATTGTTAATGTGAGCATTGAAAGACAGAGTGCTGATTATGTGTTATTATTATATGTTTATAAATAAATTAAAGTTCATCAGAAACAGTAAAAGTGTGTTTGCAGGTGACCCACAGAACTCAATGGAATCAGCTCAATGAAGCAGCCATATTAGTTCATAATCCATAATGTCATGGTTGAGGTTAGAAGTAGGAGGTTGGGAGCAGGTGCTGATAGCATGTTGCCACACCCACCACATGACGAACCACCTGGATTGGGACCCAAGTGCAGTGGGTGACACCTCATCACCACACTGGAACAGTGTGAGTTTTTCTTATGGTGGCTGGAGTGTCAATCCTGCCACCAACCTCCACGTTTTCCCTGCAAGTTGGAGGACCTGCTTGCTGGGCTGGATGCAGATTACCATCATACCCAGAATGAAGCAATTGCAGGTTAAGGACCTTATTCAAGGGACCAAAAGAGTAGAGTCACGTCTGCTGTTTATGCAATTCGAGCCGGCTATCGGTGTAAATCCCTAGCCTTAGAGCCATTTCAAATACACAATAGGCATGAAGAACATGGGGACACATTTGGAATCTTGTTAAGGGCATATTTCACACAAAAGTTTTCACTCACAAAAAACAAAATCACACTGAATCAATTAGCAAGTAGTGATGTGGTGGAAAGTAGGACTTTAGGGGCCTGCAATACTCCTAGTTGTCTCCCAGTTCCACTGAGTTCTTTATTCTATGCCAGCTGAGCTTTTACCACTTCCGTACTCCCAAGACATAGCAGCACTTGAGAAAGTCTACAGAAGTCTGACTACGCTGATTACAGTATGAGCTGTTAGAGTTTAAAGGAGTTAAACCATTTTAGTTCAAGCAAACTGAGCTCTGGAGGTGACATGATTGAATTGTTAAAAATTATGAAGGGAATCAGTACAGTGGAACACAGTCATTTACTTTAAAAAAATCTTCAGCAAGAATGTGTTGGTCACAGTTGGAAACTTATTAAAGAGCAGATTTTGCACAAATGTTACAAAGTTTTTCTTCAACAAAGATCAATAGCCACATGGAATAAATTACTAAGTAGTGTGGTAGAGAGCAGGACTTTAAGGACCTTCACATAGCTACTTGATGTTATTTTGGAGAATCTGGCTGAATAGAATTGACATGCTGGTTAGGCTGAATGGCTTGTTTTGACTAGAGTTTTAATTTTGTGTGTGGGACAGATTAGGTCTTAACAATGGAAACCTGCTATTGGGATGTGGAATTAGCCAGAGGCTGAACAACATGCTTCAGAGGACTCACTTGGTATGGGGAACTTCATCACAGCACACAGCATTAATTCACGAACCAGACTTCTCAATCAGAGGTGGTCAATCTTCTGCTTAGGAGTAGCTCAATGGGAGCAATCTTAGATAGATGTAGAGATAGTTATGTTTATGACTGATTCCCATACTACTGGAATTTGAATTTTAAGTTGCAGAGATCAAGTGATTCAGTTCTCAAAAGAGTGCCTTGTGCTTTTAGGGAGGCTAAAGTGATGTTTTATGTGAAGAAGGAGTTACCAAGAAGCCTATGAATGGGAGAAACAACCTGCGTGATATGGATCAGAGTAATTCCTAAGTAATGGTTCCTGTTCTGGATATTGATTGTTTGTAACCAACACCACGTCTGAACACATGCTGGCTCGTAAATATTCTTGGTATCAGAATACCTTGCCAGAAAGGTCAATGACTGGCTTTGTAGCCATGCATTCTGATCTGATACTGAAGGTCCGGGACATTCTGATAATAAGAGGTACTGAGATATAATTACCATATTGTGATAATTTGGCTCTAGTGTCATGGATGGATTGTATATATCATGGATCGATCTAGGAAATGCAAAAAAGGATGTGACAGTGTCTTAAGAGTGTTGTGATTTTCAACCTTTACTCTTTTTTGTGTAAATCCCTGTGCAGTTCCTATCAATCTGTGTAGGGAGTATATGGCTTTGAGATTGAAGGAATTCAAATATGGGGTTTGATTTTGTCTAGAACCTGTTTTGAGAAAGTTCATTATGTAATACTGTTTTGTCATGACATCATTTTGTTTCCCATTTAGTTATGTTTTTGTTTCTATCGCCTCCATGGAGTTCTTGCCCAGAATTCTACGGGATATACTCATTTGTGATCATCTCAGGCATTTCTAAGGTATCCAGGCTTAATGGATAAACTTTTTTTAACTACACTAAAAGATTTTTATTTAGTCCTACTGGTTTTTGAATCCCTGCTATTATTTTTAACTCTGATTCGTATTTTGGCTGTGACGAAAGATCTCCTTGTCTGCCATTTTTGACCTTTAGCCCGTTTTTGACTTATGATTCTCCTGGACATTTTTCTTTTTGTTTTCTGTCTCTTGCGAGTCAGTATCTTGTGTAAGCATCTGTTAGGTATAGGCTAAACTTTAGCCTCCAAAAGAGTTTGTTCTATATCTTGAAATAGGTAAGGGGCATGAAATTTAATTGGACCTTGCTCAATACTCTAAAATGGGGTCTGTCATGAGAACTTTGTTCCAGGATAAGGCTGAATATAACAGGCAAGTGTAGCCATCAAATTAAAATTACCAGTCTTCTGTACAATCCTTGAAAGAGGGTACACAGGTTTGACATACAGGTAGGCAAGAAGGAATCATTGATCAAAATGAAAGCCAGTTTGTAGGCTGAACAAGCTAAATGAAAACATGGACAATGGTTTTCATATGGTCTTAAAATGGTCCTTGCAAACTAGTAGATGACTAGGTAGGCAAGACTTCTCTCAGGCTACCCTGAGTAAGAGTACACAATGCAGACCTTGAGTGGGGATGCCATTGGAAAATTTGATTGACATACCGACCCTCTCAGAGAAGTTTGTGAAAGAGTGGTGAAAAAGTAGCAGCAGTAGCTAAAGTGACTGCAGTCATTAAAAGACTGAACAGTTACTAGGATGTAGAAGTGGATGAAATCTACCTAGAAATATGAAAAGAGCTGTATACTCTAGGAATGGCTCAGTCAACACTAGAATTACCAAAGCCTACGAAAGAACTCATAGTCCCGGCCCACCTTAAATCCCTTAGCTCCGCTCTGTCAGCATCTTTTGTGTTGTAAATGTGTAGATCAACACAAGCAGCAAGCAACCTGCTATCCCATCCCCCCTCCACCGCAGAAAGGGCAGAAAGTTCTCTCAGCTCAAGCCTTGTTTATCTGGGATTGAGGGCCCTGGAGCTGTAAAGGGTAAATAATATATCGTTATTTGGAATACATGCATTTCATGTGTGTTCCGTGTCTACAACAACATATGTAAACACATTAAAACAGAAGCTTTTTCATGTTTTAGTAATAATTGACAAAATGTACACATGAAGTGTATAATGTGTGAAGCTTGAAGTCATCAGTCAGTCATTGTTCAACCCACTATATCCTAATACACGGTCAAGGGAGTCTGCTGGAGCCAATCCCAGCCAACACAGGGCACAAGGCAGGAATAAACCCCAGGCAGGGTGCCAGCCCACTGCAGAGCACACGCACACACACACCCACACAACAAGCACACATTAGGGACAATTTAGGATCGCCAATGCACCTAACCTGCATGTCTATGGACTGTGGGAGGAAACCAGAGTACCCAGAGGAAACCCACGCAGACAGGGGGAGAACATGCAAACTACACGCAGGGAAAACCCAGGAAGCAAACCCAGGTCTCTTTACTGCGAGGCAGCAGCGCTACCACTGCGCCACCGTGCTGCCCCAAGCTTGAAGTCCAAATATCAAATAAGCACTTTCACAAAAGTTGCAAGTATAGCAAAACAAATACGCTTTTATTCAAGAATATAACAGCAGATAAAGAACTCGCGTTAGGGTGCAATATTGACACTTCCTTAATACGACCTCTTTGGCGGTGCAGTGGTAAGAACTGCTGACTGTTAATCAAGATATTCATGGTTCGATACCAGACTCCTCTGTTTAGAGAGTTGAACTACTCTTATTCTCAGTATTATAGAATAAAAACCTACATTTGATTTGAGTCTGTAGCACCGGGTGTAAATGTATGGTAATTGTAAAGGTTAGCATTTTTTTTATTCAGTTTTATTCTGTCAGTCACATTCACGCTTGCCCCGATGTGACACTCCTGTTTTCAAATAAAGACGTGCTATAACAGAAGTGAACTTAGATGAGGATGAGGGTTCTACGTCAGTTAAAGAGTACAGAAGCCCTCCCTGCAAACAACGTCCATTCACATATAACGCTGGCTGCACCAGGTGTAAAGGCGAAAGATGGAACCGTTTGGATGCAGCAACAAGTCCGATGTCATCCTGCCAGTCACTCTGCTCCACACCTGTCCTTCAATGAAACAGCACGGATTGCAGAGCTCACCAAGGTATCGTGCAAAGTCCTGTTTGTTATTATGTTTTATGATGGTCTTTATATGAAAACCATGTATATGTTACTTATATAAAAGCTAGATTAAATGTTATTTACTACTCAAAATGGAGGCGTCCAGGATCGAACCAGGAACGTCTTGATTACGAGTCAGTAGTTCTTACTGCTGCACCACCAAAGGTGTCATATTAAGGGTGTGTCAATGTCGCATCCTAACGTGAGTTCTTTTTCTGCAGTTATATTCTTGAATAAAAGTGCACTTGTTTTGTTATACTTGTACCTTTTGTGAAAGTGTTTATTTGATATTTGAACTTCAGGTTTTACACATTATACACTTCATGTCTATATTTTGTTGATTATTACTAAAACATGAAAAACTTTTCTGTTTTAACAATGTTTTTACATAGATTGTTGTACACACGGAACACACATGAAATGCATGTATTCCAAATAACTATATATTATTTACCCTATACAACTCCAGGCAACTCACACGCACGTAAACAGACTTGAGCTGAGAGAACTTTCTGCTCTTTCTGCATTGGTAGGGGGGTGGTATAGCAGGCTGCTTGCTGTTTTTGCTGATCGACACATTTAAAACACAAAAGACACGGATGGAGAGATGTGAAGGTATTTAAGGTGAGCCGGGGCTACAAGTTTTTTTGTTGACTTTGGTAATTCTAGTTTTAAAATAGTTCTTCAAAAGTAATTTTGAATAAATGGTCAATGCTTTAGGGATGGCAAAGGTTTGTTCTTTGACTTTAAAGAGGTGGGTGTGGTCCAGTTATTATTGGAAAACACTGTTTGTGGGCATGAATATTAAATTTATGCTTTTAAAGTAATCATTTTATGCAAAGGCATATGCTTACTTTTAAATTAACTATATATCTGATTCCAGAGCTTCATCCTTTTATTATGTAATATAAAAAATCTGACTCAGCTGCAACAAGAATCATCGGTGCAAGGAATAATAATGTTAATAAGCAAAATGTTTTCTCCCTGTGTCTGAGTGGGTTTTCTTCTGGGTATTCTGTTTTTCCTCCCACAACCCCAAAAGCTGTACAATTTAAATTAATTGGTGATTTCATTAAATTGGCTCAGTGTGAGAGGGACCTGCTATGGACTTTTCACGGCTGGTTTCTGTCTTGTGCCTAATGCTGCAAAGGTAACCTTCAGTTCCTACTGCTTTGAATTGGATTGAGGTGCTCTAAGAATGTTATGTTATATTATAAGTGAAACTGTTTTTAAAGGTGTTTATTCTGTTATGCATTGACGATGATTTAAAATGTATCACTCAGGTTTATCATATTTCAGAACAATCAAGAGGAAAAAGAATTCTGTAAGAGGCAGTCCTAGTAAGTTAATGGAAATGTTAAATTTGCATACAAGTAAGTGTTTGCTTAACTAGAATAGAACAATAATTTTACATAGCTACTAGCTGGGCTACCCATCTAAGATGGGCTGATATCTAAGAAATCAACGTAGAGCTTAGCATTATTGTTTGCAGTGCACCATCTATAGGAATGTATTTTTTAATGCATGTAATAATACGTCATAAAATTCATTGCATTTCTCATTCCAAAAGAAGGCACATCATAAACATTTGTAGTAGTAAAAGCATTAAAGGTTTGGGGCACCCACAAGCAAACCTCATACGATTGAAAATAAATGCAATTTATAAACATGATGAAAAAGGCAAAAAGACATCTTTAAAGAGTCTCAATGTGACTGCTCCAAGAACACGTCTGCTTAAGTACAGGTCAAGCAGGAAGAGGCGGGTCCAGGGGGAAATAGAAACCAGAGGAAGTGACATCAGAGGTGGTAGAGCTGTCAATCATCAAATCTGTAGAGGGAGGAAGAGAAGAGACGTCAGCAAACTGATCAGTGAGGAATTTCCACTACCAGAGCCTTTAAGGCTGCCCCCAATGTGCACATGTGTGACAACTTGTCCTTTAATTAAGATAGATATCAATAATGGAGGGTTCATATTATCCCTTATTGTTAATATGATGATGGAGAATACTTACTTTGCTTAATAACAGAAAAAAGTCTGAAAGATGGAAAAGTGGAAAAGTATAAAGGCATACAGCTTTCTGAGCATATATACTAACAAATATTTACTAATGTATTGTACATGGATAAACAGATATACAGGTCAAGGGTCAGGGCTACAGAGGACACCTGTTTAATGTCAAGGTGAAATGCAAATGAAATAAATCAAAAAGAGCAGTTCTGGTGTTCATCACTAGTCTTCACAACTCTCCAAGACCTAGTTATGGCTTCTGGATGGGGGACCACCGTCCTTCTGAGCAGTCAGTCCCAAAATCAATTCCAATTTCTATATAAAGGATGGACAGGAAGAGGTGGGGCTTGTGACTTCCCACCTGAAGTAATGTTAGGGTCCTTCTGAGGATTCTCCTTCTTTCTACAGATTGAAATGGAAATTGGGTTAGTGGTTGTGCTTCACCTATAGATTTCACTTCACCAGCTCCCTGTGAGACACCCCTGAGGTTCAAATGAGTGACAGTATTTTGTTGTGTACAGTCCTATGATAACTTTATTTTCTATTTTATAGTCTTTATTGAGTAGGCCTTAATAAAATGTTTTAAATCCCATACACTTACGACTCTATAATCAGACACTTTAGCACTTCCTTCCCCATCCCTCCTACATCTGTGACATTAGGAAATTGGACAGAGCAAAGAAAAAGGCAGGAGTTAAGTTACACATTTAAGGAAGTACATTACAATGTGAATGGTGCAAACCATAACTTTACAGCATAAGTAGCAGTGCATCTTGCATCCATAGGCGTCTTTCGGTTGATCTTCATTTTAGTTTGTTTTGCTACTACTTGGCCTTTGAATGGGCTAATGAAACAGGCCACATGCTAGAGTTGTCTTTATCATGGTCTTCTCTTCATGGCCAGAAGGAAAAAGGACAAGGTAAAGGCAAGGTGTTGAGCTTTATACCATTCTTATCATAAATCATGAGCCAATGGTGTGTCATGGTACAGAATGGCCTCCAATTCAAAGCAGCCATACTTCAGAGCAACATAATTAAGTTTCCAGTCCCTACCTAAGCAGTTACCAATAAAATCACTCAGGTAGAACTTGTCCTCCAGTTGTTTTGTTTAGTTAGTTGATGGTAGATGGCTTATAGGCACTAAGTCCAAACACAGTGACCTTACCATGCTGGTCTGATGATCCATCGACCTCAACATAAATTTCACATCCTGTGCCAGTCCTAAAGACTCATGGGGTTGGTTAGGTAAACATCAAAGCACCACTAAATATGCCTCCTGAAACACTCTCTAATATTACATTTGCTTCCCTAGCTTACAAATAAAGACATTGAAAATATTTATTAACTTATATGGTAGATATTGCTCCACCTTAGTAAATACAGATGTATGTCATATTAATTGGTAGTAATGTATTGTGAAATGAATAGCCTTCACAAACGAAAAAGGTTTGGGGCAGCCACCCGTGTACTTGACCATGGCTGCAAAAAGGCAAAGTTTTCAGTACAATAGAGTACAGAGTTGAGTCCAAAACAGAACTGATCAACAGAGGGAGGAAGTCGGGTTTTATAGGGAGGTCCGAGGAAGTGACGTTGTCCTTTGAGCCGGGGCCAGAAGTGATGCCCTCAGAGCTGAACTGGAAGTGACATCTTAGGACTCAGGCAGAATTTCCCGTGTCTGGTCTGTGGGAATAAAATAAGAACGTTTAGTGCACCCCGCCAAACGCGTCCCCCCACCCTGGTGTGGAATTCCCTTTTTTGGTCCTTGTAGCTGACTCCCATGTGCTTGTTTGTGACAGTATGCACTTAGCAACATATTGTAAATAGTAATGAATACAATAATTTAAAGAAACACAACTAAAATGTAACCTTTAAACTCCCGAACAAACCCCAAAAACCCTGTTGTTGTTTTTTTAGTGTGTGATTATCAATCTTTCTCTTCATTTTTTGCTTTGAATACACTAAAACTTTTAAAACGAAGAAACCTGAACTGTGTAACTTTTTTTGCAATATACACATCATACTCAATGCTCAAACCTTTCTAGTGGATGCAGAATTTTGGAAACATTGGAGAAATGCATCTCCGGCTATGATGTAGAAATACTTGAGAAGCAAACATTTTCATTTTTCACACACAGCTATTGCAGTGACTGAAATTGCCTAATGTAATGGCCTCTTAAGCAAAATAAAACGACCAACAATTCTTGCCTTTCCTTGACATAATCATTTGATTGGACTGCAAGTAATATAAAAGGATATAATATACTCTGTCCCAGAAATAGTTGCACCCAGATGCTGTTGTTCAATTATAGGCAAACAAGAGTACAGAACAGGTGGCACATGAATAAGAAATGATCTCAAATTCAGATGAAAGGAAGACGTCTTTGCTGCAGAGCTGAGATACATATGGGAGGGGATAGTGTTAGGTAACATTTTTGTGGTGGGAGATCTGTACAAATTGCAGTGTTTCACAACGTGGAGTCATATACGCTAGGTTTCAGAGTTGCCCTGTGGCACATCCAACTGAACAGAGTGCAAGTTCTCAGAAGAAAGGCAGTATTGGCGTCCAATGGAGGCTTGGTCTATCAAAGACAGAGCAGTGTGTTGACATCACATTCAGAGTATGGAAGCTGTTGCTTTCTTTTGAACTTTGTGACCAAATCCCTTTCCATGATACTTATCTCCTTTCAAGTCCTCCTCCTTATGAACTTTTCTTCTCTTTCATTGCTTTTCCTACCTCTCACCCAGCTGAGGCTTCCATTGCAAATAAGTTGCTACAA
Organism: Polypterus bichir lapradei; assembly: GCA_026402145.1. NCBI lineage: Eukaryota > Metazoa > Chordata > Cladistia > Polypteriformes > Polypteridae > Polypterus > Polypterus bichir. The sequence continues at coordinate 1,119,374 of JANRMT010062813.1, forward strand.
CCCAAAACAACGTCTTGCTGTACTCTTAGTCAAGGTGTGGTTGGAAGTTGGTCCATAATGTGGTTTCTTCTTTTTCATTATTGTACCTCTTTTTTCTCTCCTTTGCTGTGGTTGCTTGGTGGGGTGTTAAAGCCGGTTCTCCCCTGAACTCCATATCTGCTTTCTTTTATTTTGCTCTCAAAACAGGACGGATTGAATGAGTTAGATATGGGTAGATATTGGTGGAATGGGGTGGCTTTCATTTTGTGTTTGTTTTGATATACTTGAAATAATGTATTGTTTACCTAATCTTATATATAGACGTTTATGTGTGGAAGTGTGTGTCTGTCTGTCCAGCCCGGAGGTGAGAGGTGGAGTTGAGCTAAGGAGTCCACCTCTGAGGATACACAAGTGAGGCCTCTAAAGAAAGAGTCACTCGCTTGGCCAGTAATACTGAAGAGAGGCGAGCACATTGGTAAAACAGTGTCCCTTTTACTTTTCCTCCCGCCACTAATACACAAGTGAGGTGAGCATGTCGGTAAAATGAAACCTCCGAAGAAAGACAAAGTTGTTTAGTTGCAAATGCACAAGTGATGCAAGCACGTGAGCAAAACAAAACCTGCAAGTAAAGAAATGCCCAGAGTAGTTCATTTCAATTACATGAGATCTCTACATTACAATTATTTTTCTGATGATTTCAATAGTTTCCAGGACCCTTGGCTTTTTACAGCATGGGCTTACACAGCTAGTTTTTTTTATAATATATATTGTCACGCATGCGCGAGTAGGAGGCCGCGGACGGACCTGAAACCGCTTCGAAAGACGTTCGCCGGCAGGGAATGGCGGGGTACTAACCTTTCTGCTTTGTCTTTCAGGAAAAAAGACGCTCCGCCATCATAGCCTGCCCGCAGTACGTCCACTTCCGCCCTTCCTCCGCCATCTTTCCTGACGTCAGCAATCCCGTCCTCCCTCACGCTTCCTTCCCAGCATTCCTCCACTTCCGGCTCCTCCTCTATAAAATGGCCGCCGACGCCTCTGAAGGGTGTCGCGCATATGAACGTTTATGTCTGTATTTTTGACCTGTTTTGTTTTTGGAAAAATTGTTTACAGTATACGGGGCCGGAAACCCCAACCCTTTATGCTGTGTTCTCTTTATTTTCACAATATGTTTGTTGTCAGACATTTTTTTGGTTTGTGATATACAAGAGTACCTTTTTATTTTACTTTTCTTATTCTACTTCAATAAAATGTTTTACATTTACATCTACATTCATTCAATAAGCAGACACCTTTATCCAAGGTGACTTAGGGTAAGGTTACAAGTGAAGAACACTAAACCAAACAGAGCAACAAAAGGCAAGGTACTCGTAGCTGGAAAAATATTAAAATTGTTTTATTCCTGGATTTTGGAATACTGAGGGTTTTTCTGTCAGTTCCTATAATGTGTGTATGTTAGACTTAGAGAAGGTGACTCTATTTCAATGTCTAGGTCTTTCACTGGATTGGCATCTTTTTTAATTTTGTACTACCTCTCCGTGATCCTGTAGTTGACCAGAAAGGTTCAAAAAATAGATGGATGCTTCATTAAATCATAATACTGCTGATCAATTTAAAGCCTAACATTCTCAAATTTGCTTAATCTAATTCAGAAATTTGGAGGTCATTGGCCTAATTTGAGAACAAACGCTAGACAGATTTACTATCATATATATGGCCCATTCTTCTGGGGGAAAGCTGATATTGCCCATTAGTGCTTTTCTGGGATGTATGACACAGATGGGTGTATTAAAAGAAACATGTTTATAGAAACATTTGTGGAACGTACAGTGACCGGGATGGGATTTGACTCCAAGATGACAGATCAATAAGGCAGCAGTACCTTTGTGTGCAACACACTGTTCAATTTATGGGGTATTTACTAAAATCTCACTGGTTAAGGCAGTGTGTACAGTAACACATGACTAAAAGCAAACAATAAAGAGTTGTGCAAGTTTAAGTATCAGTGCCTACCACAGAAGGAATTGTTTAACAGTTATGAGGAAAGATTAAAAGAGATGAACGTTTTCAGTTTAGGCAAAAGGAGATTAAGATGTGACATGATTGAAGGGTTTAAAATTATGAAAGGAATTTGTGGACCCTGACTGTTACTTTAAAATAATTGTGTAACAAGAACATCTGCACATGGTTAAAAACTTGATAATTCATTTCACACAAACATTACAAAGTTTTTTTTACACAGCAAACCATAGACACATGGAGTTAATTACCAAGTAGTGTGGTGGGCAGTAGGACTTTAGGGATCTTTAAAACTTAACTCAATGTTATTTTGAGGAAATTAAATGGATAGGACTGGGATGAGCAGTCTGGTCTCATCAACATTGTTATAATGTTCTAAACTTCTAATATTACATCTAATACAGGCTGTGTTTAACCAAAGCATTGTGTGATACTCTTCAGACAGCAATGTAAATGGAGGAAATCATGAGATATGAGACTGCAGAGGTGACTTAAACAAGGAGTTAACAGATAAGGAAACTCGATTGGGGAATTCAATAAAAGAGATCAGTTAGGTAGAACACACTTTACTAACATCCATCAAAAAGGTATTCTTGCTGTAGACATGTCTTCTGTTTACTAGCATTCACACAAATAAAATCTGCAGGTCAGCTCTTGTCCCGTCTGGCTCATGTTGTATATTTATATCAAATACTAGTTGGGCTACTCATCTAAGACAGGTTGAAATCTAAATAATCCACATATTCCTCAGCATTAATATTAGCAGGGCACAATGCTAGGTATACTGTATGTCTCTGTTATATGCCATTTTGTATGGAATCTGTAAAAGCAGTGTTAATGTCTGTGATGTGCCATCTGTTGGATTTACAAATGCAATGCATTTTATTGCTAAAAATGTTTATGATGCGCTATCTTTTGGAATGACAGAGAAGTGAAAACTGGATGGACACACAGAAACATTCTATCTATTCATTCTATAACATATCTATCTATTCATTAGACAGGCAGACATGGTGGTACAATAGTTAGCATTGCTATCTTAAGTATCCAGGATCGAGGTTTGTATACAATGCATGTGGAGTCTTCATGTTCTATCTGTATGTGGATTTTGTTCCTTGTACTCCAATTTTTCTTTCACAGCTCCAGAGATGTTGGAGGTTAGCTTTTACATGCATGTCTACAATGAACTGTGTCACACAATTGTGCATGGGAGGCATGTAAAGGGTCTAAATGAGAGTAATTCCACACCAGACCAGGGGGTAGCAGAGACAATTTTCTCACTTTCCTGCAGACCTTTCATGGAAAATTCCGCCTGGCCCTGACGACGTCACTTCCGGTTCCAACCTTGATGGCGTCACTTCCGGTTCCGGGCCCTTGGATGACGTCACTTCTGGTGAAGAACCCATGGCTGAAGAGACTTACGGTTCCGGCCTTTATGATGACATCACATCCGGGTCCGAACCTATGGAAGAGGACCCTTCCGCTTCTGTCATTGATGGCTTCACTTCCTTTTCTGGCCTTTAAAGCCACCATATTTGACTAGCCTAATCAGTTCTATTTTGTACTCTGTTCTGAGCACATCAGTGCTAACAATTTACCCATTTGCAGCCAGGTAATATTATACGGGTGGCTGCCGCAAACCTTTTCATGACTTTTGTGTCTGCTTTTTGTGACAACTGACATTTTCAAACTAGTTTACCCTGTGCTAAATGCCGCCAGGATAGACTCTGGCCCACCAAATTGAGTAATATCGGTAATATTCATTGCTGTAATTTCTAGCCATTCATTTTTTAAGTATTCTATGTCTGCTGCACTTTATTGCTTTACTCTGTGCTTTATTGTCTCAGAGTTTTTGGTGTTTCTGCCCCAGCAAGAATAGCAGTAAATACAGTTCTTTTTTCAATATTGTAAAGAATAATGACAGTAAATTCCAAATTGTTTATTAAATGCAGAGTTGGCATAGATGACAGCAAGAGCTAGCTGCTGAAGTCACCAGGATTGCAATACATTGCCTGCATGGGCACAAACGCCCTAGACATTTTTTTTTTTGCGACTGATGATCCCTTAGGTAGATGTTCAAAGATAAGCTGCTTGTCTTCTTTTTTGATCTTGTTTTGTGTTAAAATGATCACAGTTTCATATAAAACCGTAACAGATTGTGCACCAGTTGGACCTGCAGCGTGAATTTTATTAAAAATTATTCCTGGGATGTCAAAGAATGACATGCACTGCCCCCCACCTACCTACCAAAGCCTCTTTGATCTGGTCTAATTAGTCTTGAAGACTGTAATGCAAGTCAAAGCACTCATTTTTACATCACCATTTAAAATGCAAGCTGCTGCAGTTTGATTTACATAATTTGATTTTTTTTTCATTTTATCTGCATTTATAACAAATACCCTTATATAAATGAAGGAAACTAAGGGTACTCTCTGAATTACCGCTTTTTGGTACAGTGAAAAATACTCAGGAACCCGCTATGAATATTTACGTAGCTCAATTAATTCAGTAAACAGCACGAAAGTAAAAGCTACATGACCTGACTTACTGAGGGACTCATTCTTACTCAGAGTTCATGTTTAAGGAGGATATTTCACATTTTCTTTAATGTCTTTATGCTGTTGTTAACCCTTTCTGATTAATCATTAACCTGCATGAAATTTTAAAACATAACATTTTATAGCAGGTTGGTTGCCCATTTTTTAAACCTGATTTTTTTCTAAAACGGCACTTCCCATGCTGTGGGCCATGGCCGATCCCGGCGGCATTAAAGGTGAGCTGTGGCAGACCCTGCCCCCCCCCCAACCGCTCCAACAACCACGCTCGATTCATAGTGGTAGCAAGTGAATTATGGGCAATCCTGGGCGCCCTCCCTAACCCTTGCTCTGATGATCGTGCTAGATTCACCAAGGAGAAAAAGCACTGGCAATCGTGCTTGATTCATACGACACTCTTACGATCACGTGGGACTTCCCCACCCTGCATTGATGATCATGCTAAATTCACAGAGTGGGGTGGGTCACAGATACACAGGTATATCAAAACCTGGACCGTGACTTCACAAAGGATGATTATAAGGGAGGAACCAAATATAGTAAGTCAATCATTCACTCTATCCAGGATTATGTAGAACTTTAGAGCTCTTTTGAGAATAACAGCTGGCTGTACTTTCATATCTTTGACATGTGGGACTACAGAAACACCACAGAAAAGACACAAAGTAACATGAATCACATGCCAACTTCACACATGGAAGAACCAGACCAGAAGACCGATGAGTGGCTTGGACTATATGATTCCTCTTCTGAAAGGACATCTGGACCCACTGCTAACACCTGCCAAGTCAGTATGCCACCTAGGGGTAGTGATCGATGACCAGCTGTCCTTCTGGGAAAATATTGCTATAGTCTCTCGGTCTTGCAGAATCACTGTAAGCAACATCCGCAGGACAAGATCGTATCTGAGAGTGTATGTGGCACAATCTCAAATGTGGTTTTAGTCATGTAACTTCTGAACTACAGCAACTCTCTGCTGGCAGCGATTACCAGCATGTGTCACTCCTCTTTACAGATTGCTACAATGGCTCTCTATAGCAGTGCTGAATAGATTAGATTAGATTAGATTAGATTAGATTAGATTAGATTAGATTA
>JANRMT010062813.1:1130811-1143639 GCA_026402145.1 Polypterus bichir lapradei
AGATAGATAGATAGATAGATAGATAGATAGATAGATAGATCTTTATTGTCATTGTCACTTTTACAAAGGAACAACGAAATTGAAGGTGCAGTCGACTCAGTGTGAGGCATAAGAGTTAAAAAGACAAGAAGAGAGAAAATAATAACAAACCGAATAGTAATAAAAGTACTTTACAAAATATACAAATTGCAGTTGTTGTATATACAAATTGCACTGGTTCACTTAAGGTCTATATTGCACATTGGGAGAATGATATGGAGCAGTTTTATTCTGAGTTCAGGGCTGGAAGAGGCAATGACCGGGATGTGATGAATCCTGTGAAATGTCTATTGCTTTTTTGCGGCATCGGGAGGCATAGATTTGTTCCAGAGTGGGGAGGGCACAACCAATTGTTCTCTCCACTGTCCTGACGACCCTGTGGAGTGCTTTTCTTTCTGAGGAAGTGCAGCTGCCGTACCACACACACAGTCCGTATGTGAACACACTCTCGATGGAACAGTGATAAAAGGCAAGGAGCAGATTTTTGGGTAGATGGTTCTTTCTGAGGATTCTCAGAAAATACAGTCTCTTCTGCACCTTCTTCAGCAGCTCCTTGGTGTTGGTGCTCCAGGCAGTGGCGTAGCGTAGTGGGTGCGGCGGGGGCGGCCCGCCCCGGGCGGCACTTTTAGGGGTGGCAAAGAATTACTGTATATTTTAGTATTTAGAAATATCTAAATAAGGGGCAAAATTTTCCTCCGCCCCGGGCGGCTGACACCCACGCTACGTCACTGGCTCCAGGCCAGGTCATCCTCCAGCTCAATGCCCAGAAACCTGAACACCTGGACCCTCTCCACACAGGCCCCGCCAATGATGAGTGGCTGGATGTCAGTTTTGTTTTTTCTAAAGTCAATAACAAGCTTCTTCGTTTTTGTGGTGTTGAGGAGCAGGTTATTGACTCTGCACCACTCTGACAGCCGCTCCACCACGTCCCTGTTTGCCAGCTCACCCTCCTTGCCTGAGATGAGTCCGACCACCGTCGTGTCATCAGCGAACTTTATGACCTTGTTGCTATGGTGAGTGGGGACACAGTCATATGTGTAGAGGGTGTAGAGGAGTGGGCTGAGCACACAACCCTGTGGTGTCCCAGTGTTGAGGCTGAGAACAGTGGAGGTGCAGGGACCCAGCCTGACCCTCTGGGAGCGACCAGTCAGGTAGTCCAGTATCCAACTGCACGTGTGTGATGGAAGTCCCAGATCTACCAGTTTGGACACTAGTTGTTGTGGGAGGATAGTGTTAAACTCCAAGCTGATGTGCACAAACAGCAGTCTGGCATAACTCCCCTGCTGCTCCAGGTGGGTCAGGGCAGCATGAAGGGCTATGGCCACAGCATCCTCCATGGGTCTCTTTGCTTTGTAAGCAAATTGAAATGGGTCCAGGTCTGCTGGCAGGCAGGCAACGATATGACTCCGCACCAATTTCTCAAAGCACTTCATGATGACAGATGTGAGTGCCACTGGGCGGAAATCATTCAGACTGTTCGTGATGGATTTTTTCGGCAGCGGAACAATGATTGAGGACTTGAGTCAGGATTGGACAGTGGCCTGGGACAGGGGCTGGTTGAAAATCCTAGTGAAGATTCCAGCCATTTGATCCACACAGTCCTTCAGCACCCATCCAGCCACACTGTCGGATCCTGCAACCTTCCTCGGGTTCACCTTCCTCATCACCCGCCTCACTTCACACTCTTCCACCATGAGTATATTGCTGTTGTGACCAGGCGGCTGCTGTTGGTGTCGCCTCAAAGTGGGCAAAGAAGAAGTTCAGCTCCTCTGTCAAAGAAGTGTCTCCCTCAGCGGCCGAGGAGTTGCTGGATTTGTAGTCGGTGATGTGCTGGACATCCTGCCACACCTGCCTGGTGTTGTTGCTCCTCAGATGGTCCTCTATCCTCCTTCTGTATGCCGACTTGGCCTTTCGGATGCCTCTCTTCAGGTTCGCTCTGGCTACACTGTAAAGAGCCCCATCCCTAGACCTGAAAGCAGTATTCCTGGCTTTCAGCAGACTGGACATCCCTCGTCATCCAGGGTTTCCTGTTAGGATAAATCCTTATGCATCTGTCCCTGGTGTTGTTGTCTGTGCAGAACCTGATGTAATTCAGGACTGCCATAGTGTGGTTTTCCAAGTCTTGGTGATTAAAAACCTCTCAATTGGTTCTCTGGAAGCAGTCCTGCAACTGTTGGGATGTCTCCTTGGGCCATATGGTAACAGTCCTGGTCATAGTGGGAGCTTGTTTCCTGAGGGGGGGTATATGCAGGGATCAGAACCAAGGACGTGTGATCAGACTGGCCAAGGTGTGCTAGGGGTTTAGCCCTATAGGCCTGTCTGATGTTTGTGTACAGCTTGTCCAGTGTTTTTACTCCCCTGGTTGCACACTTTATGTGTTGATGGAATTTAGGGAGAACTGCTTTCAGATCTGCATGATTAAAGTCCCCAGAAATGATATGAAACACCTCAGGATACTTGCTCTGTTTACTGCTGGTGGTGTCATGCAAAAACCCCAGAGCTGAGTTTGCATTAGCATCTGGTGCTATACACACAGCAGTTAGCATTATGGTGTTGAATTCACGGGGGAGGAATATGGGTCTGCATTTAATTGCCATAAACTCCACGTCTGGAGAGCAGTGTCTGGTGAATATGGTGGAATTTGTGCACCAGCTATTGTTCACATAAATGCACAGCCCCCTTCCTCTTTTCTTACCAGAGCTCTCTGTCCTGTCTTGCCGGTGTGCTGTGTAGCCTGCTATCTCGATCACAGTGTGGATTAAGCCACATCTCCGTGATCAGCAGGATGCAGTAGTCCCTGATGATCTTTTTCGTTGTAATCCGCAGATTCCACTCGTCCAGTTTGTTTGCCAGCAACCTCACATTTGAGGAGAAAATGCTTGGAAGCGGTGGCTTGTGTGGCTGCTTCCTTAGCCTCACTAGCATGCCGCCTCGGCACCCCCTCTTTTGTTTTCGTTCTTTGCGCCGCCACCGGCTCCTCAAAGCTGGGATTGTGTTCGTGCGATGTCGCCTGGAATGTTGTGGATGTGGAGAAACTCAGATGTCAAGCAACTCTTGCTCCGTTACCTGATAGATAAAACATCCTGCCAGCTATACGTGTATTTATCCAGACAGGGTGGAAAAACCAAACTCTGAGTCGCGCCACCATTTTCCAGGTTGGGGAGCATGCACTGGTACAATGCGTTGCCACACCCACTACACAGCGAAACAACTCGGGATCCCGGTTTGCAACCCCCCAGGCAGACACGCGGCCCTCCAGAAATGACCCTCTATCTGCCGCAGCCAGGTGTTACGTGGGCGACCCCTTAGCCTGGTCCAGCCACTCAGGTCCCCAACAATGAGGATCTTACGAGCCGGATCACCCTCTGGGAAATGCACCACATGGCCATAGTGCTGTAACTGACACTCTCTCACAATGTAGGTAATGTGACTCCATGAGCAACCACTCATTCAACACAAAGTCAAACCAACGGTACCCAATGATTTTCCAGAGAGACACAGTAACAAAGGAGTCCAGTCTTCGTCTCAGGTCACTGGATAGCGTCCATGTCTCACAACCATATAGCAAGACAGGAAGCACCAGGACTCTAAAGCCTTTTGCATAGATATAGGGAGCGCCACACACCCCTTTCCAGTGACCTCATGACATCCCATGCTCTCCCAGTCCATCTACTGACTTCATAGGAAGAGTCACCAGAGACATGAATGTCACTGCCAAGTTAAGTAAACCTCTCACAAGGTCAACACTCTCTCCATAAACAGAAACACTGCCGATGGCTGTGCCCAAGAGGTCATTAAAGTCCTGGATCGTAGTTTTTATCCAGGACACTCGCAAGCCCAGACACTCAGACTCCTCATTCAGTCTCTCGAGCGCCCCGATCAGAGCCTCCATTGACTCTGCGAAGATCACAGCATCGTCAGCAAAGTCACGATCCGTGAATCTTTCTTCACCAACAGATGCCCCACAGCCGCTGAACCCCACGACCTTGCCCAATGCCCAGATCATACAAGCATTGAACAGAGTAGGGGCTAGAACACACCCCTGACGAACCCCAGAATCAACTGGGAAAATGCAGAGGTCCTGCCTGCACTCTGCACAACACTCACAGTACCAGTGTACATGCCGGCCATAATATCCAGCAACCTCGAGGGGATCCCGCAGACCTTCAAGATGTCCCACAGGGCAGCTCGATCAACTGAGTCGAACGCTTTGCAAAAATCGACAAAGGCTGCAAAGAAACTCTGCCGATATTCGTGTTTGTGCTCCATGAACACCCTCAGTGCCAGGATGCGGACAATGGTAGACTTCTTAGGGATAAAACCAGACTGTTCCGGTCGCTGGTAGGTGAGGAAGTAATCATGGATCCTATTGAGGACGACCCTAGCATGGACCTTACCCGGCACCAGGAGCAGTGTTATCCCCTGTAGTTGCTGCAATCCAGGAAATCACCCTTCCCTTTCCAGAGAGGGACAACAAGTCCCGTTTTCCAGTCAGTTGGGATAATACCAGTCTCCCAAATGGAAGCAAAGATTATATGCAATGCCAGGAGGACAGTCATACCACCAGCCTAGAGAAGTTCACCCTGGATACTACAGATCCCTGCAGCCTTTCCCCCCCTCAGCTGGTTCACCACCTGTGCAATCTCAGTGAGATTGGGTGGTTCACAGCTAATTGGAAGATCAGCCTCAAGAAAAATGGACCCAGAGATATCCAACATCCTAGCCGGAGGATCAGCTTTGAACAACTGCTCAAAGTAGCCAGCCCAGCGGGTCACAACTGCAGTGTCATCCGTAAGGACCGTTCCACCAAATGCCCTGACTGCGACTCTCTGAGGAGCAGATTCTGATGTGCGTAATGCTTCGATTCCTCTATAAGCAGGACATGGGTCGCTAGACCACAGATAGTGTGTCAGTTGCTCACAGGTTCCTCTAACAAACGCCTCTTTATCTGCCCTCAGAGCCCTCACAGCCGTCCTTCTCAGTTCCCAGTACAGACCAGAGTTGCCATTGAGCCATGCTGCGACTCTTCTCGATGATATCCAGGGTGCCCTGCGAGATGAAACACCTCCTTCTTGGAACACCGGTAACACCAACACAACCCTCAACAACCTTCAGGGTCTTGTCATGGAAGGTCTCACACATCACATTAGGATCAGCAGTCGTACCCACATCTGAAAGTTCCTAACACAAACTGCGTGCAAACTCATTAGAAACAGCCTGGTCTTGGAGTCTGGCCAAGTCCAGGCTCATTTTCCTAGTAGGTGGTAACCTACTGGACCTAAGCTGGATCCTAAGAGTAGCAACAACAAGTCTATGGTCAGAATTCACAAACTGGGCAATTCTGTAGACCCTGCAGTTTTGCAAGAGCCTCCAGCGTCTGCCCACGAGGATGTGATCGATCTCCTTCACCGCACCACCAGTATTGGAGTACCAAGTCCAATGATGCGGTTCAGGGTGCTGGAACCACCAGCGATTTGCAGCCCCTGACCTTTTGCGAAGTCATGGAACATGGAGCCACTTTCACCACGGTGAAGTCACCCATGACCAGAGGAGTGTCACCTCGAGGGCACCCATCAACCTCCGAGCGAAGCTGCAAATAAAATGTCTCCCTTGCCGAGACATCACTCAACGTGGTCGGAGCATACACTGAGACAACAGACAAGGCACCCAGGGAGTGCCATAATCTGAGTCTCATAATACGCTTGTTGAAAGGAGTGACATCGGACACCATCAGAAGAAGCCAATCCACTATAGCAACAGCTACTTCGCAAGTATGACAGCCATCAGACTGACCAGACCAATAAAAAGTGTATCCACCTACAGAGATCTGGCCAGTCCCTGGTCTGCGCACCTCAGAGAGTGCTGCCACTGAAATGCAGAGTTTACACAGCTCCTCTGACAGCAGAGGAAGATGATCATCTTGCTGGAGAGACAAGACGGTCCATGCGCCCACCTGTATAGGCCGCCTGAAATTGGGACCTGATTGCTGCCGTGGAGTGGGCGACACCTCAGCACCACACCAGTTCCGATCCCCAACAGACCTGACCCTATTGGCTCTCCAACGGTTTCGACTCTTCTGGTGATGGGACTCCCCAGGGCTTTCCTCCACCCCGTTCATGATGTGAGCAGCTTTCCTATTGGCGGCTGCAGCAGAGCTACTCCCATGGAGAGCAAAAAGGAGTCCTTTCTGTAGTCTCGGAGCTTTGTGAAGTTTTTTTTACAGTGACTGGAGTGCCAATCCTGCCACCAACCCCCATGATTTCCCTGCAAGTTGGAGGACCGCTTGCAGGGCCAGATGCAGTTTAAGGTCATACCCTGGACAGTACAAAGCACTATAATAAATAAAGCACCCAGCACTTTGTCTTTCTCTTCTTTTCTTCTCTTCTTCCTCCATCTATCTTTCTCTCTGCCTTCACTCCTCCTCCTCCAGAAAGCTTTGTGACCTTCCTCCCAACTCTGGGTCCTGGAGCAGCGGAAGCTGGATCCTTTTATGTTGCACCCAGAAATACTTCCGGTGTCCCATTAGCATGGTCTGGAAGTACTTCTGGGTGAGGTGGAAACCCAGTGAGGTAGGGCTCTGCAGTCCCTGCAGCACCCCCGGGGGCACCCATGGAACTGTACTGAATTCCATCTCCCATGAATCTCTGTGGGAGTCCATGGTGCTGAAGCAACCCAGGGGGCTGCCATCTATCATTCTGGGGAAATAATGTCCTGTGCACACCCCCAGTCCTACTTTTACAAAGGCGTCCTGTAAGGTATGTAAGTATGCAGGATATTAAGTCAGGATTTGAGATCTACGAGGCAGCACTTATAATCACTCTATCAAAATTCTACTAAAACAGCTTATTATGTGCCAATAATTGTTCTGTCCATCCATCCATTAATTTAGAAAACCCTCTGGGGAGGTAGAGCTTAAATAGACAGAAAAATGTACCAGACAGATACCAATCCAGTCCTTCAGAAGACAGTGATACATGCACACACCCTTTCGTGATTTCATTTTGCATTTTGTGTTTTCATTTTCCATACCCCTCTTTGTGTGCCAGTCTTGTAATTAAAATGAGAATGCAACCCCCACTTAAGATTTATTTTTCTTCATAACATACATAATAACTGCTAAAATCAGGTAGTCAATTAGTTTGTAACCTGCTTAGTCCTGAATGGGGTTGTGAGGGTCTGTCCCAGCTAGTAATAGGCACAGGAAAGGAACAAACTCTGGACAGGGTGCCAGTCCATTGCAGGGCAACTGTTAAAATGAAAAAGAAAATCCAATCATTCCTTCATTTTTTCTTTTCCATTGGTTTTGTAGTACATATGTGACAAAAACTAAAAAATTGATAAATCAATCGCAAAGTCCACAATTTGGTATTCATTTTAGGCAAAACAAAACACATTTTACTATTTATACTTACATTTCATGCTCATTTTCTTTATTTATTTTCACATTTCACCATATTTTTATTAATTTGTGTATTCAATTATTTTTCTAATTTTGTCCAAAATATTCCTCCATAGCTTTTATCCAAAGTGACTTACAAAAGAGGCCAACCTCAATGAATAAACATCAGTCTGGAAAACGTGTTACACTACAAGGTTCTGAAATTATAAGAGATCTGTTTTCACTTTGACATTAAAGTGTCTTTTTCTGTTGATTGGTGTCAAAAAAGCCAAATTAAATGCACTGTGATTCAATAATGTATAACAATAAAATGTGAAGACTTCCAAGGGAGTGAATGCTTTTTATAGGCACTTCATTTTTTAGTCATTTTCCAACCTTTTTTGTCCTGAATTAGGTCACGGGGGGTACCCTCTTGGCACTGTAAATTACTTGCCAATACAGAGTGTATATATGGTATATTTTCATGTATTTGTGCAGGCCAAGAATACTTTTTATTTTATATTGTGTTTTTTGTCAACTATCTGAGAACACATGCAAATAAGAATTTCATTGTGTTGTGTACACATGACAATAAACTTGAGTTGCCTTTGTAATATTGAAACTATATATATATGTAACTTTTACAAATTAACATCAGGTATCGCAAAATGAGGCAACTGAAAACAAACTGGATAGGCAAAAACATCTTATCTGCTTTTTAAATCATATTTGCCCGAGCTAAAAAGATGCAGCTTATAATATTTTGTAAATTGGATACATTTAAAAAAATCCAAAATAACCTTAAACAAAAAAAAAATCCCTGTGCACTGCGGCAGTCTCTCATAATCCACAGTCTTCAGCAAAAGACAATGTCTTCCATGCTTAAATATGATCAGTCATGCGGAATGCGGTATTAAGCTCAGTTTAGCATTTCTCTAAAATATATTTATTTTTCTCAAACAGCAGGAGGTTTCAGTTTTTGCTTGCCAAAGGCAAGAGACTAGTGGATGGCTTTGTAAGAAATCTTCAGCTTTAAAGATGGTCGAAAAAAATCCTAACATTGATTGTAATTTTAATGTGAGTGGGGGTTTAGTCTTTTGGCTGGGCTCTGCTTTATGGTCATTTCTCCTTAAAAAAAGCATCACAAATATATTTTACCAAAGTTTGACTTTGCCTTTTCATGGTGTGCAAAGCACACAATGTTTGTAAACCCACGACATGAAAGCCATAGAAATTGAGGGATTTATGTAATTAATATTATCTATTGACTAAGGAACATGTGGGACTTGTCTATTTAATATCAGATATGCTTTTCAGGGAAAACCTCTGGGCGTGTAGCTAGGGAATTTAATATCTGAAAAAAAACCCTGGCCATATAACAGATTTCATTGTCAAAAATAGATGGATTAGCTTTGCAGCTCTGGCAGACATTTTGTGATATTTAAAAATATTAGTGCTATGTGTAAGCAAAGAAGTCATGTCTTTCTTTCTTTTTTTCTATGTTTTTATTTCCTCAAGAAGCTCCACATCATCCTTATGTGAATGACAATGCTGTGTTTTCTCAATTTTTAAAGTAAATTCAGAAACTATTCCAGACACTTCACTTTCTGTACACTTCATTGTGTTACAGATTTAATTTTAAATGGATACATTTGCCATTTTTCCAGTAATCTACGCTCGATAACCTATAATGATATTCACAAAAGCCACAAAGAGCCATAGCAAAGTTTGGGGCACCCACCCATATATTTGGTTTCCTGGCTGCAAATTGACGTTTTTAAATGATAGCACCGCTGTGCACAAAACCGAGTCCAAAACAGAACTGAGAGAATAGGGAAAAGGTGGAGGCTTTTAAAGGGGAAGACAGGAAGCAAGATCAAAGGGGTCGGGCTCATAGGGGTCTTCAGCCATAGGCTCGAGTCTGGACGTGACATCACAGGGGTTGGAGCCGGCAAGGTCTTCTTCCATAGGCTCAGTTCCGGAAGTGACGTCAAGAGGGCCAGGTGGAATCTCCCATGAATGGTCTGCAGGCGTGGGATTGTTCTGCCACATCCTGGTATGATTCGGAACTGCCCTTCCCCAAGCCCTTTAGCTGCCTTCCATGCGCACTTGTGTGACAGATATCTTTTCAGAAAGATCTGCAAATGTATTTACAATCAAAGACTGAAATCTGTCATTTATGTAAGTAATTCAGACCCTTTGCTAAGGCACTCCCTGCCCTCCTGTTTGTTTTAATTATCATTGAAATGTGTCTAGAACTTGATTGGAGTCCACCTCTGGCAAATTGAATTGATTGGACATCGTTTAGGAAGGCACACCCCAGTCCCCCACAATTCACACTGCATGTCAGGACAAACACAAAGCCATGAGGCACAGATCAAGGCAAGAGTATTTCTAAAACTTTGAGTGGTTCCAAAAGCACCGTGGCCTCAATAATTGTTAAATGGAAGAAGTTTGAAATTTCCAGGACTCTTCCTACAGCCAAACTGAGTAACCAGTGGGGAAGGGCCTTGTTAAGGAAGATGATCAAGACCCCAGTGGTCACTCTAACAGAGTTTTGGTAGTCCTCTGCTGTGAAGGACAACCATCTCATCAGCACTGCATCAATCAAGTGTTTATGGTAGAGTGGCTAGAGAGCATACACTCTTTAGTAAAATGCATATGACAGCCCAGATGGACTATAATGGCATGAGGAAAAAGACTATCTGATTTAATGAGACAAAAATGTAACTATTTGGACAGAATGCCAAGCACAACATTTGGCGAAGATCAGGGACTGCTTATTACCAGCATAATGCCATCCCTATAGTGAAATATGGTGGCAGTAGCATCATGCAATGGGAGTGCTTCTCAGCTGCTGAGACAGAAGGACTGGTCAGAATTGAAGGAAGGATGAATGCAGCCAAATACAGAGAGCAATAAAACAAGAAGACTATAGAATCAGCCAAAATGGATAAATAGGAGCATTATTAAAAAAGTAAAACTGGAAAGATCACTGTACAAGAAACTTTAAAAAACCCAGATAATTTGGACATAGAAGAATGTCAGAATCTACAGCAAGAGATCAAAAAAAAGCATTTGAAACATCGTAGGGAAACCAAAATAAAAACTGCTAGAGAAGCCAAAACGAACAGCAAGCAATTTTTGCAGTAGCACTCCAGTAAAAAGATGATCAAAGAGAATTTAAGAAACCTTAGGGACACGAATGGAGAAATCATTGAGAATGAGAAGGAAATAGCAAATGAACTGAACTAATATTTCACCTAAGTATTTATAAAGGAAGAAACAAGTAGAATGCTTCATGCAAAAGTAAAAACAAACTCTTGAGTTCATAGATTTAAAAATACAAGAGTCAGATGTGCTTCAAGCCCTCAAAATGTTAAAGAGTAATAAAACTCCTGGACCTGAAGAGGTCCTACCAATTGTATTGAAAGAAATGAAAGATGTCACCTATAAACCCTTAATAAGAATATTTGAGCAGTCACTTCAGAAAGGAGAAGGACCTGAGGACTGGAAAGTTGCAAATGTGAAGGGGAGACAAAATGGATCCATGTAATTACAGAACAATTAGTCTTACTTCTGTGTCATGCACAATTATGGAATCTATAATAAGAAATAAATTAGAAAAAAATTAGATAATAATGAAAATGATATTCTAAATAGCAGACAGCACAGGTTTATGATAGGAAGGTCCTGCCAAACCAATCTTTTAGATTTTTTTGAAGAAGCAACTGGAATAGTGGACAAAGATAAAGCATACGGTATAATTTACTGAGACTTTCTAAAATCATTTCATACAGTCCCACACCAAAGATTTATTCTGAAACTAGAAGCTGTAGGCATCAGAGGTAACCTATAAAACTTGATCTCTAGTTGGTTAACAGGCAGGAGTCAATGTGTACAGATAAGAGGAGAATAGTCCACATGGGTGAGGTCATCAGTGGAGTCCCTCAGGGGTCTTTCCCTGGACCATTACTTTTTCTGATTTATATTAATGACACTGATTCTGGTAGAGTTAGTAAACTTAGAATGGCAGACAATGAAGAGGCAGCAAAAAGAATTCAAAAAGACCTGGACAACCTTCAGAACTGAGTAAACAGCAGGAAACACTATTTAATGTAGAAAGGTACAAAGTGCTACACATGGGCAGAAGAACATCATTTATAAATACAAGATGGGAGACACTGTCATACAGGAACCAAGTTCTGAAAAGGAATTTACGCCACATTTTCATTGGCCAAGCATTACACTGAAGCGATTAAAAAGACCAATAAAGTGTTAGGTTATTTCACACATCCAGAAGCATGATGTGGCAATCCTTCCTAAATAGAGCAAGGAGTCTGGACAATGCTTCTCATCTTTCAGGCATGCCTTATTTCACATATGCTTTTGCATTTTGGGGAAGAATTGACTGAACTGTAACCAGTGTAAACAAAACAGGTGAATATGTGGTGAAAGTTTTCCGGTGTTCATTTTTCTTTTCCTTAACACAGTAATCCTAAGAAGACATTGGCCAGACAATGACTTGAACTTCAACAAGATTAAGTTGGTTGTTACCTTTCTTGATCCTGATGCTTCTGGTGCTGGACGTGTTTTGCTCTAATTGGAAAAAAAGGTACATAAAGGACAGTTGCTTCCAGGAATTAGTTAGGGGCTTGGTGTCTATAAAATAACAAGACTTCCTAACAAAGATGTGTATTGCTACTAGTAATTTTATACCAATTATTTGTAAGATGGCATGAGGATAATGTTTTTTTATTTTTTTTAGTTCCAGTACCCCATTTCTGAGCTGTCCCTCATTGACTGTCTTGACAAGAACAAAACAAAGGAGTTGCTGACAGCCACTTTAATAATAGCAATAGTTGAATATTAGCTCAGAAGGTCTCTGATTCCCAATTGTCCCTTATTTCATCCTTTAATAATAATAAATATTCTATTTGAAATGGCTGCAGTTGATACAGTGGGACCCCTACAGAAATAAACAAGGTAGCTTCAATATATGCTTGTTATTTTGGAAAAAATATTGTGATACCAAGAGGCTTTCTCTTTAAGTGTGTCCCCCTAGAAATGACCAGAAAGGAAGCCAGGTGTCCAGTGGTGTAAGTCCAGCTCAGATGATGCAACAGGATTATCCTTTCAGGTTTACCCAGTAGTGTAAATATCAAGGCAGGGGAATTAAAAATGGCAGCTCACCAATCTTGATTAAAGAACACAAAACTCTGCCTGAGAGATTGCTCCAGGCAAAACAGTCTGCCTGCTAGGAAATTATTTTAAGAAACAGAACCCCTCAGTTAACAGGGGATTGATGTAAATGTGACCAAATGTTACCAAACACCTGACTGATTCTTGGTTTGCAAGGTGTCTTTCAGCAGCAATACCAGCCATTTCCTCTAAATTCAGTTGTAGGACTG
>JANRMT010062813.1:1144039-1298672 GCA_026402145.1 Polypterus bichir lapradei
ATATTAAAATGTACCAAGCAGTTCTATGGGAATAATGTATTTTTGTCTTTTTAACAATATTTTCATCTTGATTTTCATTCTACCTTTCTGGGTGTTCTAATTGTTTAATTAATCTATTATTTACTAATTAGTGGGTCTGATGCTAAAATAGTTGCAGCCTTTGATTATTCAGTGTTGTTTGCCAATGTGTCTGCTCTGCTCATTTTTAATAGTTGTGGTAGATAGGGGGCGCTCTTGCTCCCTTGAACCCCTGTCCATGACTCCAAACACCAGGTAAAAGTCCTCAAATCGACTTTATTTAATCGCCACAGTGCACAAAGCACACTCTCCACCACAATACTCATAAACTCACAATAATAAATCACAATAAACAATCCTCCAGCTCCCAGACGCGTTGCCACCCTTCCACCCAGCTCAGCTCGCCGTCTGGGAGCTCCCACAGTCCTTTTATATTCCCTGACCCAGAAGTGTTCTCAATCCCCAGTTCATGTGATCCTCAATCACTTCCGGGTCAGGTAAAAGTTCTTTTCTTCACCCCGGAAGCCCGTCACTCTTCCTATGACGAACTTCCGGGTCATAGGGCCCAAATGAGTCCTCGGTCCTCCCTGCAGCACCCTCTTGTGGCCCCTGAGGTATCCAGCAGGGCTGAGGATAAAAACTACAGCGTCCATGATTCCCTGCTGGTCTTTGGGGCACCTCCATACTGCAGGGAGGGTTCCATCTGGCGGCCTGGGGGTATTGGCCGGGATAATAAGTCGGCCAAATATCACATAGTCATTAATGAGATAAAATGAAGGGGAAAAACTGCACAGAGAAAAGGCAAAGTATAATAAAATCAACAAAAAAGAGTTAAGCATTTAACTCTATAGCAAAAGCAGAAATATTTCTAAATGTCTTATACATGTAAAAATCATGATGCTGTGCTTTTTGGAACGTAGAATAAAAGAAAAATAATACCAGCTAATGAAAAGAGATCAGTGTTATCAGGTGTTGTCACTGATTAGAAATTTGGTTGGAACAAAGACCTGCAGCCACAGTGTGCCCCCAGGACCGAGGTTGGGAAACACTGCCCTAGGTAATATTCTGGCAATCAATGTTTAGAATGAACTACAAACGCAGCTAACTAAGAAATGCACATTTATTGTGGGAATATAAAAAACAAAAAGGAGTCTTTCTTGATCAATGAAGACAGAATTGAAAACAGCAACCTGTAATTGTAACAAACCATAACCCCTCAAACACATACAAGAGTCTCTTGACTTGGGTAATCAGAGAGCTTCTGCCATCTGATAACAGTCACATCTACACACATCATCATTATAGTGTTGGTAACAGAGTGAGTCATTTCTGTCGCTGAGTTAATAGACATTAACAAGGATGATATAACTTATCTCTCTAGGCAGTAATGTCGAAAGGGTCAGTCAGTATTTCAATGGCTGGATTACACATTTCAGTTCTAATTGTAATACCTTAGCTTTTTTACCATTGCTCATTCATACTGATTTCCAGTCCCCCATTTTCTACCCCATTTACTACTCTGATCATATCAAATGAAACCAATCCAGCATTAAATAGAATCTGAAATAAGAAGTTTAAGCCTGTTCTCTGCAGTAGCCAAAAAGCCACAGCACCAGAACTTGCCAAGAGATGTGACAGTTCATCCAACTTATTCATTATTGATCTAAATTTCCTAATTATGTTACAGTAGACCATTTGGAAGCCTTTCCACCTTACTTTTATCCTCTCTCCGGATTTTCACCTTTTGTATCCTCGGAAGGAAGTGCTCCTCTGATAAGGTGTAACAAAGCTCCTTAGGTGATAGAGATAGCAGGGCTACCAGATGGTTACAGGAATATTTATATATGTGTTCCTCAGCGTCTCTTACATTCCTTGATACTGTAGACATAAGGTATACTACAGATCCTTTTCACTTACATTGTGACATCTCTCAAGTTCAGAGCTTGTCCAAAAGACAAAAACAGAGAGAGAGAGAGAGAGATAGCTTCTGTAAAAGACAGCCACCTGAGTGGCACCAGAAGTATAAATGTCAGACCTAAACAGGAATCAAAGTCGAAGAAGAATTACAAACAGTTCTTCACCAAAATTCTATTATTCCACCAGAGCCAAAACAAAAAGACAAAAAAAATTTAGACAAATCAATTATGAATCAAAATCTGACCATTGAAATTGAAATTGTCTAACTGCATTGAATAAATCTGTATCTCAGACAAAATGGTGAAGTTTAAGTGACATAAAATAAAAAAAAAATTACAGTCATACAGTAAATGAAGGAAAAGCTTGAAAATTAATCTTTCAAAATTTTTAAATTTTGGGGACCTAAAAATATTATCTGCAGTACAAAAAAATTTCCTAACCTGCCAAAATTGATTACCCAATTCTTAACAGAGGGCTTAAAGAAATTCTTCATGTTTGTCACTGCTAAAGAAGAAATAAGTTCAGATAGTTAGTTACCAGTGTTCCCATAACTGAACATCAGGCATGGTCAAAATTAAAGGTGACATTTAATACACATGTATTTCCCTTATAGTCATCTTTTCAAGTGAAATCCTAATTGCTTATGAATACAGGAGAGCAGTGATTTTGACCTCAGTGATTCAACTACCTAGCTTTGTGAGCCTCACTGCAGACCAATGGATGTTATAATGGCTTTATTTACTTGGTTGAATTGCTCCTCCAGCAGGGTAAAATATAATAAAATGCTTGCACTCATAATGACCATTCACAGTATCTAGTTTCTCAGGGTGCATCTCTTCTGCCATAACTGTAAAATTGCACAGTGAAAATTTAACAAAAAGAACCAGGGGATGAGAGAAGAAATACAGTCAAATAAACAAGAAAAATGACTGAAATCGACTGAAAATACAATACAATACAATTTATTTTTTGTATAGCCCAAAATCACACAAGACGTGCCACAATGGGCTTTAACAGGCCCTGCCTTTTGACAGCCCCCCAGCCTTGACTCTCTAAGAAGACAAGGTAAAACTCCCAAAAAACCCTTGTAGGGAAAAAATGGAAGAAACCTTGGGAAAGGCAGTTCAGAAAGAGAGACCCTTTTCCGGGTAGGTTGGGTGTGCAGTGGGTGCCAAAAAGAAGGGGGTCAATACAATACAATACACAGAACAAAAGAAATCCTCAATACAGTATAAAAAGTAAAAGATTTACAAGTACTGTATCGAGCAGAATTTAACAGTAGATGATATCACATAATATGATTTGGACTTGTTTAGAGTCCCGAAGACCTCAGCCATCAAGCTGCCTCCCTCATTTGGCCATTCCACAGCTGAATCAGAAAGAACCCCTCTACCCAACGATTTCTACAATCCTCTTTCAGGGATGACTTTACCTGAGGCAGGCAAAACAATTTGGCAGGTGGGCCATGGCACCAAGTGCCACATTTGAGTACTGAGAAGAGAAACAGAATAGGTGAGGGTTAGTAACAAATTCTAACTATCATGTTACTTATGTTTTAGTGCTAATGACTAACAACAGAGATTCAGTCTGTACAGTTAATCAGCAGCTCTAGTCAGGATATGCTAAACTGAAGTAGTGAGTCTTCAGCCGGGATTTAAAAGCTGAGCTTTACCTCTTATAGTAGCAGGCAGACAATTGTAAAGTTTAGGGGCCCTGTAACTAAAAGCTCAACCTCCCACTGTTATTTTATTAATCCTTGGAATCATAAGCAGACCGGCATCTTGAGATCTTAATGTGCGTTCTGGTTTGTAAGTCATGATAAGTTCAGACAAGTAAGCCGGACTTTGGCCATTTAATGCTTTATATGTTAAAAGGAGGATTTTGAAATCTGCCCTAAACTTCACCGGGAGCCAGTGTAAGGATTTAAGAACTGGATTGATGTGTTCGAATTTTCTTGTTCTTATAATAATTCTTGCAGCAGCATTTTAGATTAACTGGAGGCTATATAAACAACAGTTTGAACATCCAGTGCACAGCATTGCAGTAGTCAATCCTACTAGAAATAAATTCATGAATTAATTTCTCAGAATCCTGCTTATTTAGAAAATGCCTTAATTTCCCAACATTTTTAAGACGGGAGAAACATGATTTGGACAACTTTGTAATGTGCGCTTTAAATGACTTCCTAGAGTGAAAGATAACTCCTAGATTGTGGGATGATTCAGTAAAATTAATGGCGATTCCAACTGAGTTAAATGATGACAAAATATTGTTGTGATCAGCGTCATTCCCTCCAACAATGAACATCTCTGTTTTATCAGTGTTTAAAGATAGGTAGTTCTCATCCATCCACTCCTTTAATTCACAAACACAACTAATTAAAGACAACATTTGAGAAACGCCATTTGATCTAAATGAAAGGTATAACTGGGTGTCATCTGCATACGAATGGAAATTAACATTATGTTTCCTAATGATAGGTCCAAGTAGAAGCATCTAAAGTGAAAACAGTAAAGGTCCCAGTACTGAGCCCTGCAGTACATCATATCTCACTTCTCTGTATAATGATGGAGTACTGTCAGCACATTTCTGTACATATTGGAATCAAGTTGATAAAGAAGAACTAAACCAAGCGAGCACGGTCCCTGTAAGGCCGACATCATTTTCTAGCCTGTGCAGTAAAATACTGTAGAATGGTCAATGGTGTCAAATGCTGCGCTTAAGTCTAGCAGCATAATTACAGTGGAGTTTCCTTCATTAGAGGATAGCAGAATGTCGTTTACAACCCGTGTTAGTGCCGTTTCTGTACTATGACCATTGCAGAAACCAGACTGGAATTTCTCAAATAAATTGTAATGCATAAGGTGTGACTGAAGCTGATTGGCGACTACTTTTTCTAGTATTTTAGAGAGAAAGGGTACATTTGAAATAGGTCTATAATTATTAAGTATGTGTGGGTCTAGGTCTGACTTTTTAAGTAATGGTTTAATGACTGACACTTTTAGTGCATCAGGTACTGTGCCATGCAATAATGAACTATTGATAATGTTTAGAATAGGCGCCTCAAGAACATCCATTGCACTTTTTACCAGTTTTATTGGCAAAGTTAAGACTTCCTGCTCAGTTACAGGATTACTAAAATGCTGAATGCTATGTGAGACAGGGTCTGCTAAGCTAGTATATGGTTTGTACTGTGATGCAGAGATCTGGGATCTTATATTTTTGACTTTCTCATTGAAGAAGTTCATAAAGTCTGTACTGCTAATATCTGTTGGTATTTTGCACTGTAGATTTCAATTCTCATTTGTTAATTTAGCCACTGTTCTAAGCAGTACCCAAGGATTTTTATTATTGCTCTCTATTATTGTAGAATAGTATTCTGAGAGATCTTTAAAGAGAGCTTTTTCATATTTTTTAACACACTGTTCATTCAATTTGAAAGACATGTAGCTTTGTTGTTCTCCATCTGTGCTCCAGTTTTCGACACTCTAATTTAAGAGCTCGAGTGTTTTCATTAAACCAGGAAGAGTTTCTATGTGCTTTGATCACTGTTGTTTTAAGGGGAGCCACTGTGTCCAGAGCATCTCTCAAGGTCATATTATAATGTGATGTTAGCTAATCTAAGTTGTTTTCCACATTTACATTTGATGTTAACTAATCTAAATGGTTTTCCATAATTACCCTCGACTTGCTCAAAGTATCTATAGATTTTGAAACAGAATTACAGTCTAGATGTCGCACTGTCTTTGTTTTAATCTGTGAGTGCTTTGGCAAGGGCTGCACTAAATCAAATGTAATTAAATAGTGATCAGAAATAACTTCATTTAATGGAGTAATATTTAAATTTTGAATTTCAACTTTGTAAGTTATAATTAAATCTAATGTGTGGTTATGATTATGAATTGGACCTTTGACAATCTGACAAAATCCTACTGAATTTAACAAATAAGTAAAACATTTGCTAAAAGTGTCAGTTTCCACATCAATGTGCACATTAAAATCCCCCATCAATATTATGTGATCATAATTTATAGCCAAATCAGATAAAAGATTGATAAATTTCATGAACAATGAATATGGCTCTGCTGGTCTATAGACTAGCACTTTAATTGTGTTAGAATCTGTTTTAATATTTAAAATTAATGCCTCAAAAGATGTAAAATTGGCTACATTTTTAGAAGTGATTTGCATTTTGATACAATGAAGTATTCCAAGGCCTCCTCCTCGACCAGAATCTCTAGACTTATGAAGGAGCGAGTATTCATCTGGTGACACCTCAGCTAGGGGAACAGTGCCAGATTTACTAAGCCAGGTTTCAGTGAGAAGACACAGATCAGATTTTGTACTTAATATAATATCATTTACCAAAACAGCTTTACTGCCAAGTGAGTGAATGTTCAATAAGCAGCATTTAAAACTGCATGCTTTGAAGTAAATTTCTATTACAGATGCCCCTGGTGGAGGGTCTGGTTTTATTTCTTGGTCTAATTATACACCTTATTATTTGGTTATCAAGTAATTATAATTAAGGTTTGCATCAAGACTAAATTTACTGGATGCCCTACAACAGGGATAATGGGTAACAGCTTCAGGATAGTAACAGGTGGGATAAACAACAGCCTGTGATTTAAGATCACATGACTGTGACCTGGATGGTGCTCTAATCAGTCATCCAGGCAGTTTTGCTGCCATATTTTGGGATAATACATAAGATACCCTCCAGTTAGGATGAAGACCATCTCTTTTGAAAAATCCAGGCCTTTCCCAAAAATCATCCCAATTGTTCACAAGCGCTATGCTTTTATTTGCACACCAGGTTTCCACATCCCCTCTATATAATCTTGGTAAGGGGCCAGATACAACTACATTCCGACGTTTTCTTTTAGCTTTGGTGCATATCAATCAATCAATCAACATTTATTTATATAGCACATTTTCATACAAAAAAATGTAGCTCAAAGTGCTTTACAAAATGAAGAATAGAAAAATAGAAGACACAATAAAAAATAAACATAAGTCAACATTAATTAAAATAGAATAAGTAAGGTCCGATGGCCAGGGTGGACCGAAAAAACAAAAAAAAAAAAACTCCAAGAGCTGGAGAAAAAAAATAAAATCTGTAGGGATTCCAGACCAAGAGACCGCCCAGTCCCCTCTGGGCATAGAGAGATGAAGTTCCTCTTTTATACCTCAGATTGCTGTAAATAAATATCATTAGTGCCGACATGCAGTAATAAGGTAGATACTTCATCGTTGGTGGCACGGTCCAAAGCGGCCTCCCTGTCAGAAATCTTTGTCCCTGCTAGGCATTTACCATTAACTGCTGGTTTACCATAGTTTGGAATTCTAACATTCCGCACTATGGAATCACCAATTATGAGCACTTTCTTATTCTCAGTTTCCACAGCAGTGCTGCAGAGTGCTGAGAATCTGTTCTGGGTCCTAATTGGTGACCTGGGTGCCAAGGAACTACATTTTGGCTTCTTAGACCCCCGTCTTACTGTTACCCACACATTGACTACAGTGGGACCTGGAGAGACTAAGGCCAAATCAGAAGTAGCTAAATTGTCTTAACAAACCGAGTTGATCCAATTTTCTGTTTGCCTAATTGCTATCAGGTTCCTAATGCAGTCCTCCAATTCGTGTATTTTCCCGACCAACTCTAAATTAACTAAAAACTTTTTGCAGGTGAAGCTGTCTACACTATCGGCCGGAAAACCTAAACTGTACATGCTACAGGACACACAACATATAAACCTGCCATCAACAGGCAGGGAACAGATAGAACTTACGTTTAGCATTGATATCATCTTCTTCATTTTTTAGCTTCAGTGCTTTTGCTGCTTTCCACGTTCAGCTGAACCACCAAGTTTCCACCACCCGGTGAGCAATTAACTTGGATTTCAAACTGCCGGTTATTTCTCCTGGTCAGGTGTTGGCTTTACTTCAGTTGAACTTACTCGGGTGTTTGTGAAGGGCTACGTGCCTGTGGGAGACGCCGCTGCTCTGTGCTTCCGCTCGCTGCAACTTGAACAGGTGGGGCCTGAAAGAGAGAAAGAGAGAGTATCTTCTTCCAGCATCTGTAAAAGTGCAATAATATCAATAATATCAAACCATTTGAGCTGAATCATTAACCAAAAACCAAAGCTGAAGCTCAAGCAAAAGTCCTGACCCCCAAAAAGATTTGTACTAACTAGCACAGAAAGGATATGTACACGGTCCAGAAACTTTGCACGATTGATTGTGAGCCACCATCTTAAATAGGAAAAAGTGTGACACCTTCTGTTTAGGCAGCTGTCATAAAGAAGAAAAAATGGAAAATGGTGGTGTATGTGAATAAAAGCAAAAGATAAAATGGCAATCTTCATCTATTTCTTGTCCAGTTAAACCTGAGGTCACAGAATGTGACACTAGAATGGTTACCTGGAGTAGTAACTGCACTGAAGCAGGGCTGCTGCTTTCATTTCATTTCAAATTCCAGAAATTTCCAATTTTATTTTCCCATTAATACAATGTCACAACAGTCTTTAATTTTGTAATCAACTGTCTTTTTTGTGTAAATGACCACACACACTTTGCTAGACCATTCATTCATCCATTATAAAATCTTTTTAATCCAATTTTGGAGAGATATGACCAGCATTGTGTGCAGACAGATCCCTACTTGATGCACTCAAGCCTGCACTCACATGCACACACTCACATATATGGCCAAAGTATAGTCCCTGGTCAACCTGAAATATGTCCTGTCATTGGTCATCCTAACATGCATCGCTCTGAGATGTGGTAAGAAGATCAAAGTACCTGAACCATGATGAAAATGCAGTCTCAAATTTGAACTTAGTCACCCAAAGCAGTGAGGCAGCAGCACTCTTAAATGTTTTCTTCAAATCTACATTACATGAGAAGTATCCTAACTATTTTGAGTTTTAATTTATATGATATAGGTCAGTGACATTTTAATGAAGAGCATAATTTAGTATAATAATATTTATATTTATTTAAATTTTAACATAATTAGTTAATAGTTGAAGGCCTTGATTTGAATAGCAGCTAAAGCAAAATGACTACACATGTGAGTCTGAATATGACTCTGAAAAAAATCAAATGACTTCTCTGTCAGCCTCAAGTCAAGTCCTGCCTGCTTCCTTATAATAAAGGATTAGAGCTCAGATTCACCAATTGTATAAAATAATCAATACATTAAATCTGTGGGGGCAGGGAGCCCCATAAGCAATTTTGTTATCCGAACTGATAAGGAAGCAATGTGGTGGCTGCTCGCTGAATTTATATTAGTATATTGCTTGTTTAGAGATCCTTTCATCCTTCTTTTATTATTTTACAAATGCAAGGATGTTGGGAGCCAGCATTTGGTGCAAAATAGGAGCCAGGGATTAATGGAAAGACAGTCATCACAGTTCATACTCAGCACATGCTTTTCAGGTTTAGATCTGTCAGTATTCTTAATGTGCATGTTTTTGGGAAGTGGTAGGAAACCAAAGAAAAGAGACAAGGCCACTGCTGGAGAGTGTGATCCAAGTCCTTGCTAACCACTGCAATCCTACAGTGTCAGTGAAAGATTCATCCAACCATTAATTATGGTTTTCCTGATGAAGGTCAAACCCACCCTTCCCTCAGTTTTTTAAAATAGTTTAATACACCCCAAAGCGACAGGGAAGTGCTTCGGCAGAGTGTATTATTGTGGGAGTGTGATAATTATACCTTTTGATTCCATTTGGAGATGATTTAAATATGGCAAAGGTCACCCTTTGCCAAATTCTCAGACCTTCCTCATGTGAGACACCCCTTTGTGCCAACACCTGTCAGAGCTGGCAATGCCCATCTATACCCACTTGCATAGACACCACTCTTAACTCTTGCTTAGAAAGCAAAGACAGGCAGGAGGAGATATTATATAAAAACTCAAAACACTGTATTATGAAAAATGCATTTAATGTTATCTTGAAAAGTTTTAAAAATGTTTTCTACTTTCCAGAAGGATTTAGAGCACCCACATACCTACACCAACTCAATATACATTTGTCATTACCTTACCTGAATATCCTTGGAATATGAGAGCAATATAGGAGAAAGTCACAGGGAGAACAATCAAACTGCACAGAGATTGGCCATAACTTGAAGTCCAGTCACTTTGAGGTGTATGCTAACCACCCTTATCTTACAGATGGATTGAACAGCAGTAGGCAGCTATTTTTAACGACACAAATAAAATACAAAGTTAACACCCTTGAGAAGGCCTTTTCTTATTGTAACCAATATGTGAATTAAAATTAGGATTTCACATCAAGTAACAGACAACAACATGGCCTGCAAATCAACATTTCTGATGCGTCACAACTAAAATGCCATGAAGCTTCAAACGTATTTAGTCATTTTTATGTCCTTAAGCTTTACAGGAAATAATTTTATTTTTCCAAAGGTGTCATTTGCCAACAAGGCATAATGCTGCCGTCCTTTTTTCATGTCACTGCTTGAAGGATCCCATTCTTGATATAATATCTATTTCCTGGAGGCAGCCGCCATTGGAAGTGCCCAAGCTGTGATTGGAGGTTCTAATTACAAGTCTGTCTGCCTAATTCTCTTGTTAAACAGGAGGAACTGTTTTGTTAGCTTTTATCAAAGTAGTTTGACATGTGAGGCATCTGATGAATTTGGAAGCACCATTCGATTAAAATTTGAAAGTAATTGAGCAAAATGAGACCAATCAATAAATTAACAAAGCTGTAAGCAGCCTTTTTCAAATGAGAGAAACTGTAATTAATTAAAAGAAAACTGTTACAAACAGACCTTTAAATGATGAGTTTAAGTTACTGTGGAGTCAGTTATGATTCATTCGTGCCCAGTCTGCAATTAAAAAAAAAAAAAAAAAAATTACAATCCCAAAATTCCAAGGAACTTGGAATAGATTTGCTATAAAAGAAAATAA
Organism: Polypterus bichir lapradei; assembly: GCA_026402145.1. Lineage (NCBI taxonomy): Eukaryota > Metazoa > Chordata > Cladistia > Polypteriformes > Polypteridae > Polypterus > Polypterus bichir. The sequence continues at coordinate 1,154,922 of JANRMT010062813.1, forward strand.
AGCCAACAGCACACAGCAGCAGCACACAACATCCATAGAGTAAATAAATAATGAAACAGGTCAAAAAGATCGTATAGTGCCAAAGCTCCAAAGAAAGCATGTCTAATTAGGTGATAAATTAAACTTCCCGTCTGCTTCAGCATCATCATCAATTCTTCCGTTTGAAAAATGTTGCATTTAAGCACATTCCATTTTAGCCATACTAATTACTAGCTAATGAAATCTCCATATGAAACTTGTTCATCCTTGAAGAATGACTCCCTGCCCCGCTTCAAAAAAAGGTTCAATTGGACACCTGATTGGAATGAGAGTGATGGCCTGTCTTGTACACTTTTAGTGCTGCTCTTCAAGATCTGAAGCTCATATAGTGAAGGAAACACTAAATTAAATCATCAAACCAGTGGGAAAAAAACCTTGGGGGCACCTAACCCTAGAAATGAAGTGACCTTGTGTGCATCATCTGAACCTTTTCAACACGATACTGCACTGTAGTATATATTGTTGTTTTGGCAAAGAATATAATTGAATAAGAAGTTTGGTGCATAACTAAGTAGTTATTTAAGTTGGCTCCGTATATCTTTTTAAAGTGCTATTCATAACAGAATGAAAGTTTTAAAGGATTATTAAAATAGCACACTTATAGAGACATATAACATATTCTGCAAAATTAAAATTAACTAGCAGCTCTTAGAACTAAAATCATGAAGCATTCCTGCATTACTTTTAAATGCATACCAATTTATAATCACTGAAATGTATAAAAGAAACATTGTCAATACATGCTAAAATATGTTCTTTAACTGCAGTGCTAAAACATACCTTGTTATTACAGGCCTATATTGCATTGGATTTGAAAATGTATTCACTTCAAAATGTATTTCCGAAAAAAATTAGGACACAGATAGTAAGGTGAAAGCTAAGTATTGAATCAAAAACCAAGCCGAGAACACAGTGTTGTTGTTTACAGTTCAGAGCCAACAGGTCACTCACCACAATCAACAAATTTCTTATTCACTCACGTAGACGTTCAAATAATCAAAAACAGCCAGACGCTCACCCACTCACTCTGTCAGCCATTCAAGAACTCACATATATCTCAAAGTAATTAATTAATGCGAAACTCCCTCACTCGATTATATACATGCAGACATTTAAATAATCATTTAACCACATATTCACCGATCAATTCACTTTTTTTTTTTATTTGAAATATACAAAGGCTAAGCCAATGTGCAGCACCCCTGGAGTAATTTTTTAGGTTAAGGGCCTTGCTCAGAGTCAGATCCCTTCTGTCAGTAATGGAATTTGAACCAACAACCTTCCACATACCAGCACAGATCCTTAGCCTCAGAGCCAAAGAAATCAAATTTTAGCAAATATTAACTTATTGAGTGACTCAATTAATTGATCACACACTTTCAAGCAATCAATTAACTCAATCAATCCATCAGTCAATAATCAATTAATCACACACATGAAGACTTTCAAGTGATAAAAGGATTAGACTTACTCACTTACTGACTTTCTTACTCATTTAGTTAGTTAATCAATCAAATAATTTGGGTGGTTAATCAATTAACCAGCTTTTAATTCGCTTACTCACTCAAACAACCTATTTTGCAGGCATTACAGTGACTTATTAATCAGAGACTGACTCACTGATTTCCATACTCACTCATATATATAATTATAAAGACTTTTAAATAATCACCAAAGGCTCACTCACTCACCCAAACTCATAGAGACTTTCAATTAATTGAACAGACACTCCCCCACTGACTTTCTCATTTGTTAACTCACCAAATTAATTAGCTAATCACATAATTTTGAAGATATTAAGGTACTCAATTAGCCAGATGCTGACTCAATCACTTACTCAAATCAACCACATACTCACACCGACAAGTAATTTATTGACAGACCCATTCACTCACTGAGTTTCTTACTCCTTCAATAAATTAATAAATCACAAAAGTATAGTGACTTTGAAATAAGCAATTAACTGGTCTTTATCTCATTCACTTATTCACTCGTGAGTTGAGTGTTTTGTAAAATGTTGATTTGTAATATTTGAAAAAAATGGCTTCTTTTTCAACACTAAATTCCAACCCTTTACTTCTCTCACCCAAAAACAATTTCTTCACCTCTTCAGTAACTAGAAGAATGTATGAAAATGATGGGAAAAAGGAGTGAAACATCTTTTACTCAAACAACCAATCACACAGTCACTGAGGAATTAAAGTAACTTATAATTATAAGTGTCTGACTCACTCACTTCCATACTCAATTAATCAATTATATAATTTATACACATTCGAGTAATCAATTAACCTGAGGCTTACTCACTCATTCAATCAACCAGCTGCAGTCAGAGAGTCTTTCAAATAATCGATCAAACACCCACTCACTTACTCACGTGTTTACTCACTAAATTAATTAGCTAATTACTTACTTTAGCAAACATCAAAGTATTCAGTTACCCAAATACAGACTCGCTCACTCACTTACTTGAATCAATCAGACGCTCACACATACATTAATCTGCTAACCATTGACTGACTCAGTACCTTACTTCCTTAATTAAATAATCAGTCACATAATTATGTGGGTAGTTAAGTAATCAGTTCACTACAGGCTTACCTACTCACTCACTCACTCCATCAATCAATAATCAACTTCATTGACTTGAATCACTAACTTACTGATATTGTTACTCATTCGATTTGGTAATCAATCACATAATTATGATGACATTAAAATAAGCAATTAACCAGTTTTTAACTCACTCACTCACTCACTCAAACAGCTACTCACAAACTCATGTAAGCATTCTATTAACTGATTAATCAGGTACAGGGAGTCACTCATTTCCATATTAAATTAATCAATTATATAATTATGCAGACACTCACGCAATCAGTTATTCATAGCCTCCCTCACTCAATCACTCACTCAGTCTATCAGCTACACTCATAAACACCTTCACTTAATTGAACAGACGCTCACTTCCTCACTCATTTGTTTACTCACTAAATTAATTACACAATCACATAATTTTGTAGGCATTAAAAGTTTTCAATTACCCAGATACTGACTCACTCACTTACTCAAATCAGTCACAGACTCACACAGACATTAATGTGTTAACCAGGGACTGACTCATTTCCTTACTCCCTTAATTAAATAATCAATCACATAATTATGCAGGCACTCAATTAACCACACATTCACTCACTCAGTCTCTTACTCAGTTGTGCACTTAAGACATTCAAGTAATCATTAAATAAGCAAGCAAACTGGTAATCAATTACAGAGACTGGTAAGCAAAGCATCAATCAAATATTTTACTGATATCAATCATTTGAAAAAAAGTAAGCAGTTACTAAGTTAAAAGCAGCAAACAATTCGTCAATCAAATGTTTCACTAAAACCAATCATTTGAAAAAAGTAAAGTTATTAAATGAAAAGCAGCAATCAATCGGTAATTTGTTTTTCCATTCACTCAAGAAATTAATCGATTAGGATACCCATTTGTGCAACCAAAACCTTGATTTGGATCATTTGAGTTTGATAAAGGATAAATGGATGAATAAGAAAATGAATTTCAGAACTGAACAATCGTGCAATCCGGCTAAACAGGTTGTCAGTCATCTAAGCATTTAATCAATCAGATGCTCAACTACCTATCATAGAAGCAATCAACCAATTAGAAATCAGTCACACCATTAGTAAAAGTAATTAGCTAATCAATTGTGGATATTCAATACATTGGTGATGACCACTGGCAAGTTTTCCACACTTCATTTCAAAATGGAAACAAAACAATTTCACATAGAAATTATTAAAATTCTCAGCAGTTCATATAAATAGGATTTGTTCCTAGATAAGTGTGGTAATGAACTCATATTTTAAAAGAGGTTACACGTAATGCTTTAACAGAACTGTAGATGATTCATTCGAATCAAATCAATTTGCAAAGTTTGCATTATGGAGTTTATGTTGCTGTTTTGTTTGATCTGAGGACCCCATGTTTCAGTCCAGACACAAGTAGCACACTGACGACTGGATTTACTGGTCCACAATCGCCTGGAAATATTTGCAGGTGGTGACCATAGGCAATTGCTCTCTCCTTATCCTTCCTGACTGATTCTTCTCTAGTTTTGTATTTTGCTAGTGTCCTTGTCAGTACTGGTAGCATGAGGTTATACCTGCAGCTGATTCAGGTTGCACAGGTAGACAAATTCCTCCAGGATGGCACATCCATATGTGATAATCGCAAGAAGGTTTGCTGTGCATCCCAGCACAGTGTCAAGAGCATGGAGGAGATACCAGGAGATGGGCCATTACTCAAAAAGAGCTGGGGGATGAGCAGGCCACTCAATGACAACAGTGTCTTTAACATCTCCTGGGAACCGCCCACACAGTTTGGCCACATGAGGCTGGGTATTGTCCTGCATCAGGAGGAATCCTGGGCCCACTGCACCAGTGTAATGTCTGATAATGGATCTTGAGGATTTCATCAGGGTACCTAACGGCAGTCAGGCTACCATTGCCTAGCATGTTGAGGTCTGTGACTCTCTAGACCAACACTGACCCACCACCAAACTTGTCATACTTAATGATGTTGCAGGCTGCATAATATTCACCATGACGTCTCCAAACTGTTTCACTCTTTCCTGTCTCAGTTTGAATCGGCTCTCATCTGTGAAGAGAACGGGGCACCAATGGCAAATTTTGCAATTGTGGTATTCTCAGGCACGAGTGCTTTTTCATAGAGGTCCACACCACAGTAGTTCAATCAGAACAGAGGCCAGTGGTGTGTCTTACCCAGAGATAAACAGTTAAGGCTTGGATTTCTAGTCAGCTGTCATAAATGTTGTTATCCATATCTTTAACTGCTGTATAATGACAAATAGATAACTTTGAGTCATGGTCACTCTCTGGCCCTGTGCTTTGACTTTATGAGTTTAGTTCTAATGGCTATTAGATCTAATCACTGAAGTAAACAAGTACATGATAATAAAGCACAGCCAGTGAAACCTGTGGATAAGTACTGTTAAATGAGTGATTTATAGTTTACTGTACTTTTATATGAAGTAGATGTAATAAACACACTGACAGCTAATGGCAAATTAATAGCTTTTTTTAACTATATTAAATAATGCAGTGGTTTTACAGGATCAATTACTAAGAAGAAAAATGAGAGAATTGCTATAAGACCACTCTCTAACACCAAAGCTATGTGGCAGACATTATAACTGTGTTTTGAGGAGGATTGCAGCCAAGTTCTAAGTTCAAGTTTATTGGCACACATATTGATTCCACTGTACTAAAAGTAAGAGGTGGTGTATGGGGAGCGTGAAAACTAACATCAGTAAGAGCAACAGTGAGAAGTGTTTAATATTGACATGGCCTGAGTGTAGGTCGCTTTATTTAGCATAAAGCATCAGGGTTTCAGAGTCGACGGTAACAGATAGCAGTATCCCCATAATTTGAAGGGCTGCTTTGAGCCTAAGAAGGTTATAAAGTGAACCATAGTTTAAGTTACAGTGGTCACCTCCTCTCTAAACATATGGATATAGATTTAAAATGAAGTGAACACTGGCTCTTTAGTGGCACTGTAAGATGAACAGAAACTGAAGACAAGCATAAGAACAAGATATAACTGTTGTGAGTTCCAAACATGGCAAAAAAGGTTGGGAGGCCAGCACGCCAGGACTTTCACTGGCATTTCTGGATGTAGCATCACTCCTAGGCAACCTGTCCCCAACTGCTACCTGCAGGATTTGGCCTAAACAGTTCAGTCCTTAATGGGGTTAGTTAAAATATTTTATTGTGTGTTTGTGTATTAAAAGATACATTCTTACAGTCCTCTTAAAGGATTTTTAAAGCCAAAAATCTGATTTTGAGGTTAGTTTATTGAATTATTGCTTTTGTATTGTGAATTATTTTGCGCTGTCGTTACCATCATTTTTTTTATGGACACCACCATTGGTTTCTCCCATTTATAGATCAGTACCCACATTGTTATGGGCTTTTCCTTGAATGACGTTACCTGATGGATTAAAGGGTTGTCTTTTTGAGAATTTCCTAATCTGAGTTTGAAGGTTCAAAACCCTTTATTTTCTAAATCTGTTACTTAATAGCCTTTTTTGGAGCTGACCCTTTTCTTACTATCTTTTGACTTTAATTTTTACCTCCTGTTTCAGTTATTTCACTTGATTTCTTGATCTCTTGATTTCAATCCTCTTTTGCCCACTGTCTTTGTCTTACCTGCGGGTCCTACTCAAAAACATTTCTGCTAGTCCCACTACCATCACAGAACTAGTTTTAAAATTTCAAAAAAGTAAAAGACGTCACAAAATTATTAAAAATAATTTAGAATGGAGAGGAAACTGCCCAACCCTGGCTTGTAAAGGCAATCAAATAACAATCTTTATAAACTGAGGATTTATTAATAAAAATGGAAAATAAGAAAAATGTTGCAAATAAGGCAACAGGAGCTGACTTTGAAGCAATTGGAGACAAACATTCTTAAATCACAATCCAAAGAACAGAATCCAATAAACACAAGGAAACATCCAATAAACCAGAGGAAACAAACAAAAGCCAACACTTACAAAAAACACCTACAGCAAACTCAAACAGCAGTGATGTTGGGGTGGCCCCGTCTCCTGAGGTTCCACTCACAAAGCAAAAAACAATGGCTGAACATTTAAAGGTATAGAATAAATAATAAATAATTACAAATGAACAGAAACTAAATAAAAAAAAATGAAAAAATAATATTCAAAATGAATAAAAACAGCAATAAATCAGAAAATGCATATAAGCCAGGGACTAAACTTTGACGGAATTATAATAATAACCACAAGACCTTGGATTCACAAGAGGCAAGTGGGTCAGCCACCCTAAAATGTTCTCTGCATCAAGTCCTTATTAGGTTGCTAGGTGGATAATTGTTTTATGATGTATGTGCACTTTTGTTTTATTCCCTTCTCACACACCCATTCGTTTGTCATCAGGTTCAAAGGGAGGAACAATAGCTGCCATGATCATCTTATTAAAACAGCAGCTTGTTTAATACTCATTAATTTTACACTAATGCTTTACTGTACCCATTCAGGGCTATAGGAGAACATCCACAGATGAGCCATTGTTTAATTCATCATGTTCACATTTTAGACATAATCTGCATATCATTCTGTATCATTTATTAGGTCTTCTAAATAAGTAATGCCTCATTTTCTGTAAATCATTGATGTCTTGAGTCAAAATCACAGCTCAAAGGGAAGAAGCTCATTTGCAGGGCAATCCTGATGGGAAAAGCAATATGATTACAGAACAGCTGACAAGTTCGCCCAGTATTCACTGAATGATGTGACAGCAGGGAAGCAAGCAAAAGGTTATTTTTGTTTTGTTCCTTTAAGGAAAAATCATTTATTGTAATGTGGCCTAAGAATTCATTTTCAGCTTAAAAGCTGCTTTCACAGAGATGAGACCTCTGGCATTTGACAGAGATTGTCCAGAGCTGGTGAATAGGAACAATTGACCTTCAAGGAGGAAATGGCTGAACAATGGAAACAAACGGGTGGGGTGGAGGGGGGCTATCAAAAAAACAACATAACAGAAGGCCAAAATTGGAAAGAAGTGAATGAAAAAAAATCATAAAAACAGATAAAAAGGCACAAGCCATTATTAGAGAAAACCTCGATCAAAGAAACACAACTACTGTAAGTAATTGGTATTTTTAGACCTCAAATAAACCAAAGTCTTTTTTTTTTTTGCTGTTTGCCTGATGCAATCATCTTCTACAGAACTTACACGGTTCTGTTAATGGGCAGTGTGGCCTAGTGGCTAAGCTTTATGCTCTAATCCACAAGGCTGAGAGTTGAATTCCTGTTTCAGACTGGCTCTACAAACCTGAAAGCATCCGTTAAAACACATTTGCTCCAGATTCAGATTCAGAAAGTATCTCTGTGCTTAGCCCTGTTCAGCTTTCTCTCAACCATGCCTAGTTTCCCAGAACCTGTGGCTGAAACACAACCCCACAGCATGATGCTGCCACTTTTGGAACGGTATGGCACAGGTGATAATCTGTGCCTGGCTTCCTCTAGACGTGATACCAATCTTGGTTTCATCAGACCAAAAAAAAATATATATATATATATATTTCTCACTTGCTGAGAGTCCTGTAGGTGCCTTTTGTAATTTCCAAGTAAGCTCTCATGTGTCTTTTACTGTGGAAAGGCTTCTGTCTAGCCACTCTGCAATAAAGCCCAGGTTGGTGGATTGTTGGAGTGATGGTTGTACTTCTGGCAGGTTTTCACGTTTCAGCAGAGAATCTCTGAAGCTCTGTTAGAGTGTTTGATTCCTTAGTCACCTCTCTTTCCCTGGTCCTTCCCGTACGAATTGCTCAGCTTGACTGGGTGGCCAGCTTTATTTCATTTTGTGAAGTTCCCTGAGCTCTTAGGAACCTTCAATGCTGCAGTCATTTTTTTGTAGCTTTCCCCAGATTTGTACATAATCCTGTCTCTAAGCTTTGTCAGTAGTGGACCTCATGGTTTGGTTTTTGCTCTGATACACATTGGGGTCTTATATAGACAGGTGTTTACTTTCCCTAATCATGTCCAATCATCTGATTTGACCACAGGGGGTCTCAAAACAGGGTGCAGAATCCTCTCAAAGATAAATGGGGTGCACCTGAGCCAATTGTCATAGTAAAAGGTCTGAATACACTTATATTTTTTATTCTTAGGAAATTTACAGAAATTCAAAAATCCTGCTATCACTTTGTATTTATGGATTGCTTGATGTGGGGAAAAAGCTTATTTATTTATTTACTTTGCACAAGGCTGCAACATAACAAAATGTAAAAAAAGTGGAGGGGTCAAAATACATTTTGAATGTACAGCATCTACTGTTTTAGAGTATTGGCAGGAACAGGACCAGGCAAAGCCTTATAAAGACAAACTGCCAACATGACCAATATGAATGAGCAATACCAGGGAGTAGTCTGGCACTACAACTCTGAATGGTGCCCCAAAACAATTAGGCATTGGGAAACGTAGTCCCCCAAATTCCTGTTCTTGGCTACCAACATCTTCATGTATAAACACAAACTTTTGCTTACCACCCAAAACCTGGCATGATCTAGCTCTCACTTATCTAGTTTAGATTCCTCACCCAAATCCATCTTTCCTCATGAGCTTCTAAAGGTGAACAGCAGAGTCCATTCTCAATGGCTGCATTGCAGCATGATATGGCACCAGCTCAAGATCATAAGCACTGCATATGTTCGTGAAGGAGGCACAGGACACAACCGGCATCCAGCTGCCTATTCAGGATCTTATGCAACACACCCCACCTTAGAAAGAAAACAGGATTATTAAAGGCTTTGACTATCCTGCACAGTCACTTTTCTCCCTGCTCCCTTCTAACAAATGGTACAGCACCATTCACACTCACGCCATTAGATTTAGAGACAGTTTCTGTTTACAGGTTGTAAAGTTACTGGTCAGTCAGCCACAGTAAAAAATACTTTGTTCTTGAGAATATATACTGTATATGCTAACTTACATTCTGTATACTGTATATATGTGTGTCTGTTAGAATGATGCATTCTATATACTGTATATATGGAAAAAAGGTTTAAAGGTTATCTCCATGTGGAAAATTTAAGAAGGCTAAAGACACAACGTTTTGACTGTGTAAGCTTCATGAAGTGTGCAACTGAAAAGGAACAAGTGGGTTAGAGCTGTAGGAGGAAAAGGAGGGAACGAAGCCAGGGAAGATGAAAGGAGAAAAGGGGAGAGTAGGTGAGAAAAAGCTGCCATTAGAGAAGATGAAGGGAGAGATTAAAAAGTTAGTCGTTAATTAAGACCTACAGAAATATGTGATCCCAGGATGAAAATGAGCTTATCTTCTTCTGTTTTTCTTTAGAAAGTGTCCTTAAAACCTTGTGAAAGAACACAAACAAAGACATCAGTGTGGCTGATTGTGATCAAGGAATGTGAACTTTGTAAGGTCTTTGATCTTAACGGCTTAAATATGGTCGATGAAATGGACTGGTAGCCATCCTCCTAATTCACCTAACCAAATGCAAGAAATGGACTTTTAGGTGGGTAAGACATCTGTTGTTTAATACTGAATTTGCTACAGAGACCAGATAAAAGGCTATTGTTGGTGACATATTGGTAAGTGACAGAGTGACTCCTGTTACAACTCAAAATGCCAGGTGTGGAATGTGGCTCCGCTCTGCTCTATGAGTTGTGGACAAGAAGTTTGTGTAGGTTAAGTTGATGAAAGGAGATCAAAGAATTTTACAAAAAAAAGCTCCTGAGGAAGAATCAGTCAGGCAAAATTGGGAAATTTTGTTTAATGAGATGTGGGGAAATAAAGTGTTAGGATGGAATGAGAGGACCAGTGGTATGTGGGTTTAATTATTGGGGGTCCTCTTTGAGTGGGTATTAAAAGGTCTACTCCTGGCTTGTATTGAGTAACTCTAATTAACCAATTTAGACCACTTTGCTGACATACATCCACCGGCCACTTTATTAGGTACACCTGTTCAACTGCTTGTTAACGCAAATATTTAATCAGCCAATCACATGGCAGCAACTCAATACATTTTGGCTTGTAGACATTGTCATAATGACCTGCTGAAGTTCAAACCAAGAATCAGAATGTGGAAGAAAGCTGATTTAAGTGACTTTGAACATGGCATGGTTGTTGGTCCCAGACAGGCTGGTCTTTCAGAAATTGCTGATCTACAGGCATCTCTAAGGTTAACAAAAAATGGTCTGAAAAAAGGGAAAATACCCAGTGGGTGGCAGTTGTCTGGGCGAAAATACCTTGTTGATGCCAGAGGTCAGAGGAGAATTGCCAGACTGATTTGAGCTGATAGAAAGGCAACAGCAACTCGTTACATCCGAGGTATGCAGAAGAGCATCGATAAAGGCACAACAGGTCGAACCTTGCAGCAGATAAGCTACAGCAGCAGGAGACCACAGCGGGTGCTGCTCCAGGTCAGCTAAGAATAGGCAAATGAGGCTGCAATTCACACAGGCTCACCAAAATTGAACAATAGAAGTCTGAAAAAATATTGCCTGTTCTGATATGTCTTAATTTCTGTTGCGACATTCTGATTGGTCAGAATTTGGCATCGACAACTTGAAAGCATGGATCTATTCTGACTTGTATCAATGGTTCAGGCTGGCGCTGGTGTAACTGTATAGGTGATATTTTCTTGGCACACTTTGGGCCCCTTAAATACTTAAATACCACAGGCTACTTGAGTATTGTTGTTGATCATGTCCATCTCTTTATTACTCCAGTGTACCCATCTTCTAATGGCTACTTCCAGCAGGATAATTTGCTATGTTACAAAGCTCAAACCATCTCAAACTGGTTTCTTGAACATGGCAATGAGTTCACTGTACTTTAAATGGCCTCCACAGTTCCTAGATCTCAATCCAATAGAGCATCTTTGGGATGTGGTGGAATGGGAGACAAATCTATAGAAACTGTGAGATGCTATCATATCCATATGGACCAAAATCCCTGAGAAATGTTTCCAGCACCTTGTTGAATGTATGCCGCAAAGAAGTACGGCAATTCTGAAGGCAATAGGGGGTCCAACCCAATACTAGCAAAATGTACAAAATAAAGTGGCCGGTGAGTGTATGTTTTCACTTTGACATTGAAGACTCAAATTGAATCCACTGTTATTCATAACAACAAAATGTGGAAACATCTAAGGGAGATGTGAATGCTTTCCATAGGCACTATAGAGTTAAATAAGAAATAAGAAAGATTTCAGTTTTGATTTTTAATATTGTAAATGTGAAAATCTTCCTGAGAACATATTTACACTTTGTCATTATGGGTTTATCAGTGTAGGTTGATGGGCAAAAAATGACAAATGTACCTTTTATATATAGTAAGACAGAGGGGATACCAACCTGGTTGGTGGGGAAGCCCCAGAAAAAGTTATTCCTGGTCAATCATATTGCACAAACAAGGTATGTTGCACTAAAGTTGACTTCCTGCTTTATATTATTAATCCTCTGCAGGGTTTCTTATCATTTTTAATACCCAACAAAATTACCAGTGTTAACACCAGAATTAACAAAGCCTACGAAAAAACTTGTAATCCCGGCCCACCTTAAATCCCTTCGCACCTCTCCATCAGCGTCTTTTGTTTTGTGTGTCAATCAGCACAAGCAGCAAGCAGTCTGCTGACCCATCCCCCACCTTGACAGAGCTCAACTCTCAAATACGCATGTTGTAAAGTTATGTTTTAAAAATGCAAATCTTAACCAGTTTGCTGACTTACTCTGACCGAAAGGGATGAGCCCTTCAGTCTCATTATTAACATTTTATTATTCTCTTAATCTCAAGATAAAGCAAACAAAAGAGAGTGGTGCTGCTTTTTATCAAAAGAAAAAGGCAAGGGAAGAAGTATTAAAAAAGAATGAGGGAGCATTATTGAAATACTTCAATCATAATATTTAAAAATGGAGTTAAAATTTTCATTTTTTTTTTTTTTTTGTATGATATGTTTTATATTTTACGTACTTTGGGGGGGTTCAAACTCAAACACTGCCCTGAGTGACAAAAACTGTTGATGAGGAATTAATGTGAGGTGGACATAGTAACATTTTCTTGGAGTGGTTATGCCAGGAAGTCATGTAAAGGGACTGGCCAGGTAACTGGTGCCCAGGACATGAAACTGAAGTGAAACCAGCAGGGGTCGTCTTTTGAGTGTTTGGTGAATGTCTGAATGTCTGTAGAGTGAGTGTGGTGCAGGAATTATTGTAGGCGTTCCATTTTTGTTGCATTTTTGTGTTTGTGTTATTTTGGATACTTTCCTTTTTGTCCTCGTAAACTGCCTGTCATTAGAAGGAGGATGAGAAGTCTTTTGATTTTTTTATTTTTCATATTTTTTCTACTTGTTTATTTTAGACCAAATCTATATACCATACAGAATCACCAGCAATGAATTATTTCCATATATTCTATGTCATCATGGAGAACTGTGTTTTATTAGTGCATAACACTGGATTATCATCTTTCTGGCATTTCACAAAGAAGTGATTCACTCGGGTACGACTCCCAGTGCCTGGAGTATTTGTATAATGGTGCCAGTACATGACTGCAGTGGCTGCAGTCCATCTCCAAGACTGTTTTCAGCCTTGTACCTCATACTAGCAAGATAACAATAGTCTGCTGTTCCCAATGCTATATGAAGAAGCCAAAAAAACTGTTTTATATTTCAGACTGCAAAAGTATTAAGCCTGAAAAATTTGCAATGACAGATGAAATGTTAAGCAATAGATCTAGAGTGATTTGGATGGGTGTTAGGAAATGAAATGAGTGTTAATGGGCCTGAGGTGAAAATGTTTGCCACCAGAACGTTTCTGAAAAATGGGAAGAACAATGACATTTCAAGATGTCTCAGGCCAGCTGCCTCAAAGTGACAAGCTTCTAGTCAAATGATGGCAAGGATATGGAGGGTCTGAACTTGTAACCTTGCAGCTCTTAGCTGAATTATTTACCTACAGGCCTCTCTGCCACTGTGAATTAGATCAAAACGCTTTGGATTTGTTTAATTCTCAAAGTGTGACGCAGCAATTACTGGTGGTACTGGTGTGTGCTAATGCCCTAGGTTCAATTTCTGACTTGAACACTATTTCTGTGGAGTTTCCATAATTGCCCGTTTTTTTCTCCAAAAGACTGATTAACCACTACCATATCAAAGGTGTTCAGATTAGGGGATTGGAGACTCTGAATTGGCCCTATATTAGTTGACGACGGTATGTGACAGAGTGTGCCCTGTGGGGGTACCCCATCTTGATATGGAGTTATGATTAGATTCATATGTTAATTTTGCTCCTTGGGCTAGTTTGTAGTATTTTTATGGATTTGTTATACCAAGCGGGGTTTTCGAGGTAAAAGATTTTATTTACGAATGTTGATTTGCTCGGAATCCAAGCAATTTGAGTTTCTTATTTTACTTGGTACTGTCTGTAATACCATTCAGTTTTGGAATTGGGCGTCACAAATTTTATATATTTAAATATCATTAGAATGTGTGACCTATTTTTTTGTGGGTGCTCTCAGAGGTTGTGACCTTGATGTTTTGGAATGATAGGTAAAAAGATTAGGAATTAACATTGTTTCCTCATTCAAGTTTGCGGATAACACATCGCTTTTTAAAAATATTTCTTTGCTTTTGATCTCTTGATCTACTTTTTCGAGTATAATTTTTTGGTTAACATTATGGTTTTGCTATATTTGATTCTTCAATTTTTACAGTTATGACCCTTTGTTACTTAACTACATCTTATCTTCCGATCACTTTATTTATTCTTGCTAGTCCTTGCTAACATAACAGGTGGATCTTGCCATTTTTTGTTTTGGAAAATTAATGAGAGAACTAATTTTATCAGGTAATATTTCTAAACATTGACCTTTGCCAATACTGTAAGTGCGATACTGTATAATCTGTAGTTTCATGCAGAGATTGGATACCACTGGTCAAATTATGTATTTTGTTGATATTTTTGTTGACATTGTTTTGAAAAACTCGTTGGAAACTTCAAAAGACTTTGTTGGACAATTATCTTATCCAAAGATCTTGACCATACATTGTTCTTCTCTCTTGTTAAATGAACCCTAGCCTGAAGGAATCTATTAATTTTTTACATTTAAGATTTCTCATTTAAAGATTTACCAGTGTTGTTTCTTGTCCTAGTGTGTATATAAACACAGGGAACTCCAGTTTCTTTATTACATCTTGCCCGAAGAAGGGACCTGAGTTGGCTCAAAAGCTTCCATATTGTAATCTTTTTAGTTAACCAATAAAAAGTGTCATTTTGCTTGACTTTTCACTACATTCATAATGGCTAACATGGTACAACACCCTAATACTGTTGACATTTAAAGTAAAATAAACTAATAAATACAACAGCAAGAAAACTAAAAGAATGATACTTTTATGAAAATGTTAAAGTAGAATTACAAATTCTATAATGCACTGAAAACTCTAAAACAAAGCAAGGTAAATTTGAAACTTGTGAAAGTTTAGCCCCTTTTCAGTTATTAATTCTCAGAACTCGTTAGGTCATCAGTCTGGTCTGGCTTAGCAGTTTAGCACTGAAGCCTACGAAAACAAAGATGCTGATGAAGAAGTGCGAGAGAATTTAAGGTGGCCCAGCATTACACATATTTTCGTAGGTTTCAGAGATTCTAGTATTAGGTGGTCAAGAATTGTCATTAGGAATTGTGAGCTGATAAGAATTCCAAGGCCTAACAAATTCTTTGACTTCTCAAACATTGTGTAACACTCAACAGCATGTTCTTTCCCGAGGATCCAAAAATTACTCTTATTGATGCCTACAAAAGAGGGGAAGTCTATAAGAAAATATCAAAGTGCTTCCATCTAGCAGTTCCCACAGTCCAAAATGTCATTAAAATATGGCAGCTAAGGGGAACAGTGGAGGTTAAGATAAGATCTAGAGGACCATGAAAACTGACAGGTACAACAACAAAGCAGAAAACAAAACCCTCATATGTCTGTAGGGTTCATGTGGGACGGTTAGCTGAGAAAGGAGTTGAGGTACACTGCTCTTCTGTGCAGCATTACTTACACAGTCATGGCATTCATTAAAGAGATCAGAAAGAAATGGTAACTGCGATATTATCTCAAAAACAGCACCTTATGTATTCAAAACAACAGCTGCATAAGAGAGGCATTTTACACTAAAACATGGAAAATAGGTAGAAATTTTCAAAACAAGAATTCAAAGATATATAGCTGGCTACAAAATACTTGCAGCCTGTGATTCTGGCCAAATAATGTGTTACTATGTATTGATTTAATAGGGAAAATGCAATAATTACGGTACTCTTTATTTATTATTATTTTACATTTTTTTAGTTCATAAAATAAATCTTGACTGTACATTAACATTTTATAATGTATATGTTGTTGCCTAATTGAAATTGCTTGCGTTCAGCCATAACACATCTTTTCAAACCATTTTAAAATTCAAACACCAATATAGACTGCATACTAGCCCACCTGTATATTCATCGATTAGAGGCATATTTGTTATACAGACCCCTCTCTGTTCCATTGTCATCATACAGATTGTTGTTTATTTGTAGATAATTAAATCCTATTAAAAACTTAACCTAAAGCAAATTATTTCAATGATCAGAATTCTTCATTGACTGGAACCTTATTTGCAAAGTCAAGGTTAAGGAACAACGCTGTATAGTATAACACTCAGATATCATGAACATCGTGTCCTACATTCAGTCATTTTTTCTTATCTGTTAGAGTCTTTTTTTTAATGGACACAGCTGTGTGTCAATGAAAAGTAAATTGCACTAAAATTTTTCATTACGGATAAAAAATTTGAAGAGGCCCCAGAAAAGAACTTAATAACATAATTAAACTATTGCATTATCAAACCCACACAGTCCAGGCAACTGTTCCTCCAAAAGAACATACCAGAAAACTAAGCAGCTCCTGTTGACTCTTAAATCTCTAATATTGTGATGCCCAGGTTGTCCGCAGCTGGCATAAATCTTTGAACCCAGAACATAGTCGTAAACTGAGATGGACCAGACAAAGAGGACACATAACACAGCAAAGTTTTCATGCATTTTGTGTTCAAAATAAAGTGCAGTGCAGTCCTCCAACAAATAAATACATATTCCCTATAAAAACAGTGTCATTTGGGGGGTTAAAATCAACAAATAATTCCATAAATAGATTAAAATCCATAGGTTAAAATAAGGTCCAAACACTAAAAAATCACAAGTCGCAGTGCATCCCTTCAAAACTGACGTCTGGTCTGGTCAGCAAGGTGAGACTTCCTCAGGAAAGTGCAATCAACCTTCTTAAGTAATTTGTGTCCTCACCGCCATCCCTCAGCATGTGCTAGGACTCTGTGAGCCCTGCTCCTTTCTCCCATCACCCTACCTTGGCTTTCTGTGGGGGACTTCCCGGAGCTGTTGGTTGCTCCTGCTCCCTTGGTGCTCATTAGGGGTGACCCAGCCTTCTGCAGCTGCTTTCGGTCTGCCTGCCATCTCTCTGTAGCACTCACTCTGCCATGATCCTGTCTCTTCTTCACTTTCTTTGTTTTCCCTTAACTTTCGTTCCTTTCTCCGTTTTCAATCTCAGATTCCTCTTATACTCAAATTAATGCATATGTTTTAATTCCAGTCCTCAGAGCATTAATATGGAAACCAGCTGGGCTAACTGCTCTGCATGTGAATGTGCAATCAGATAATTTCCCCATCAATACCACAGAGCCACCCAGCCACACTACTGCACACACCTACATCCCGCCTGTGTGCACATTGCCACAGACTTCTAAATACACTTTACCACACAAATGACACCATCATTATATAAAAATAAATAATTACAATTTCAGGCCCCTGATCTTCTCTCTTAATTTTATTTTTATATTATTATGGTATATGGGTTGGCATGGTAACATAGTGGTCAGCACTGCTGTCTCACTGATCATATGTGCTGGCTTCAATTCTTAAGCCTATTTGCTATCAGTGAGGAGTTTAAATGTTCAGTACTCTGATTTTTCTCCTACATGTGTGTTAGATAAATTCTAAATTGGTCCTGTGTGACTCTGTGTGTGTGTGTGTGTGTGTGTGTGTGTGTGTGAACTGGTCCGGTTGGTTTCTGCTTTGTGTCCAATACTGCCACGATAGTCACTGGGTTCCCACAACCATGAATTGTATTACTCAGGTCATAACATTTTTAAGAAAAGAAGTCAACAGCAAGGACAACCTACTCTTTATCTAGCATGGAGTATTTACTCATAACAACATTTCAGTTTTCCTGCTTATATCCTCCATCCCCAACTCTTCTTATTCAACCAACTCCTTGATAGATGTATGGAATAAGGGGTCAGTCTCATTCCATACTCAGGCCATCCCCTTCTCTCAAAAGGCTTTCATCCAAAACATAAACACGACTCATTATTCTCTATAATACACATTAAATCAGTTTATTCTTTCCACTTCTGTTTACAATATTTTTATATTTAAGTTACATTTGTAATGAAAGGTTAATAAATAAAAAAATAAAAATGTACTTTTGAAGTGGTTATTAGCAGTGCCTGATGTGGATATAAGACTCATCTATTCAATTGAATAGCATTGTGGTAATGTTTGGAGTTTTCAGCAACGCAATACATTAACATTGAATCAAGGAGAGGGTGGATGCTTTCAGATGTGTGGTACATGATGGTACACTCAAACACACTTCTGGCATGCATCAAACACTGCCAGTACACAACTTCTAAAATTGGAAAAGTTCTGGTACTCCATACTGGGGGTTACTGGCCCACTTCAGGACCTGGTTATAGGCGATAAAAGAATTAATAGCCAGATATATCCTTAATGTCCTTCATAGAGATCGATGACTTACATCCCAGTCCCACCCTTTAAACCACCATTGCAAATAATAACAGTGTGGAGATTACCACTTAAATGGTTAATTTTTTCTGTTCAGTATGTCCTGTGTAAAGTTTGCTTTCTGCTATTAGATCTTTCTTCTAACAGGGAACTGTGAGGTGTGGATGGGCTTTGTGGGTGTTGTAGTCTTGCTATTAGTTACCCTATATAAATCACTATTAATGAGTAAAACAGCATTAATCCACTGCAATAATATGAACAACGTAAGTTCTTACCCATCACTTTTATTTCAAGGTGTGGTGGTCTGAAACTGCCTGCATCCAAAAAAATGGATATAAAGGTCACTACCTGAAGTTAGAAAAGGACGTCGAGTGAAGAGCTTGTACGGCATCAGGCAGGGTCATGTGGCACTAAAGTACACTCTTCAAGCATCTCAAGACGTCTTTAAAGCAATGGTCTTAAAGGAAATTTTACAGATTGGGAACCGTTCTCACAAAAAGACAGAAGATATTGCAGTACACAAAAGGCCTTAAAACCTGAAGTTTTAAAAAGAAAGAGACAAATATATGAGACATTGGGTATAAATTTATGGTACTTGTAAAAGTTAGCTTTGTTCAGTTTTATTCTCTCAATGACAATCACGCTCTAACACCCCCCCCCCCCCCCCACCCAGCCTCTCCTGATCTGACTCTAAGTAACAGCGCAAGCGTAAATTCACACCCGATCTGACGCTGTTCGTTTTCAAATTATATTGCATAAAATGATTTCTTCAAAATGTCACATATACCTACGTCTGTTTTTTTTTTTTTGACATCATACACCATAAGGTGCATATTAATTCTGCGTGTTCAGGAACACTCAATAAAACTGAATAAAAAAAAATAAAGTGACAGTGAGATACAAAGAAGGCAGATTCACCAACGTTTGTTTGTCAGCTTTTATCCCTCCAGATCAGAGAATGTCCAGTTCCATTGCCTACTCACATCTACAGTTTTTCCCAGTTTCAAATAAAAACTAACAGCATCAGATCCCTAGGGCAGTAGTATGTATCATGATCGTGAGAAAATAAAAGTGAAAAAAAAGTAACTTTTACAAGTACAGTACTATAAATGTACATGGTCTGTTATAGACACAAACCAAATGTATGTGTGTACTTTGTAATATTAACAATAAGCACTACTGAAAACGGCAAATATAGGAGGCAGTGGGGATCGAACCGGTGGCCCCTTGATTACAGGTCAGCAAATCATACTGTTACACCATGGAAGCTGTTGTATTGTTCTTGAACCTTTTGTGAAAGTGTTTATTTGATCTTTGGACTTCAGGCTTCACACATTCTGTAGTTTATGCCTACATTTTGTAACATTTATTACTAAAATATGAAAATGTTTCTGTAGAAACGGAACACATGTGAAATGCATGTTTTCCAAATAATGATCTATTATTTCCACTCTAAAACTCCTGCAGTTCACTCACTCCCAGATAATCAAACAAGGCACGAGCTGGGAGAACTTAGTGAACGTTCTGTGACGGTGGGGGATGGAATAGCCGGCTGCTTGCTGCTTTTCTTAATCGGCACATTTACAGGACAAAGACGCTGACGGAGAGGTGCAAACTGATTTAAGGTGGGCCGGATTTAGGAGTTTTCTCATAGGCTCTGGTAATTCTAGTGTTAATTATGTTATACTTTCAGAAAAACAACTTATTGGCAGAAATATCAACCCTGCACCACTCTAAATACAACAGAAACATAACTGAGATCTACAAGAAGCAAAGGTCTGCAGGTGAAACACTAATTGGTAGTAGACTGGTCACCTCAGAACTCCAACCACAACTTGAATTGAGTAAAGAACAACAGAGTGGCAAATCCTGCAAGAAGTTTGGAAGAATTTACAGTGGGACAGCATGGTACCAAAGTGAATTGCTTCTGTTTTGAAATCTATGCCCACACCAACGACAGATTTGTTTCAAAAACTGTTTACTTTTAATGTTACTTGCATGTACTTGAATGTTATGTATAGTTTTCACTAGCAAATAAACACTCAGTGTCTAGGTAGCTAACTTTAAAAATTTTCTTTGGTTGCTTAAGACTTTTACACAAATAGATTTAACAAAAATACATATATATTAGACTACCTCCAGTTATCAGGAATAATTTAAATTATGAAACATCATCTGTAAAGTACCACAGGGCTAATTAGAACAAACCCTCGCAGTTAATTGTTATACAGCATGGCACCTCTTTAATGGCTGCCCTCAAAGTTATTACAAATTTTTATTATATTATAGGAGTTGGATTACATGGTGTAAAGGCAGACTGCTATTAACACTGATACGCATTTAATCATAATGCTTTAATTACAAACCTATACCGGCAGGATAATTAATTTGGGACTATTCATAGGCAAATATATCAGTGAAATTGTGAAGTAATTTTATGAAAGGGCACACCTAAAACTAGATTCTCCCCATTATTACACTTATTTTACTTGGTAGTTAAACTGAAATCAATGAAAAACTTACTTATTTATATATTATTTGTATTTAACATCATTAGCAATGAATTTATATTAGCCCATTTTATTGTGGCTATAAAATAGTCAGGAAAAAATGTTTGCATCATGTTGATTTTTGACAATCATTTTTTTGTCTGATAAGATGTATATAATTTTCACATTTTTGCAATGTGTAGAATAGCTAACAGTGTCTATCCCTGTGCTCATACATTATACACATTTATCAAAGTGACAATCAAGTTTATGGTCATAAGGAGAACCCAGGCAGAATTAACATTGGATGACAATATATTACGGGGCACATCCAAACAAATACACTAACGCACACACAGTCACACCAGGCTGATTTTGAGTTGGAAATTTACCAAACACAGACATTTTTGAGTTAATCAAGGACTGTTGCAATACCTAGAGAATAACCCTCAAAGTCATGGGGAAAATGTGTGAACTCCAAAGAGTTAGTGACTGTATTAAGACCTAAGCTCAGTCTTTCTTGCTTGTTGATCCATGGTGTGTGAATTCATCCTAATCATTGATAATTTGCTACACAATCCTAGCTGACAACATGTATAATTATAAGTTGGCTAGCTATGGCCAGCAAGGCCGGTTCAAATCCTGTAAATGCCAGAAGTGATTCCACTCCATCGGGCCTTTCAGCAAAGACCTAAACATGCACTTTCTCCATCCTGGGTATGACGTTAACCTGCATCCAGCCCTGAAAGCATGTCCTCCAAATTGCAGTGAAAATTCAAGGGTTGCTGGCAGAACTGGCACTCCAGCCATGTTAAAGAAAACTCCCACTGTTTCACTCCATTTGATTTAGTGTGGTGCTGTGGTGTCACCCATTGCACTAATTTGGGATTCTGATGTGGTTTGTCATGTGGCGGGTGCAGCAACATACTGTACAAAAGCCCTAAAAATGTCACCTACTCACTTATGCGTTTTCCTCTTGTACCCTCATATTGGCGGATCCTTGACTTGAGGAGTTCTGACATCACTTCCCCTCCTGCTCTGAAGCCCCACCTTTTCTACTCCATGACTCACAAAAGAACCACCATAACAGGAAGGAGTCAGTCAATCTGAGACTCACACCTGCATATGACACATCTCTTAAAGGCAGTGTTGTTCTTTGTTTCTTTTCATTGACAAAAGAGCTGCCAATTAAACAGTGTTCACCTCTGGTGCCCAGACCCTTTATATTTGTTCTGTATATCCATCAGAAAGTGTTGGGGCATCTTGGGCTACCATATTTAAAGTTAGGAAGTTGTCAAACGTTAGAAAGTTGCACAAATTGCATTTTGTTCCTGTTTTGGTTTTGCAGTGAGCACTTTTTCCTGAAGGGAAGTCATTCATATATTGGGTAGACCAGAAGAGACAGGAGCAGAGGATTGCAGGGGCGATGCCACCCAGTCAAGGGAATCCTGACATCTTCTTGTTTAGGAGACGGCGAGGAGAATAGATAAGCTGCTGTGTTACTCTCAAATTCTTCCAAATGTAATATTCAAATTGCGCTGCATAAGAGACTGATTCAGCTCATTCAGTCCAATGTAGCTTTTTGATTCTCCATTAAACTGTCTTTTGCAGAATATTATCCAGTCACGATTTTTAAAAAGACCAAAGTATGACTATTTACAGCACTTGGTAACTTTTTCCATGTGTCTATGGTTCTCTAGGCTAAGAAAAACTTTTCAAAATTTGTGCAAACCTTATGCTCAAGCAACTTCCTGTTGTTACTGTGGAACTCAATTTAAAGTAAAAGCTGAATCCACTCTACTACTTCCCTTTTTACTTTTAAGCACTTCAGTCATGTCCCCACTTATTCTTTTCTCTCAAACCTAATGGTCCTGGAATCAGCCTAGTTGCTTGATGCTGGTCCATCTTTGGCTCTAATGTCCTTTTTGTAATATACAGACCAAAACTGTACCCAATACTCCAGTTTAGGCCTCACTACTGCATTATATAACTTAAGCATAACCTTCTTCGACTGCTACCTGCTAAACTTGTGCTAATATATAACCTAATCTATTAGCCTTCTTGAATGCTTCTGTAAACTGTCTGGATTTAGATAGTGATGAGTCCACTACGACCCCCAAATTCTTCTTATAATGGTATATTCAAATTTTAGACCTTTCATTGTGTATTCAAATCTAACATTTCTACTTATTATGTAGTTCATTTCATTTACTCATATTAAATTCAATTTGCCACATATTTAACCAATTTTATTTCTGTCCAAATCTATATATAAAAATTCAACAGATTATAATAATACATTTTATTTATTTGTAGGTGCCTTTCTAAACACTCAAGGACACTAAACAATAGACAAAACACAGATTATAAACAAAAGTAAAATACAGAAGTTAAAATCAGACAGATTCTAGCGTATCCACCATTCTATCAAGTTTAGTGTTAATTGCACACCTAACCAACTTCATGCCTGTATTTATAACAGGATCATTTATATAAATAAAAATGAGCAGGTGTCCAAGAATTGATCCCTATGAGGCACCATTTTTACCATTGCCAAATCTAGAAATACCAGTTGCTTTCTGCATTTGTCATACCGACATGCAACACTGCACATTTCCTCCAGAAATGACATCATAATAACTTGTGTTCTTTCATTATCAGTGTACATTATTGCTTTTTTGAATAGTAAGGAAATGGGACAAACTAAGATGTAAAATGATGTAATTACCTTTCATTGCATGCCCACATAAACTCTCTTTCATCCACAGTAAGTGGAGAGAAAGAAACACACATAGTAGTAAACAGAAGCCTATCCTGGCAGCTTCAGGTACAAGTGACAAGAACTAAAGCCAGCTGCACTGTCACACATCCACCTACCAATTAATAGTTTTATATGTACATTACTGTTATGTGTACAAAGTACCTAGAAATTGGTGTTACCATGTTCTAATCAACGTGTAAAATGTCACCACTCTCCACCACCATGACTAGTGAGAAGAACTACCTGTGGCCAGGTGGAAGGATGTTAAGGATGTGTTCGGTTGCCAGCAGCATCAACCCCTTTTAATGCTAACTCAAAAAATATTAATAATCAAAAAGGACGCTCACTGTTGCAAAAGGCAGATTTAACAGAAGTAGGTAGAAGACATTGTGACTTTCTCTCTAACATTAGCTGCCCAACAGAGCAGGGGCCTCATGTATAACACCGGAAGAATTCATACTAAAACTTGGCGTACGGACAAAAGCGGAAATGTGCGTCCGCACAAAAAATCCAGATGCATAAATCTGTACATACGCCAACTTCAATGTTCTTCCGCTACATAAATCACAATCAGTCTGAAAAGTAATGTACGTGCACGCGCCTGCCGGCACTTCCCAACTCCTCCCAGAATTATGACTCTTTGAATATGCAAATCAATATAAATAGCCCCTTATGTTTTGCGTTCTGTGAAAATACAATGGCGAAAGCATGGGGAAAAAGAATTTCAGCACATACCAAGTGGAGGCAAGGAAAAACGTACTATTTGTGTGTTTAAGTAGTGATATAAACAACAAAAGAAAGTTGATAGAGTGACAGAGTGGCGGAGAAACTCGAAAGTTCAAGTTCAGAATGTCGCACAGTGCCCGAAATAAATAAGAAGTGGTCAGATATCAAAGTTGCCAAGAAAAGATGAGTCGTAGCCCACGGACTGAGTGTCATATGGAAGTATTAGGGTACAGAGAAAAGAAAAATAAAATATAGGTACACAGTGGGGAAAAAAGCACAGAACTTTAAATTCGAAAATTTCCACTTTAATCACACTGTTTATTTTGTCATTAAAGTAGAACATCATAAACTTAATTTTAAAATCTTTGAATGTACTAGTTTCTCAAATACCATTGTAACTAAAGTAGCGCATTAAATGCTTTGTATTGTATGTATTCTTCTATGTGCTCTATGTGTGTGAATCACTACGTACTTAAACGGGCTTTCTCTTCCTCCGACAGGACACAGAATCCATTATATTTGTGATATTACAGCTCTCTGAATAATTGTAATACTGAGATGTATACTTGATATAATTTTCATGATGATAGGAATTAAAGCATGTTATTAAACATGGGAACATGGTGGCGCTGTGATATTGACGAGCTGGCGCCCTATCCAGAGATTGTTCCTGCCTCCAGCAAGATGCTTGCTGTGCCATGCGTGACCTTCGATGAAGTAATTTATTGCAGCAGTACTGTCTCTTTCAAACGTACTAACCCCCAATTCCTGTCCTTCCTTTTCTTTCTCCACGTACCCAATCGCCACACAATCAGCTCTGTAATAGATGTCAAGCCATCTGTAAGCTGAGAACACTGATTATTCAAAACTTTTAAGGAACATTGAAATATCTTCTTGGTACTTGTTTAATTTGTCCATCCATCTATCCATCCAGCCCCAGCAAGAATTAAGCGCGAGGCAGGAACAATCCCTGAATGGGGCGCCAGCTCATTGCTAGTGCTGAGACACCGTGTCCTCACATGTTTAATTGTAAACAATATAGATTATTTAAATGATGTTAGCATTTTATCTGTATAATGTAATAAACATATTTTGCTGCATTTCATCTTAAAAATGATATCATCATCATATGTAAATATGCGCTTTATACAGTGGCTCTGGTTGTGCAATATTATAACTGCAATATTATAACCAGTTTACAGTAAGGTGATTGTACTTATAAGTACAAACAGTTCTACAAGGAGCACTTGATGGAGTGATTGAGCGCATTTATAGTTCATGGGATGAAACTGTTTCTGAACTACGATGTCCCTACAGGAAAGGCTCTGAAGCGTTTGTCATATGACAGCAGTTAAATAGACAGTGTGCATGACTGAGGCAGTGTGTGCTTGATGCTGTATACTGATAATTCTCTTTCCGATCAGCTGCTGTTCAGATTCAGATTCAGTGGAATAAATACTGTGAGTGGTGCAGTAAGAGTAACAACACTAAAGCAGCTATGGTATTTGGAATAGTTTGGCCATTCCATGGACCATTATATTGTTACAGGTTAATTACAATCAGATGCCTTAAACTACTAAACAATATGCAGTTAATTTCAGTGTATTTGATGAAGCTGCATCAGGGATGTGGATCTAAAAAAGAAATCGGAAACCACACTGGAACAAAAGCACTGCTTTGACGTTGGGTTCCGCCTGTTTGCAAAACCAAGTGGAGAACTTGCGTATGCCAGGGAATGAGCTAGCGTGAAAATGTGCGTGGCTTTATGCCAAGTTTAGTTTTTATACATCGTGATGTAAATGGGGAAATGGGCATATGCCACATTTTTGTGTGTACGCACTATTTATACATGAGGCCCCAGGTCTTTTACGGGAGCTTTGCTCTGTTTGAAGTTCGGGCATCTGGTCTTTTATAGGAAGAGGCAGTCATTTGTCTTCACTGGGCATCTTCTCACCACTGTGGGTGAAAAATGAGGTGTTAGTGACAGTGTCCCCACTCACCCTGAGGTGGTATCACTTCCTTCAAATAAACCAAGAGGACATACCTTACTTCAAAACTTGTGTCTTCCTTACATGAAAAAAATTCTAAAAAATTGTATAGTGAAGCATGATTCATCACTTCATAGAAAATGTTTCTACTGATCCAGAATCGAATGAAGGTGAGCTTTCCACCATTCTAGGTAATGCTAAGAATTGTGTATGGTGCATCTTAGGCTTGTGTACAGCTGTTCAGACATGGAAACCCATTTCAAGAAGCTCCCAGCTTACAGTTCCTGTGCTGATGTTGCTTCTAGCGGCAGTTTAGTACAGTAATCCCTCCTCGATCACTGGGGTTGCATTCCAGAACCCCCCGCGAAAGGTGAAAATCCGCAAAGTAAAAACCATACGTTTATATTGTTATTTTTATATTGTCACGCTTAGGTCACAGATTTGCACAGAAACACAGGAGGTTGTAGAGACAGGGTCTTTAAAACACTGCAAACAAACATTTGTCTCTTTTTCAAAAGTTTAAACTGTGCTCCACGACAAAACAGAGATGACAGTTCCGTCTCACAATTAAAAGAATGCAAACATATGTTCCTCTTCAAAGGAGTGCGCGTCAGAAGCAGAGAATGTCAGAGAGCGAGAGAGAGACAGAGAGAGAAAAGCAAACAATCAAAAATCAATAGATGCTTTTAAGTATGCGAAGCACCGCCCCGGCAAAGCAGCCGCAAGGAAGGGAGCAATGTGAAGGCAGTCTTTCAGCATTTTTTAGAGGAGTGTCTGTATCTTCTAGGCTAGTGTGCGAACAGCCCCTCTGCTCACACCCCATCCGTCAGGAGCAGAGAATGCCAGAGAGAGTGAGAGAGACAGAGAAAACCAAACAATCAAAAATCAATACATACTGTTAGAGCTTTTAAGTATGCAAAGCACCGCACGGGAAGCATATCGTAGATCATTGAGGAGTTTTATTTAATACATAATACATGCTCTGATTGGGTAGCTTCTCAGCCATCCGCCAATAGCGTCCATTGTATGAAATCAACTGGGCAAACCAACTGAGGAAGCATGTACCATAAATTAAAAGACCCATTGTCTGCAGAAATCCGCGAACCAGTGAAAAATCCATGATATATATTTAGATATGCTTACATATAAAATCCGCAATGGAGTGAAGCCGCGAAAGTTGAAGCGTGATACAGCGAGGGATCACTGTACTCTGTTGTGTGTGATGCAGCAGAAACTAAGTTGAGTTTTACGTGCTATGTGGTTTAGCACTCAGCAGCCCCTCTCTAATAATAATACCAATACATTTTATTTATATAGCTCTCTCTGGGAGATTGTGTGGTCTACCAATTTAGGACTGATCTGTTTGTTGCTTCTCATCGCTTTCACTTCACAGTAATAGCACTTACAGTTGACCAGGGTAGATATAGCAGAAAATAAATTTCACCGACCTAAAAGTCACTGAGCTCTTTGGTATGACCCATTCTACTGCCAGCGTTCGTTAAAAACCTATTTACAATGGATGAGGCTGAAACACCTGAACTCAGTAACTTGGAGGGTTGTCCATATTCTTTTGGCCATATACTGTATGTGTGCTATACATGTGGTATACTGATGGGAAATCCTCTCTCATGCGGAAAGAAGTATACATTTGACAGCCCCATATCAATGCAAATGTCATCTTTCAGTGAGGTTATTGGGGTCAATAATCACTGTTACTTTTGATGTCCTTTACATGGTGTCTAATGGAGTGCTTACACCTCAGTTCAAGTCTCCGTCCACTTCTGTCCGTCTTTGTCTTATCTGTTGCTTGCTTTTGCCATCTTTGAAGTTCCTTCTAATGCCAGCTGAGACCACTCAGACCTAAATAACCATGGTTGTGGATTTATAAGGAAATTAACAGACCAATTAACAGGGCATTGAAGCTTTCTATAAAAGTAGTGTACCTCTTGATAGCTTCTAAGCTTTTCCAGTTTGTGGAAGGTTTTTACCAAGCACACTTGCAATTCAATTATAAGTAAACTTATACTGTACATGCTTTCTTCAGTGACTCATGTAATCAGTTTTTATTCTATACAACATAATTTATGGTATCTAGCATATTGGTGTATCATTCCATGCAGCCACACCACTGTAGAAAGCTGCTATCTGTGTGGGATTTGCATGCCTATCCTGGGGTGGTGTAAGTCTTATTTTAGAAGTCCAGAAAAATGGCAGGCCACAAGAGCAAGAAAAAAAAAACAGGAAATGAGAAATGAAAACCAAATAATGAATCAATCCATCTC
This sequence comes from Polypterus bichir lapradei, assembly GCA_026402145.1. Lineage (NCBI taxonomy): Eukaryota > Metazoa > Chordata > Cladistia > Polypteriformes > Polypteridae > Polypterus > Polypterus bichir. Next base: position 1,183,624 of record JANRMT010062813.1, read on the forward strand.
AGTCTTTGATAGGACTTCAGTCAATTAGAGAGCCCAGACATACGATTATCAATTAACATCTCTGGAATCTGGGAAGAAATCTGAAGAACTTGAAAAAAAATGTAAAATCAGCACAAGCAATCATCAGGTACAATATGTGCAATTCCTCAAATTATTAAGCAGAAAGGAGTATAGGATTTAAGGCTTTAATTTACACATACCGGACTCCATAGTGTATAAGAGTTCTAAGGTCATGGTCAGTGATTTGAACCTATAACCTTCTGCTTTGAAGCCTGGCAGCCAACACTGCCCCCTGGCACCTCATCTGGCACCCTGAGGTGGCTCAGTCGCTCATTCTTATCCACACATCATTTCAGCTTCTCTTGCCTGCAAATTAATTATTGTCATAATCATCTTAGATACTCAATTACAACTTCACATCACAGGAAAAGATGGATTTGGCCCACTGTGTGCCATAGTAGGCTTAATTTATGCTTAATGAGAATTAAATTTAGCCTTTGTTCTTTCACCCTTTTTAATAAGGGCATTGATATGTAGAAAATGACATTGTGATTCGTATGCCTTGTAATCACTGAAATGGGAAACAATCGTAAAAATGTAATTTACCCCATGCAAGGCCCTAAATATGATTTTTAATTGAATGAATGCTGCCTAAATAGGTTAGATATCAGATAAAAAGTTATGTGACATCATTGAAAATTTATATATTAAATTAATAAATCATGTGGGCCCAAGCCATTTATCAAAAATGCATTTACTCGAACAAAAGTTGATGTAGAGGAAAGTTTTCTCTAGGTCGGTTTTTACCATGTCATTTATCATTGCCCTCTTTTATTATTGGTGAAGGAGAAAGATCATATCTGTAGGATTACCTTCCAAAGTAACTTTATTCAATAACTTCCCACTGGAACAACTTTTTTAGCTAATAATAAAGGTGCAATTATGTCATTGCAGTTCAGAGTTAATGAATTCTAACAGGACTCGAGCAGAGTTGATATATTATACGTATGTATAAATTTAAAAAAAAATAAATAAAAACGGTATCAAGATTTATTTGGTAGTTCATAATTTGTGTCTCTGTTGCCTGTGCGGAGTTGTGGAATGTGCACTGAATTTATATTCATTGTAATTCAATTAAATATTAATTCTTGTTTCCTTCAGCAATTACTCACATTAGTCATAAGGGTCTTGTGAATTAATGGAAAATGGATTTTAGTAGAGCTGGTGCAGTGAGTAGCTCTGCTGCTTCACAACTCTACTAAAGTACATTCAATCCTCTCTGGCTTTATGGAGATGTGTGTTTTCCTTGTCTTCACATGAGCTCTGTCTGGGTAGCCCAGGTTCCCCCAACATCCCAAAGACATGCACTGTAGCTGATCTGGAAGATCTAACTGGCCTGCTGAAAGAGAGAGAGTAAGGATGTGTGCAATGAACCGGTATGCTGCCCATGTTTTGTTCCAGCCTTGCCATCCATGTTTTCCAAGACACCGGGGGGACCCAGAAATTCCCACAATCCAAATTACCAGATTCAGTCAATACCATGGGAGTAGGGAGTAGTTAAAATATATGAGGTATCATATGGATACAATCTGGTTAATCATTTTGCTGAGTAGCATTGTGTTAAGTTGTCATTTATTCTACAGTCGTGCATGTGACTTGAGTGATTTTTTTTTCTCCAAACCACCATGGCAGATTTTCAAAAGACAAATATTGTAGACTTCTTTGATGTATTATAATGTTACTTATAACTAAGTTTGTCCCACCACACTTACTGTAAACTCTTGCACGATAACTGAATCGCGGGTGCTGTCGGGAGGCCTTGTTAATCATTATAAATGCTTCTGCTTAAGAAAGTGTTCCTATCAAAATGTGCACTTAAACCTTATCCCTATCCTTATCTACAATGATAATCACATTTTTCAACTTTGATGGACTTGCTCATTAATAGTTTGTTCCCTGTGGGCAAACATTTAATAGTGACATTACATTGAACTGCTGAGGCGTTCATGGGAAAGAATCAGGAAAAAGTGGTTCACCCAAAACTGGATCTTACACAATGACAGCGCACTAGCACACACAGGGTCTCCACAAACCCCTACGTTGCCAGATCTTGCTTTCTGTAACTTCTTTTTTATCTCCTGAAATTGTGACTTAAGAGAAGAAAGTTTGCTACTGTGAAAAAAATTCAGGAAATACTTGGGAGGCTGTAGACGTGGTATCAAAAGATGAGTACTGGAAGTGTATCCAGGAATGGGAGAAATGCTGTGACAAGTTTATTTAATCTCAAGGAGAGTATTTTGGAGCCAGTATAAAGCACCTTTATCGTAGTGGTAATCTTATGGCAACCTTTAAAAGATAAGTTGAATGGAGTTGCATCTCTTAGAACCATACTCGCTTATTAACCACAGATAGAAGAAAATTCTTGAGCCTAAAAGACCAGTTAGCTAGGTAACTGATTTCTGCTTGATTTCCGTATTGTGTGTTATTCTTTATTTTCTTATATAAGAAACAAAGCAAAAAACAGGAGTTTCACACATGAAATCAACTCCTCTCTCCATCTCCTACCGAAATAGAAATCCAAATTAAATATTGTATACTAAAATAACAAATGATATTAGAATGAGAAAACACAGAAAACTGAGGCTATGCCATTGCAATGTGTCATGGATGCCAAGACACCGTGGAGCAACTGCCATGTGCACTGACCTCCCAAATAATAACTTTAAACATAAAATAACTACACAGACATGAAAACATAATTCTACAGATATTAAATTGCATGTCTTTTATATAAAGAAAGGTAAATGCTCCAATTTAACAAAGAAATAAAGAGTTAGAGAGAGAGGGCTTGGCATGCATGTCTTACCCCTTTAGCATTCACACAGCGTCTGGCGCCTTTACTGAAAAAGCAAACGTGCACGTTGCTGGAGTGCAAAACTAATTAACACCCCATGATAACAATGGAACAAACATTATAAATTAATTTTATACTGCACACGTAAGATGCTAATTTTGCTTACATTTACCATCAATAAAAACATTTGGCTAATAAGAATGAAACTCATCAAGACTGGATGTTTGGCCTTAAAAAGAGTGAGGGGTCTAATTCTGGAGCTAAAGACCTTGGGAGAGCGGGGGCAGGAGGTTCTTTTTGTGAATGGATTTCATGAATTTGAATTCTCCTCCTGTTCCTTTCATTGTTTTCTTTTGCCTGTCTCATCAAAGAGATGCTCAGTCTCAAAATGAAATGCTGCTTTTACAACCCATGTGGCTTCACAGTAAATGTTACATGATAGTAATTCTGATCCAGCCAATTACTGAGGCTGGATCTCATTGTCTTTGAACCACTTTTCTACTAAAAGTTCTGACCTAATTCACTTTAGACATTCTGCAATTATGCAGATAATCATGCAGGGATACATATTCTGCTTTATGCCACTATTAATGGTACTCTCCCCGAATTCACAGCTTTTTATTCAGTTGTGTTCATGACACTCAAAAGTCTTCCAGTGGTTGTGCTGCTGTTCGAAAAATAACAATGTGCTGGTGTCTATATGGTCCTTAATGGGCCTTATTAAGTTAATTACTTGAGTTTGATTAAAATGCACCATTTACAATCTCCATTAAGTCTGTGCAGAGTTTATTTTTCTATTTTAAAATTTTGCGTAATTGTCAAAGGTATTATCAAACTAATGAATTATCTGCTTTATTAAGTTCAAGTTCTCTTATACAGATTATTTAAAGATTTACATGTAAATAACTAATTAAGTAAGGAATTGATGACATGCAAACTCCACGCAGGGAGGACCCTGGAAGAGAACCTGGGTCTCCTAACTTGCGAGGCAGCAGCGCTAATCACTGCGCCACCGTGCCACCCAGTACCATTAATCTGTTTTACAAATTTTATTGATCACTGCAGAACATTTTTAAATTTCTTTCTGAGATTTACACACCATATGGTGATACCTCTGGTTAGGAAGTTTTCAATTATTCCAATTCCTCAGACCAACCTTTTTTAGGTTCCATAAGAAGTACAGGTGTTCAGGTGCTTGTTTGATGATGGCTGCATTGCTTGTTGACCAGTTACGGAGGTTTGAAATACGTACACCCAGGAATTTGTAGGAGTCTAAAGCATTCTCCCTCAGTACATCTGATGAACATAGGCTGCAGCAGAGGAATTTCTTCCTTGGGTCCTGGATTAGCTTCTTAGTCTTACTACTGTTTAAGGCCAGTGTTACGTCACTGACCAGCTGCCAGTATGATGATCTGTTGTTAAAGGAACAAATTAAGAAAGTTTGACCATGCCACTCTACCAACTAACCTAATCTGCGCATTTTTGGAAATACTGGAGAAAATATTGTAGAGAAAGACTTGGAAGTCAACCTTTGTATTTCCTACAACAAGCAAACCATTGAACCTTTAACAGAAATGTTTAACTTGAAATTTTAAGGTTTAATTTTGAAGAATTAATTTCCAGCCTTGCCCTTTTGGGTGTGTGGTGCAACGAGTCAGGAGGGGTGTGTTAATTGTTTTAATTGCTTAATTTATTTAAGGGTTTAAAGGTTTTAGCACAACTCATTGCTTGATCTCATGTTGGTGCAAGCAGTGCACGAGAATGCATATGCCTGATTAACAAGGTGATTACCTCTTTAGTGGCTCAGTAATCAGCAGGCATCGGCTATGAGACAAGCCAATGTGGATTAAAGGGGGGAAAAAGATGAAACTGAAAGAGCTACTGATCAGTTGTTTGAGACGTTTTGGGACATGGGTTCTGTAGAGGGAATAGGACATACAGCATCAGGTCTGTTGGGTAGTTTTGATGGGAGCAGGGTCGATGGCTGAGAAGAGGCTCCGGTGCATAGTGAAGTACTTGAAGGCTAAATGCTGATCGAGGGAGCAAACACAGATGAAGAGAGACCATGGAAACAAGTGCAGAGGTGGCAGCTCCTTGAACTGCGGTGGCCAGATGAGGTGTCAGTTCAGGTTTGTAGTGACAGATGAAGATGGTATACCGGTATGCGGCAGCATGGATTGGTGGATCTAGAGGGATTTCCTCTGAAGGTAATACTATCTTTCAAGAGAACAATGGTTTTAAAATGTAGTCATCTATTTGGATTTGTTTTGTTTTTTTTTTGCTAAACACTTTAATATACTGATTTGTGTTTAAAAGGAGAGATTTATAGGATTTATTTATTTAAATATTTATTGACTTTAGAAATGCACTGTTTTGCACAAATTTGAAGCACTTTATATTGTCAGGGGTTAAACTTCTGCCTCACTTTTGACAAGTACTGTAAGTCTTGCTTGTCTCTTCACTTACCTTGTTTGGTCCTTGGTTTATGATTATCGGTGCCCCAGATAAAGGAAAGTGACCATGATTGCGCGTCTGGGGAATCACAGGTAATGTTGAATGCAACATTCTACAGGGTGAGTCTAAATTATGTTAAATTTTTGAATTGCGGAAATAATTTATTCACAAAACATACTTCATATGTGCAAGTTGATTCACAAGAATGTCTCAACCTGTTCACAATCATGTTCAACACATGTACCATATGTGGCACATAAATTGTCCACAAAAATTATATATAAGTATATACATAGCAGTACCATTAGTGTTAACATAATTTTGACTCACCCTGTATTATATCTATTTGCCATACACTTACAGTATAACACTTTGAAATTATGCTCTTTATGCATGTTATCGCATGAAACTTGGAAGCTATAAGTAAGTTTGACTGACAAGTAAAAGATAAAATCCGTACTTTTTTCCCAGGGCCTTTGTGTAGCAGGTAAATGTGGGCTGCTCGTGCTCTTTTTACTCCTTTGGCAGAACACATGCATGCCATTATACCATATATAAGAAAGCTGATTGTAATTAAGCAAGCATCAGAACATTAACGCTTCTTACTGTGACAATTTGTGAGAATTAAGGGCCTGATCTTTTTAAAAATCTCTAAGGAAATTTTAACTCTTGTTTTGTTTTAACTATATTTTTCTTTTAATGATTTTTTTTGACAAAACATTTAATAAACCACAGTGCAACTGACCCTTGTTTTCAATCTGACTGTCCTCTAGCTAAACCCCTTAAGAAGATGTTTGTGCGTCTCCACCCTACGGTAATTAAATTCAGTACAATTGTACCTTTCAGTCTGTCTACTTTAGACATTAAACAAGGATAAGCAGGGAATGAAAACACAATAGCAACAAGAACCCTAAATAGAGAGGAACATGCAAAAATAAAAGGCAGCAATTTATTAACAAATAAATGACTGAAACAAAAATATGTACTTAATATAATCAAAAGGCAGAATTCTGATCAAAATAATGACATAGATAAAAAGAGCTACAAAAATGAATAACAGCACGAATTCTGAAAATATTGATTAGCACAAACAGATATTCAACATTAATTAAATATACACCATTATGAGTGAACTAAAAAGATACAAAATAATATGTACAGGAAAAAGGCAAACAAAAGTAGAAACTTGAAGCAGACTGATGAGTTATATATAACCTTCAAAAACATATACTGTGTATGCATACTGTAGCAAATAGCGGGGACTCAAAAATAACGAGAATTTTTTTTAAATGATATATTTCTCAGAACATTTCCAAACTTTAATCACCTTCAAAATACTCTCCCTGAGTCGCAATACACTTGCCCCACCACTTTTTCACTTGTTCAAAACTGTTCTGAAACCTTTGCAAAGTGATAGCCTTCAGTGCCTCCGTCATTTGCTTCTTGCCCTCCTCTACATCCTGAAAACACTTTCCTGTAAGGTCCCTCTTCATTCTAGGAAATAAGAAAAAAATCACAGGGTGCAAAGTCCAGAGAGTAGCGGTGGTGGGGGCTAGACTGTTGTCATCCCGTTTTTTGTGAGAAACTGCCACACACTCAATGCTGTGTGGATGGGAGCATTGTCGTGATGCAGAAGCCACTCGTCTGATCGCCAGACTTCAGGTCATTTCCTCCGCACTGCATCATGCAATTGCTTGAGCACTTTAAGGACATCACTTAGCCAAACGACACAGAGGGCAGTCTAATATATGCACCTAGCAGCAAACGTTGGAACTAATGCCCCTCCAGCCTCCAGAAAAACATTCTCATTAATTTTGAGTTCCCCCTCATATGTCTATTTTGTAAACCCAAAAACACAATGACAAACTTTTGGGGGTCTGAAGAGGTATCTCCATTTAGTTGTGATAGCTTTGAATTTGGAATAGGTAGGACTAGAGTGGTCTATTTTTGCGGATAAGGTAGAATGATCTCTATTTTCTTCAGTCATGAGTTTGCCAATTAACACTAATTTCTGGTGTGTCCTTTTCTTATATATAGTTGACAAGGCAGAAGTGGTGAGATTTCCTTTGCTGAGAAATAGTAGTTATGAATGGACCCTGCTGAATTTTCTTTTGGTTGAAATACAGAAAATTTTGGAAATTTCAGTAAACTGAGCAAAATGCATTGAAGTCAAAGGGAAAGAAAAAAAAAACTGGCCACTGTCACACATACTTTCAGTTGGATAATGTATTATTTCCAATAGCACATATCAAACTGGCTCTAGGAACAGAACTATTCGCAAAACGCAAGTGAAATTCAATTCAATTTTAATATCTCAAGAGGGAAATTTGGTTTGACAGCACGTTTTACAGAAGGACTACGACGTAACATTATAAACACATTACAAAGAACACAGCTAATCAAACAAACTGTACAAATAAATTTTGTAGTAAGCATAAAACTCATAGTATTAAGTCAGATTCTGCATATTATATCTAAAAAAATTTAACCAACATTGAGACTTGACTAAAGATTAGAGAGGAGCAAACTCTGCTAAATTCGCTTTACATCGACTTTGGCAAAAACATGCAGGGAAAATCGGTGAAATGAATATTCTTCTTTCCTTGATGCTGCCTATGTACTTTGTAGTTGTATTGGATACTGGACACACTTTGTGAAGAATTGTGTCATGCATCTTGGGTATGAGCAGACATAGTCGTTGATGAGAATGGGATCAACATTATATTTTTTGGGGGGTTGTCATATCTAGCATTGGCTGCTACAGTTCTGTGGTGTTATTCCAGCCTCAAAAAGCATTGTGGAGTGCTGATAAAAAAAAATAAAAATAAATACTTTGCCTAATCTGGCCATACAGTGAATATTTAAGAAAAAAATCAGAAAATAAGATAACTACAGAACTTGGCAATTTCTCTGCAAAAAGCATTTTGGCAAATATAACATATTAGTATTACAAATGATTGATGCGTGTGCATGTTTATTAAAGTTATCTTTTAACATTTTATTTAGAAAGTTAACAATTGTATCTTGCTTGATCTGATCAAGTATCCTAAAGCAAGAATGATCCAGTCATAGGTTATTCTTAATATTTTATAACACACTAGGAAATAAAATTTGTATAAAACAATGTGAAGATCTGGACAGCACCATCTATTGGTGTGCCATTAGACAGCATGCAAAGTGCTTATGAATGAAGTATTTTTTACCCTCCAAACAGAAAACTGAAAATGAATTTGAAAAGTGAGCAAAATCATTTTTAGGATTATAATCCTTGCCCTACCATTTTAATTAACGGGTGAATTTGAAGGCTGCACTTTCAATAGGCTTGATGAGGGTAATGCAGATATGAAGATGAAATAAAAATGAGAAGAACAGTTAAAAGCATTAGCACATTAGGTGCACAACCTCTAACAAAATTGGTTTTAACAGTCCTTTTTTCAAGAGCAGTGCTGAGACACATTTGAGGCTGGCTCTGCAGTGAATTTAAATGTAAAAATCGTAAACAACATTGTAGTGAAGCAGAAAACATGAAGGTAAATTAAACAGGGGGCATTGGAGTATGCAGTGCACCAGCATCTGCATCTAATTACTTTATTTCAAGTAGTTTTTTAATTTATTTATGCATTTCAGTTTTAATGGTATAAGTCACAATATAAGATAATATTTTCAACTGATTAAAGTAGTATCAAAAAATAGTTAGTGTCATGATCCATCTACAGCACCAGCTGGATAACATCCAGAAACTGCTCAACTGCAGCACATCTCAATGGTCATACATTGTCTTGCACTTCATCAATGTCCAATATCGCTGCTCCCCTGAGAAATGCAACGTGCACTGTTCGGAAATTGAAAAGATTGAATTTCCCCATTATTTGTAGCATTTTAATTAAGAATTTAAAAGGCTATGCAAATAATCAATTAAAAGTATTCTTATGTTAGTCACTATTTTTAATATGCCAATATTGAACTCTAAAGGTTAAAAAACAGGTTTTAGTTTCTGAAAGGCACTTGAGTGTCACATTGTTTCTCACATTCTCACAAATTCAGTTTGAACACTGCAGTCTTCTTTGGAACTATGAATGCAATATTTTTTGTACCCACTTCCAGCTGTGTTCATTAAGAGCATGTTTAATGATTGTTTTCCATTTTTCACACTTGAGTAAACAAAAAAATAAATGACAAATAGTTTAAGAACTGTTTTGTTGTAGCATTTCATACCCATTCTCTCCATATGGCTCATAAGAAATTTTAATGGGAATTAAGTGAGACAGTAACTTAGGACAAACAAATTATCAACTCAAATATCAGCCCTTGGATTATGTGTCTACATACCCTGATTTAGCTCAAATTGTCTGTTGAGTTGCTTTGTTTGTATCTGTTATAAAGTCATGTTCAGCCAGGTATAAACATGTAGTTAAGGGGAACTGTAGAAAGCTGCGGCAGGATAATAAAAGGAAGACAGAGATATCATCATGTATTATCGTGGGGTGAGTAGGGCTAACTGGCTTTGTTATTGGATAACCTACACTGAAACTTCCTAAAGTGAACACATACTGTACATGCAAACACTAAACCTCTGTCCATAAGTAGCTCCTTCGAATATCGATCTGCAAGGCAGCAGTTTAATAAAACTCTGACAGCTTCAAAAGCCACTTATAAAGATCCGCAAGAGAAAAGCTTTAGCAGGAACGGCCAGGCAGTGTGGAGTTCTCTGAAAAAACTTACAACAGGCAGAAATGCTCCCAAGCCTTATCCCCCGATTTTGACTAATCAGCTAAATGAGTTTAACTGCTGGTTTGACAAGGACATGAGCCCCTGCTTGCACTCTCACCCTCTGACTTATATATCAACAGTCCCCCTCACTCCCTCTCACAACTATTTCAGGGTCACAATCCCCTCTTAATTGAAGTCCGATTCAACTTCTTCAGCTTCCCTTCCCCTGAGTTATTCCTCTCTTCTCCACCCTATATTTTCTTTGAAGCAAGAGGAAGTACAAATACTTTTCAGGAAACAGAATATTAGGAAAGCAGCTGGCCCTGATGGAGTCTCATTTGGTACTCTTCACAGTTTACCAAACCTCGAGGTCTTGTGATACGTCAGAGCAGTTCAAAGGCAATGGAAGTTAGTAAGTCTTTTCCCTTACTATCTCTTACCAATGGTGTTACTCCCGTGCCGCTCACTATTGGAGATGTCCCTACTCAACCATATAACCTTGTAGAAGACAAGTGCCAATCTAACCACAAGTGCCCTATATGCACTGACGTATCACAAAATTCATGGATACTGCCGCAAGTTGCCCTCCACCGCCTCCAAAAACAGTTGTTTTAAATTCATTTGACTCTCCTCTGAAATTTAGAAAACATTTACATAAAGTTTATAAAATTAGTTGCAATTTGAGAAAAACTGCTGTGGCATGAATATAATAATAATGAGACATTTGTCAACTCTAGTATTTTAAACTGACATATTTTGTTCATGGACCTGCATCTTTGGCACACTTTTATTTTTAGGATTGTGCTCAGTAAGTGAAATATACTGTGGTGATCAGTGGGAGTCCCATTGGCTGTACACCAAAATCTCGCTCTGGTACTACAAAATACACAATAAATTAGATATGGAGAATGTTACCAGTTAGAATATGCATTACTTATGCATACAAATTGCACTGTGGGCAGGTACAAAGTTCACAAACAAAAAACACACCAGCATTACATGAAACTCACACTTTTTGTAACATATATAAGTGAAATGCTGTCTGTCAAAGAATATTGCACCTTCACTGGGACCATTTTGTTTCCTTCTGAAGTGCACCGACTTCGTGTAAAGCACATAACAAACATCCTTTGGCCACTGCACACTCCTGCTGACTGCTGGGGATTGAAATCCTCTTGTTTGTACCGTCACAGGATCATCCCAATAATGGGCTTGTTTAGTAAACAACTACAGGTCACCCCTTCACACTTGTGAGGGTTCCATGAAAATTTGCAAATATTACTTGGGCCCTCACAACTGTGTAGGAATATGCTGGCATTGTAACATCTTAAATCTCCATCTGTTCAGGTGTGTATCCCTAAAAAGACCATTGTGCGATACAGAAATGACAAGCAATGAGTGTTCTCAGAGCTGCCAAGGACCAGGCATACAAGTCTGGGAACAGGAAAAAATATTGATCTGCAAGGCAGCAGTTTAATAAAGCTCTGAGAGCTGCAAAAGCCACTTATAAAGATCAGCTAGAGAAAAGCTTTAGCAAGAACGGCCAGGCAGTGTGGAATTCTCTGAAAAAACTTACAAATAACAGGCAGAAGTGCTTCCAAGCCTTATCCCCCCATTTTGACTAATCAGCTAAATGAGTTTTACTGCTGGTCTGACAAGGACATGAGCCCCTGCTTGGACTCTGACCCTCTGACTTCTATATCAACAGTTCCCCTCACTCCCTCTCACAACCATTTCAGGGTCACAATCCCCTCTTAATTGAAGTCGATTCAACTTCTTCAGGTTCCCTTCCCCTGAGTCATTCCTCTCCGCTCCATCCTATATTTTCTTTGAAGCAAGAGGAAGTACAAAAACTTTTCAGGAAACAGAATATTAGGAAAGTAGCTGGGCGTGATGGAGTCTCATTTGGTACTCTTAGACATTGTGCAGACCAGTTAGCACCTGTCTTCACTGACCTATTCAACACCTCCCTGCAGCTGTGCAAAATTCTGGACTGCTTTAAATTGCCACTATTATTCCATTTCCCAAGAAGGATTATTATTCCAGTTCTCCACTTAATGATTATAGATCAGTTGCTAGATGCCTGTGTTTATGAAAATACTCAGACATCTCATGCTTTCTTACCCAAAGTCCATCAATGATCCTCTCCTTGATTCACTTTGCATATAGGGCAAATTGTTAAGTGGAGGATGCAGTTAATTTATGTCTCCAAATTATTCTTCACCACCTGGACTTGCCTAGTATCTATGTGAGGGACTTGTTTATGGATTTCTGCTCAGTCTTCGATACCATTGTTCCAGAGTTGGTTCAGAGCAAGCTAATCCAGTTAGGTGTACCTTATGGTGTCTGCCAGTGGATTATGAGTTTTTTAACAGGTAGAAAGCAGTATTTAAGACTGGGCCCTTATATGTTGGATCCAATAACAATTAGTGTAGGCTCCCCCCAAGGCTGTGTTCTTTCACCCCTCCTGTTTTTGCTTTATACAAATGACTGTAGATCCAAGACAAATCTTTACAAATCCTAAAGTTTGCAGATGATGCAGATGGATCTCATTTCCAATAATGGTGTGTCTTCCTATCAAAGAAAGGTGGGCCATCTTGTAGAATGGTGTTCTTGTAACAGCTTGCAGTTCAATGCTATTAAGACAGTGGAAAAGAGGATTGATTTCTGCCGACAAGTCACTTTGGCAAATTAATGGCCAGACTGTGTCTGTGGTTCAGTCATTTAAATTCTTGGAGACTACTTTCACTAATACATTAAAATGGGACAAGCACATCACCTCCATCATCAAGAAAGCCAGACAGAGACTGTTGTTTCTTCGCCAGCTGAAGAAGCTTAGCATATCAAGGCATATTTTGCTACATTTTTGCTTAGCCATCATTGGCAGTGTTGCATCCTCTTCCATTACCATTTGGTTTCCTTCTGCCTCATCTCTTTCTAAGACTTGGTGATTTGTTCAACTGAGAAAGTCATTGGCTGTTGTCTCCCAACATTAAAAGATTTGTTCATTGGCAAAGTGAAAAAGACAACAGGAAAGATTGAGGCTGACTCTACCCACCCCAGCAACCATCTGTTCATGAAATTGACTTTACAGAGGAGACACAGGACTATTGTGACCCAAACTACATGTCTTCTCTGCACGTTCTTTCCTCATATTATTCAGATCCTAAATAAACTTAAATAGGGCTAATCCTAACTGTTTTTGCAACTGGTAACTATGCTGCTTGTCAACTCGTAAATACTTCATAAGTGCTCAGCTTGCACTATTTTATATGTATATTATTTTGTATAGTTTTTTAATGTATTTCAGTTAACTACTGAAGTTTTTAAATGTTTTGTTCAAGAAATTGTTGTATTTGTATAGTGGTTTGCACAGTGACAGATTAATGGTGGGTTGAATTTGTGTTGTCTTGAGTTGGTTATGTCTTGTACTTCATGTTTTGCACCTAACCAAAGTCAATTCTGATATGTTTCACATGCTAACAAAGTGATTCTGATTCTGACCCTCCTAACTGTGTGGGGCATGTCACAGTGGGATATTTTTGTAGTTTAATTTATTAATTGCTTTTAGATTTTTTTTTATTTACTTCCCCACACTGCACTGGCACATTCATGCACTCACCTTAGTGAGTTGATTGCCATTTAGCAGTTTGACGAGTGCATGACATCAGCTGGGGTTGACCACATGAATAAACAAAGAGAGGAGAAAGAAGAAAAAGAAATCAGGAGAAAGAAAGTGAGCTGAGCTTGAAAAAGGCAAGAGCTAAGAAAGATGGCTAGAGCTCTAGCTGAGTTTCTGTTAGAGGCATAGAGAGAGAGAAAACGTACGTGCATGGGAACCATTAGGGAGGAGATGTCCGGATCTGCTTAATAACTAAGGCAGCAATAAAGGCAGCTGGTGTAGATATCTCAGTTCTTTCTTTACCAAAAATAACTTTCAACATTAATAATATAGTATGCACTTATGCTAATAAAAAATAACACTAATATTTATATATTGTATGATATCTGATACAAATCATTTTCAGTATTGTTTATATATTTTTGGCTTTTGTGTTATCTATGAATTTCTGCAATGTTTCCGCAAGCTCCAAAAATATTCCCATTTAGCTGTTCACAGCTACAGTGAATAACCAAAACTGCAGGTGTCAAATTTACGAATTTGGAGGGAGGACTATAGTTACAGCCTAACTGCAATGCCTGAGTACAGGGTCTTATTTATTTGTTTCCTAAGAAAGAGGATAGGCCAGAGTGTCACTTGCCTATTCCCTGAGATGGCATGACTGGAATGAGTACTTATTGCACTAGGAATTGCATGCAGTGCGTTCTGCTGTGCAGCTAAATGGCCAGCTGTGAGTCTAACACCTTACCTGTGATGAAGATATTTCGTCAAATGTATGTGCTGGTGGTTATATTCAATGACATGTGCAAATGCAAGCATATAAGGATTGAAAATGGTGATGAAGTACATACTGTTCTGTACTATTCCTCAGTGTTAGTGGCAGCTGTTGCATATTTATCAAATCTAAGTTACCGCAAGTAAAACACAGACGTAGCAAAGAAAAATTAATTCATATTCAAGTGAAAGTAAAATTTTGAAGTTGTAAGTCGAGACCGCTGTAAGTTAAGACCCATCTATGTCATATTTTCACCTTGTTGACTTGCACATTGATAGTGTTATCTGCTTCACAAATGTGAGTAATGGCTTCTACAGGTCCAAATGTTGGGAGGTGTGTGCACATCACATATTTTAGTTAGACTGGAACTGAAATTTTGTTTTTTTTCTGGATTTGATAATAATAAAGGAAAGACTCATTTCAATTAGGCATCTAGTTTTTGGGCACTTAAATTTAAGAACCCATTAAGGTTTTTTCCTTTTTGCCTGTCTAGTGATTTTGCAGTTTTAATTGGGTCACCAATCTTTTATACTTTGTTGTAATGATCCCTGATAGGGTATACTGAATCAAGTAATGCACTAAAAGAGCTATGCTTTATTGTATATACTGTAAAATAGATATTAAGTAACCAGCACAACACATCAAGAGAGCTAGGGAATACAGAAGGGAGAATGTTACTTGTTGTTTCAGAGACGATAATCAAAAATGCAAATGACCACTCTTATTATCAGAGCTGTGGATATAGATAGCACTACAGTTTCAACCCCAGTCTGACTGCCGTCTGTGTGAAACCTAAAATTCTGCCCAAATCTTTGTGGATGTTCCTTGTTATTCAACGTTTCTCATAAATTCCAAAAACATTCATTATTGGTGGGAGGCTCTAAATTGAATTTGAGAAAATTAGTATGTGTTTGAGTGAGTGTACCCCACAACGGACTGCGTCCCCTCAAAGGCTAGTTCCTACTTTACACTGCTGGTTTGAGATCTTGCCCTCTGTGACTCTGAAATTGCATTAAATGTGTCTATACAATGTATGGATGGCTTGTAGCTAACTGTAATTTCCCTCTTACTATATATTATACACTATCATTCTGTAATATAATTAATCTGAAAAGGTCTACGACAGTCTTTAGATACAGAAAGCCTAATTCTTTACTTCTGTTTCTCCATGGTCACCAGGATTTTTTTTCCTGGACTGACAGATTCATAGGAAGAAATTATTTTAAAAAATCCAAAATGCTAAAATGTAATTATATTCCTGGATTATTTTCTTGAAAGATGTGGTTTCAAAAACATAGGTAAGGCAAAATATATTACAATGCAGATTTTTTTCCAAAAGAAAATATAGTAAAGTTTTCCTCACATTGTATTTAGGGATACTGACAATTCAAAAGGGTTAATTAAGAATGATAAGATTTATGAGGATATATGAGGATATAAGAAATCACAATTTGTGTTATGTGGAATAGCCAGGAGGTTTGCCATGCAATGTGGATGTGCGTATTGATTAGTAGAAATGTTCATCCCGGAAAGACAAAATGGCTTAAGCTTCAGCAGAAAACCCATTAAAATGTCACTTTCTGAGTGCCCTGCTTTCAGAAGTCCTTCTCTGCTGCTCTTTTGTTGGAGTGTGTTCCTTACATCTAGCAAAATGTGGTGTCCGTAGTGTTCACTTTTGTTAATGTTTGCCAAGCTTTTAACTGACAGTTGTGATCTTCTGAAAGACTGCAAATCCCATCGTGGGATTACCAATTTAACCGTAAACTTGAAAGGCTGTAAGAGATGGCAATGAATGAAAGGTCAACAGAAAAGTCAAGCGGGGAAGTATTAAACTGTACTGATATATTTTAATAAGTTGGGAAAGAGGCATTTTTCCTGTTGCTTTCTGCATTGTGACAGCCTATATGAAATGCCAGCAGACTCAATTTACTGTTCAATATACTCCAAAAGGAACTTGAGGCCTCTCCTGAGGAATACGAGCAAAAAACATTTCATATGATACAGATGATCTTGACATCACTGTGTTAGAAGTGGCCAATTATATAAAAAGGGGAAAACAAACTGATAAAAATTGAAGAAAGATGCTGGTGGGAGGACCAACTTGATTCTATTTTGTTATAGTTTTTTTTTTTTTTTTTGTCCTATATAAGCTTGTAAAACTGCCATTCTGTCCAAGGTTGTGACCTGCCTTGCACCCAGTGCTGTCGACATAGATTTCAGTTCCTTGACATTCTGAAATTTGATTATAAGTATCAATGGTTGGCTGGATAAGCCTATAAAATTACTGCTTTACCAAATGCCAATAGTGCTTTGCTTGAGGTCTACCCGAGTGACTAATGTCTTGTGTAATGGCGGTCAATGCAGTCCGAGCACAACATTAACTAAAAGCAATTTGTGTTGAGGCTGGGACTTTAAGTCATTTATTCATAACATCACTCACATACTGCAATAGTGTCCTAGGACAAAGATACTTCTACCATTCTGAATTCAATGCAGTATCATGTGTCTGTCCCAACAGCACTGGACATAATGACAACCCTGGCTAGGGTAACAGTCTACACACAAACACAGAAAAATTAAGCAAAATTAAGGCGATCAACCAAAAGCTATAGCTTTATCCTTCCATCCTAAATGTTATGTTTCAGCCAGGGTTTCTTAATTGGAATATTTGTATTTTCTGTTTTGCTATTATGATGGTTGCTTTTGAATTAATATTTATCATGGTACATTTTTATGAAGTTTCTGTTAGGTTTGTTCATTATTTTGTATTGTTGTACTGAATCTTTAAACATTCAGCCATTACTCACTGAGGCTGGGTTCTGCCACATAGAGAGGGTTACAGCAGTTGATCAATGTATTGATTTTTTTTAAAATTTGTAGTTCTTGCAAAGTATTGCTTGTGTTCTTGTGTCCTACTGTTTGCATTGCATTTTAGAACTTGTTCACCTTGGGTTGCCCTTTAGGCAATTTGTTTTTTTGCTGTGTTTGTTGCTTTTTTCAGTTATTCAATCAATTCTTAATTTATAGATACTTTGGTTTGAAATGATAGAGGATTACATTTACACTGTTCCTTGAAAGGCGTTTTGTAATTCACTAACACATCTACACATCTAATTAAGGACAACATTAGAGAAACGCCCTTTGGTCTAAAAAAAAAAGGAATAACTGGGTGTCATATGCATACCAACGAAAATTAACATTTTATTTTACTAATTATAGATTGCAGTGGAAGCATGTAAAGTGAAAACTGTAACGGTCTCAGTACTGAGCCTTCCAGGGCGCTATGTTTAAATTTTGTGTATTGTGAGAGTACTGTCAATACATTTCCATATGTATTAGAATCAATTTGATAAATAAGAACGAAACCAGGCAAGGACATTGCCTGTAAGCCCAACGTCAGTTTCTATCCTATGTAGTAAAACAGAATAGCCAATGGTGTCAAATGCTGTGCTTAAGTCAAACAACATAATTACAGTGGAATTTCCTTCATCAGAGGATATCAGAATGTCATTTATAACACGTGTTAGTGCTGTTCGCTTTAGAAGGCAGACTGCAATTTCTCAAATAAATTGTGATATGTAAGGTGAGACTGAAGCTGATTGGTGACTACTTTCTCAAGCATTTTAGAGGAAGGGTAATTTTGAAATGGGTCTATAATTATTAAGTATATAAGTAGCTCTGACTTTTTGAGTAATGGTTTGATGACTGACTCTTTTAGTGCATTAGTGAGCCATTGATAATCCTAAGAATAGGTACTGCAAGAACATCCATTGTGTGTTTTACTAGTTTTGTTGGAACTGGAACTAGTGAAACATTAGTATGCTTCATTATAGAAATTAAATTTAAGACTTCCTGTTCTGTTACATGATTAAAATTTATAAAGTGTTGAAATGGAAGGCGAGCTACTATAAGGTTTGCACTGTGATGCTAAGATTTGTGATTTTATATTTTCAGTTTTCTCAGTAAAGAAGTATATGAAGTTTGTACTGCTAATGTCTGTTGGTATTTTGCACTGTAGTTCTGAATTCACATTTGTTAAATTAGCTAGTGTTCTAAACAGTACACAAGGATTATTATTATTATTGTAATCTATTACTTTAGAATAGTAGTCTGAGCAGGCTTTAAAGAGAGCTTTTTATATTTTAACACTCTCTGTCCATGCAATTTGAAAGACCTGCAGCTTTGTTGTTCTCCATCTGCGCTCCAGTGTTCGACACTCTAATTTAAGGGCTTGAATGCTCTCATTAAACCAGGAGTTTTTCTGTGCTTTAATCACTTTTGTTTTGAATGGAACCACTGCATCCAGAGCATCTCTCATAGTCATATTATAATTTGATGTTAGCTGTTTGAATTTTTTTTTTCCATGATTACACTTGAATTACTCTAAGTATCTATAATATACATTTTGAAGCAGAATCACATTCTAGATGTCACTCTGTCTCTGTTTTAATCTAGGAGAAAGTAGGGTGAAATGACACCTTTTATTGGCTAACTAAATAGATTTCATTTCATCCTACTTTCTCCTGTATCGATCTATGGCTAACACGGTACAACACTCTACTGCTTTCTGTTTTAATCTGTGAATGTATTGGTAAGGGCAGAATCAAATTAAACATAATTAAGTAGTGATCAGAAATAACTTCACTTAATTGAGTAATATTTAAATTTTGAATTTCAACTCTGTGAGGCATAATTAAATCTAATCTGTGGTAATGTACAACTTTGTTGGAATCTGTTTTAATATTTAAAATGAGTGCCTCAAAGGATGTCGTCTGAATATGTAGAAGTGATTTGCATTTTCTCACATTGAATTATTCCAAGGCCTCCTCCTTGACCAGAATCTCTAGTTTTATGACGGAATGTGTATCCTTCTGGTGATGTCTCAACTAGGGTAATAGTGTTTGATTTACTAAACCAGGTTTCAGTGATAAAACACAAAATAAAATAGTATCATTTACCAAAGCTGATTTGCTTCCAAGAGAGCAAATGTTTGAAAAGGAGCATTTAAAACTCCATAGATGTTTATGAGCTGGTGCTATATTTCTCGTTTTAATTTGAATTAAGTTACTATTACAGGTACCCTTGGTGGAGGATCTGGTTTTATCTCTTGGTCTAATTATACACCTTATTTTTTGGTTATCAAATAATGTAAGGTTTGCATTAAAACTAAATTTATAAGATGCCCCACAACTAGGTTTATGGGTAACACCTGCAGGATAGTAACATTTGGGTTAAACAACAGCCTGTGATTGAAGATTACAAGACTGCCATCTGGATGATGGTCTGATCAGTAAGCCAGGCAGTACTGCTGCCATATTTTGGGGTAAAATAAAAGATCCCCTCCAGTAAGGATGAAGGCTGTCTCTCTTGAAAAACCCAGGCCTTTCCCAAAAATCATTCTTATTGTCCTCTCCTTATATCTCCTCTATATAATCTTGGGAAGGGGCAAGAAACAACCAAATTCCAACATTTTTCTTTTAGTTTTGGTCCATAGAGACATGAAGTTCCCCTTTAATATCTCAGATTGATGCAAATAAATATTATCAGTGCTGACATGCAGCAAAAAGGTAGGTACTTCTTTGTCATCCAGAAGATCCAATTTAGCCTCATTGTCAGATACCTTGCCCCGGGAGGCATTTAACATTAACTGCTGGTTTAACGTAGCTTGGAATTCTAACATTCCGTATTATTGAATCACCAATTATGAGCACTTTATTGTTTTTAGGCTCCACAGGGGTGCTGTAGAGAGCTGAGAATCTGCACTGAGACAAAATTACTGACCCGGGTGTCAAAGGACTAAATTTTGGCTTCTTAGACCCTCGTTCTCAGTATTACCCACTCGCCCTATGGCTGATTTGATGCTGCTGATTTTGGGCACCCACTGACCACTGTGGGACCTGGTGAGACTGAAAACAAATTGTCCAAACAAACTGAGTCGATCAAATTATTGCTTTGCCTAATAGCTATTAAGTTTCTAACGTGGTCCTCTGAATCGCATATTTTCCCGACCATTTGGCAGGTGAAGCAGTCTGTATTGTCAGCTGAAAAACATGAACTGTACATGCTGCAGAACACACAACATATAAACGCGCCCTCAATGGGCTGAGAGGAGATGCAAGTTCATCTTTATCCCTTTCTGCAGCAGCTTCAGTGCTTTCTGCCTTCTAATCTTTCACCACCCTCTGGGCGATCGGCTGTTGGTAACTTCTTCTCATCAGATATCAGCTTTTATAAGAACAGGCATACATGTACAAAACAATTACAGTATGTTAGTTGTTTGCTGACTTTGGTTTAGTTTCTTTGCTATGTCGAAAGCAGTGTGCAGTTCGAGTTGTACAGTATGTTTAGAATGCATGCTCTGTCTGTGTTGTTGCAGCTTGTCCTCTTTTTCCTTCAAAACTATTATAAACTAAACTTAAGGTATTCTGTTTCAGCTAAGACTTAAGATTTTCTTGAGCAGTGGGTGGCAGGAAAGCCTTATTTAGTATTTAAATATCTGTTGCTGAACTTTGTCAGATTATGATGGTGTCTCACCAGTGTATCACATTGATCTGATGCCAATTGAGACAATCCAGGAACCAGCATCCCTTTGACTGTTTGATTTTTTATGACACGAGAGGTATGTGAACTTACATGTCTTGCTAGTCATTTGCAAAGAAAGGACCAATATTATTAATTAGGCAAGTTAATGCTACTGATAGAGAAGTCTAGACATATACAGGAAAATTCTGGTATGGCCCCACTCAGAGATTTTCATGCCAAAAATGCCACAAAGGCATCCGACTTGTGGATGAATTAAAAAGCTGTCTGCATAACTTTAAAGCCCCATTGTTCCTTTTTGTGTTTCTTTCTTTCTAGTTTTACTTTTAAGAAGCAGAGATCCTGACACTGACTCACTGACTGACCAGTGAGCCGTCCAGTAAGTGCACAAACAGCAACCCATCAGTTTTTGAGTATTGCATGCAAAAGGACACTACCCACCAACCGGGAAGCAGCAGATTATATTCCAATTGTTTAATCCAGTGAGAAGAATATTTGGGAATCATTAACTAATTAACCTGGCATGTATAATTAAACAGGAGGATCCCCAAACCTGAAACTGATGAACTCATTTTAGTTACAAAATATATAAAATTAAATAATGAAAATTATGACATATTGAAAAAAGAAAAAATATAATAGGCTCCCGTTGCTAAGAAATGTAAGCCCTCAGAAGGATTTTAACAAGGACAGTGCAAATTAGGGTGAATTAATCAGGAGAACTTGGCAAAATGTCTCTCCCATGTTGCATGGATGATTGGCAACAGACAACCTTCCACTTTATTTCAGTATTCACTCCCTAAGTATGTCGGACTTTGCCTAAAAGAACATGCAGCAGCAGCAGTTCATTTTCTCTCTTACATTATTAAACAATAACTTTAAACTGGCATTCTCTGATACTTTTGATCTGTAGCCTTCTTAATAGCCATGCAACACAGCTACAATCCATATCAAAAGCAAATCCTGCAGTTGTTCTTGTTGCCCATTAGAAGCCTTTTTCATGCCTTTTTGTTGAAAGAAGAAAAACATGAAATTCCATTTGCACTTACATCCTTCAAGATACCTCTGTTCTCTTTTTTCCCTTTGGTTCATCCATTTTTCAGTTTCTCAAATTTTACAAAAGAAATTTCTCATTTAAAATATATCTTCTCATAAAATATTAAAATTTTATCACAAAAGGACTGTGCCTTTTAATACTTTACAGTTGTATTGAAGTGAATTTGAATTTTGAAAATAAACTTATGTGACAGCATTATATTTGTGAAAAATCAGCATTTATAGTTAAACTTAAAGTTTTTAGTTTAGAGATAGATAAAGGGTGATTAACGATGTGCAAATCGGCTTCTGGTCTTAAATACACAGGGTTCAAGTCAACCTGCCCAAAATTTCACTAAAAACATTCCATTCATTTCCTCTTGTTTTTCTCTTTCCCTCAAACCCCAGCATTCATCCACCCGCCTGGTAAGCCCTGCTGACTTAGTGTTGTTCAGGTTTCAAACTGTCTACTGGCTGTCCAGACCCAAAATTGCTTGTCTTTAGGATGAGTTTTTAAAGTCTCAGGGCAACCAAAAATGTCACCTTCTGGTGGGCCCTTATAGGTGAAAATCTCCCCAAATTTCTCTCATCCTACTTCTTCCCTTAAAACAGCTAGCCACAGGTCACTGAGGACAAAGGCCTCACCTTTAAAAGGGCAACATAATCCCATACCCTAGCTGGAACTCTGTGCTGCCATTTGCTGATGAGGAGGTTTTTTCCCCTTAACACTAGAATTACCAAAGCCTAGGAAAAAAAACTTGTAATTCTGGCCCACCTTAAATCCATTCACACCTCTCCATCAGTGTCTTTTGTGTTGTAAATGTGTCGATCATCAAAAGCAGCAAGCATAATTAAATCACAATCCTCCGCTCCCAGACGCTTAGTCACCCTGCCTCCCAACTCAGCTCATCTGTCTGGGATCTCCCACAGTCCTTTATAGTCCTCGACCCGGAAGTGCTTCTGAGCCCTCAGTCCATGTGATTATCCAGCACTTCTGGGTCAGGTAAAACCTCTCTTTTTATTCAGCCCGGAAGTATATCATTTCTTCCGTTCCCATGACTTGGAAATACTTCCGGGCTATACGGAAAATATAAATCCCTGGGCCTCCCTGCAGTGACTCCTGGCTGCCCCCGTGGTATCCAGCAGGGCTGTGCATTATAACTCCATTGTCCATGATTCCCTGCTGGCATTCGGGGCACCTCTATGCTGTAAGGAGGGCTCCATCTGGCAGCCTAGGGGTATTGGCCAGGATGAATGGCCGGCCATATCTCACACTGTCCACAATCTTCTTGTCTATCAGGATACCATCAAGATAAATAGATTGATAATTTGCATTGTTAAGTATCACCATCCTATTGTTTAAGATAAAACCTGCGCTCCTGAGGAATATAAGGATTTTTTTTTAACTTCATCTGTTTTTTTAACTCTGTCTCTTTCTCCTAACATGATCATGGTGTAGGATTTTACCCTTTGAACCTTTTCTTTGTTTGAGTTCTCCATCTTAAGAAAGCTGCTACAGAAATAACCAGGTTTGTCCATATAACAATGTAAGTTAAGGGAAATGTCCCATACATATTAGTCCAAAGTAGGAATGCTCTTCATGGACACCTCTTGGAATATTAAACAAAATGCCAATAATTAAAAAAAAAATCAGAAATTGTCACAATCATCTAGAGAATAAATTCTGGTTTGTCAAGACTTTGGCCTATTAAGGCTTATATAGAGTCACTATTTTGTTAAGGAGGTGTGCCCTTCTCGTGTATTTGACTGGTCAACAGATGACAGACAATATATTTTAAAGCAAGTAGGTAAATAAACCAGAATGTCTACATGAGGGGGGACAACCACTGAAGAATTTAAATGTGGTGGGAGCTCCATATTTGTTATCATGATGATGTCAAGCTAGTGGCTAGTGTGCCTTTTATGGGGACTATTACTAAGGTGTGAATCAGCGTCATAGACTTTTTCCTTTTCTTTTCCTAGACAGAAAGACCCCAACTCAGAAGATGAACATTGCCATCTCTATGGACCCGGCCTCTAGCCATGCCAATTCAGGACAGATACCTTAAAACTGACCACAGCCATTAACACGGACTTTAGTTAGTTTAGTTTTAAAAAGTGATACCTAAACCACTTTTTGACCCAACAAAAGCATTTTTGCCCCTTCTTCATATAAAACTTGGACTGGTAAACAATTTTGTGTAAGTGATGAACAAGGAGATTGAAGGATTATAATATATGAGCCAGGTGTATCCAATTAAAGAAGGTATTTGTGTTGGTCCACAAATCAGGTCATCAATGACAAGCGATTCAAAGAACTGTCAGTGGGACCTGAGGAAATCACGTGGCAGTCATTCAAGGATGCCGAAGAGAATTTTCTTGGCAACTCATACTTAGACTTCTTCCCTGCCAATCCTAATGCTGTCAATGATGACCCAGGACATTGCAATGATGAAAAGGGCAACAACAACAACATTTATTTGTATAGAACGTTTTCCTACAAATGATGTAGCTCAAAGTGCTTTACAAAATGTTACAAAATGTTACAAAACAATATAAAACTTAAGCAAATCTAATTAACAAAGAATAAAGTAAGGTCTGATGGCCAGGGTGGACAGAAGAAACAAAAAAAAACTCCAGAGGGCAGAGAAAAAAAAAAACCAAAATCTGCAGGAGTTCTGAGGCCACGAGACCACCCAGCCCCCTCTGGGCATTCTACCTAACATAAATGATCTTAATCAGTCCTCATAGTTTTCAGGCTTCATGTGGAAGAATTAGACAATTATGGTCATGTGGACCTCTGGCCTTCAATCTATCAGTGTAGAGACTGGATGGAGCTTTTATCGGGGGTGGTGGCGCAGATCAGCACCACAGAAAAGAGAAGAGAAAGTAGAGGTTAGTACGGATTATGGAGCCACTATGAATGATAATGATAATTGAATGCATATACAGAATATCATGATTAAACTAAAATGAAGCTATGAGAAAGCCATGTTAAAATAATGAGTTTTTAGTAGTTTTTTAAAGTGTTCCACCATATTAGCCTGGTGAATTTCTATCGGTAAGCTATTCCAGATTTTAGGTGCATAACAGCAGCAGGCTGCCTCACCACTTCTTTTAAGTTTAGCTCTTGGGATTATAAGCAGACATTAATTTGAAGATCTGTTACGATTTGGAGTGTAAGTTGAGAGACATTCCAAAATATAGGATGAAGCAAGATTATTTAAGGCTTTATAAACCATAAGTAGTATTTTAAAGTCAATTCTAAATGACACAGGTAACCAATGTAGTGACATCAAAACTGGAGAGATGTGCTCGGATTTTCTATTTCTAGTTAATATTCTAGCAGCTGCATTCTGCACTAGTTGCAATTGATTGATGTCTTTTTTGGGTAGTCCTGAGAGGAGTGCGTTACAGTAATCTAGCCGACTGAAAACAAAAGCGTTAACTAATTTTTCAGCATCTTGCAAAGTTATAAGTGGTCTAACTTTTGCTATATTTCTTAAGTTTTTTAAATTTCAAGCCTAATGCATCAAGTTTATTTCTAATACCCTCATTATATCCATTTTTGCCAATCACTAAGATTTACGATTTCTCCTTATTTAGTTTGAGAAAATTACTACTCATCCATTCAGAAACACAAGTAAGACATTGTGTCAGTGAACCAAAAGAGTTGGGATCATCAGACGCTATTGATCAATACAGTTGTGTGTCGTCAGCATAGCTGTGGTAGCTCACGTTATGCCTTGGGATTGCCTCTCTTGAGACCTAATGGAAGTATATAGATTGAAGTGGAATCCAGCATTGCTGCCCAACAGTTGTTGTACACTGGAAGGAGAAGCATAAGATGGTGACTGCAAATGAAAATTAGCAGCAAAACATTTTTTGCTCAGTTGAGCTAATGCAATGTGTAGGCATCGTTAAGTGATTAAGCACACTAAATTCAATAAAACTAAATTTCACATTTCTCCAGATTTCTATGCGAGAGGGTCAATCTCTGAAAGTATAAAGCTGTCATTTTATAAATCTCCAAAAAAATTCAGGAAGCAAAACCTTTGAAAAATGCTGTTTTCCAGTGTAATATTAAAAAAAATAATAAAAAAAGATCTGAAGCAATGCACAAAATGATTTTTTGAAATAGAAAAAACTTCATGAAAAACAAATAAGGATTATCAGAATCCAAAAGGATCAGTGTCTGTGTGTCTGTCTGTGTGTCCATCAGGTTGCTATGTCTCTGTCATTCTAAAAATTGGCCCGTCACAAACATTTTAGGAATAAAATGCATTGTATTTGTCATTCCAACAGATGGCACATCACAAACATTAACACTGCTTTCACAAATCCCATACAAAATGGCATATAACAGAGCCATATGGCTTGCATGGTGCACTGTGGCATTAACACTGGGGTCTTCGTTGATTACTTAGATTTCAACCCAACCTAGACAGGTAGCACAGTTAATCATGTATCTTAACAAATATCCCAATATATATGACAAAAAGAGCAAATCTATGGCCTGGGAGGAAACCTTGTCCAAACCATGACAATTACACCTGAGAATAAGAGATGGGAAAATGTGGAATCAATGTGTCAGCACTGCTAGTCACTTTACATTTGTGGTCAATCTGCAATGCTTAATTGACCCCACTTGAAGGTGTATGTGTTCTGGGTGGTTCTATGTAACAGACTGGCATCCAGGAAAACAGTTAGCTTTCTGCCTTGTGCCTGCTGCTGTTGGGGTAGGCAGGTATATCTTTTGGAGTGCCGAAAGGAAAACAGTAAAGCACAAGGAGAAATAGATTTGAAGAACAGGACAGGATGAGAATAAAGTTTGCTGGAGTTGTGAGGCAGCAGCACTAAACTCTGTTTCACTGTGCTGTCCCCATAAAATATCTAAATATATCCTGTGTAGGCTCCATGTGGAAGTTATATATGATTAGACGTGACAGAGTCCCCATTTAGACACACTCAGAATACCATAATTCAGTGCTGCCTAAGAACTTGTTATTATTATCCAGGTTATAAAATACAGTATTAGGAAACAGGCAGACATGGGTACACGTTTAGTGTGACAGGACAGGATTGACACAGAGATAGAGAAAATATTCCCAAAATGGGAATAATGTGCTCAGTTTCTGCACTAGCTATATCTGTCAGCTAGAGTCGGCGTGTGCACAGAGTGGTCTGCTGGATTCTGTCAGCTACATTACATGCAAAGACAACAATTGTTTAAAAATAAAGGTGGCAAGGAACTGCAGAAAAAAATCCATTCAGAGTTTTTTTTTTTTTTGCAGATTTATTGTAAATGACCATCTTATACACCAAATCTCCAGTGCTGCAGTCATCTAAAGAACAGTCGGCCAATATGCATATGCGATATGTTATTTTAACCCTTGCCTCAGGCCGGATGGGATAGGGTGGAAAAGGGAGGTTTGGGTTTTTTTGTTTTGTATGTTTGTTTAATGTTTATATCCTGTCATTTGGTTTTTATTTAATAAAAAGTTGATCACACAGAAAGAACAAAGTAAGTGCTAGCTGAAATTGTCCTTTTTAGTCAGGCTTTGAATAGTCACATACAGGGCCAGTTATAATGCTGTCCTCGACCTAAAGAGGCCTCCTGGTACACCAACCCCATATTCTCAGATTTATGAGACTCTGGCCATTAATGGTTTTATCTTCAAAATCAGTATAACTGTAAAGATCCACCTCCACCTGTGTAAGTGATCATTTATCAGTTTTACAGGAGAGCGATTGTGTGTCTGTGTGCACATAATTATTTATTTATACTTACAGTACTTCTTACTTTGTATTATAATTTTATTATTAGATTTAATTGTGTCTTGTCACATTTCTAAAATGCCCTACCAACCCCACTTCTTATGCACCCAAGGCCAACCCCAAACATGTAAAATGAGCTGGTAAAAGTCAAAGAGTTGGAAAGCCAGGTAATCAAACTATTTTATATTTTTGTCCATATAATGATCTGCACATCAAATGTACAGTTTGAGGGTGGACAGATTATAAAGCAGTGAACTGAATATATGGTGGGTGACATATGGCTACTAGGGTATCTACTTTGTTCTGTGACAGTTTCTGTCATAGCCATTCAGCATATTTATAACAATTTCCTATAACACACAATTACCTTGCTATCAGACTTAAATGAAGTAGTTTTAAGAGTTTAAAAAATGCATTTGGATAACATAGAAGAACAGCCTCACAGCTGACTTACCATCTTTATGGAAGTTGTCTCTTTGTCCACACAGGTTTCCTCAGGGTACTCTCACTTTCCTCCCACATCCCACAAGCCAAAGTCGTGCATGTTGGGTTAACTTTGCAATAGGCCAGCATTAGACAATTTCAAGCATTAGATTACTATTGACTAAAAGACACCGTAAAAGAGTGTCACACAAGACTGGCCTCTCTGTGCTGTCCCAGACTTTCTTTGACCATCAAAGAACATACAGAGAAGAACTACGAATACAATCTTTGGCAGAATAATAGTGAGTGGCCATGATAACTGAGTTTTCTTCTCTGTGGTTAATAAACTATTTCAAACTGTATCTGGCCCAGTCATTGAGGTTTGTGAAAAATTCCTTCTTTTTAACATGGTAAAATAATTTAACTAATACTAACCCATAATTGTTTATACTTTTCCTTGTTTTTCCTCTCCATCCAGCTCCTATTCCAAATTTTCACCAGTTTCATTTCCATTTGTTAATGACTTTCTCTGTAAGATGAGGCCTAGTTTTTGTACACTGGACTCCATCCCTACCACACTTTTCAAATCCTGCCTTCAAACCTTAGTCCAGATTGCTGTGACAATAATAAATATATCACTTAAAACCATCTCCATGCCAGCTACTTTTAAAATCACTGGTCCTGATGCTAACAAGCTGAACAATTTTTGCTTCATCTCTCATTTACCTTGTCTGTCTAAAGTTCTGGAGTGTGTTGTGGCTTCCAAACACACCAGTTACTTAACTTTCAATTAGATAATGGAACCCTTTCATTCTGGCTTCATAGCACTGCACAGCTGTGAAACGGCTCTGCTTTGAGTAACTAAGCATTTGCTTATGGCAGCAGACTCTGGACAAACCAGCATATTAATTCTGTTAGACCTCAGTGTAGCATTTGACACTGTCAGACATGACTTTCTACTGTCCAGAATGGAGAACATGCTGGGTATCTCTGACACTGCCCTCCAATGGTTTAAGTCCTATCTGACTGACAGGCAAGTGTTTGTTAGTCTTGGCAACAGCAGATCTGCCTCAGTGCCAGTCACACAAAGGGGTCCTCAAGGCCCTGCCCTCAGCCCTCTTCACTGCTTTATAGCTTTGGACTTGTAGTATATTGCAAGTCTGAACTTTTGGGGATTCCATAGTATTAAGGAATTATGGGTATTGAGGAGCTGTTAGGATAATATAAGATGGTGTAACGTGTACTCAGAAACAATCTTAGTAAAAGGACCTATTAAAGTTTATCACTTTGAACCTGTCTCCGTCTTCTTCCTTTTTATAAGTACAATATTATTGCCTATACATATAAGAGGACTTGGTTATCTTTTTAATGCGGAAGATATTCAGATTTATTTCAATGTTATAACTGACAGTTCATCAGAGGTTTCTCAGCTCACAACTTTCCTCAGTGAAATTTTAACCTGAATGGAATATAACTATTTAAAATGAAATTGCAACAAAACCAAAGTCATGCTAACTGGCACTAAAGCTCACCTTAAAAAAATCAGCTCCTTTTCAGTCATTCTTGCTGACATTGTCTTTAGACATTCTTCTTTGACTATGAATCAACCCACATAAATCATATTAAGCAACTTTCTTACTTCCACTTCTGTTACATATTTAGTGTTCCTCATTGCTATCCTTTTCTAAAGCTGAGATACTTGTCCATACTTTTATCTCACCCCACATTGACTATCGTAACTCTGTACTGGCAGGTGCCCCTTTCTAATCTGTTATCACAGATCCAGTTGGTTCAAAACTCTGCTGCAAGAGTCCTTACACAGACCTGCAATAGCGATCACATAACACCCATCCTACACCAACTTCCCTGGCTCCCTGTGTCTTACAGGATTGAATATAACATTTTGTTACTAACCTACAGTATATGTTCCCAACGTCTCTCTCTCTTTCGATACAGCTTTGCACCAAACTATTTCAGTAACTTCCTCCACTTCCCACTTAGGTAAACTAATTCTGGCAATCTTGTTGAGCGGCAAACTAGCCTGCAGTCTAAGGGTGACAGGGCCTTCAGCGCCCAGACTTTGGAACAACCTTCCAAAATGAATGAAATCAGCTGAGTCAATTCAATCTTTCAACTTCAAATTAAGTTGTTCAGGAAGGCAATTCATTTATCTTGACTTTCTGACCCTTCTTTCAGTTTACCCTATCTGTCCATGTGCTTAGTAAGATTTGTGTTTGCACCACAAAATATGTTATTTGTTCTGGGGTTTCTTGTAGTATTTTGTGTTTTTTATTTTATTTTGGTTTATTGTCTTTTATTCTATTTTAATGTATTGTATATAGTGTATTTATTTTTTTATGCAAATTATTATTTATATCCAATGTTGTATATGCTGTGTTCTTCTCTCTGAAAAGCACTTTGAGAAAGGTGCTAGATAAATAAAACATGATTATTATTACTTGTTTATTATTATTATGTCTGGCCATTGATTTCAGAACCAAGAGACATCAGGTCAAAAATTAAAGAGACAAGAACGGTCACAGAAATGCTTTTGTTTTTTGTGGTCAGTTAGAAAAATACATTAGACAATCCACAAATAATGTTGGCTGGGCTTTGGAAAGTGATTTGTCTTCAAGGGTTTTTTACTTTGTGTCAAAACTAACAGACTTTAACAAATATCCATGACTGAGTAATAAGACAGAAAAAGATGAGTTGCTTGACAGTTTACTGCACTCGTCCCAGGGGAGGTCAAAAGTCTTTACAGAATTTAAAATCCTTATACCTATACGAGTATGTGTCAGGCAGCTCCTATTTACAGTAAGTAATTTCTTGATTGAAACAGGCGTGGCAGTAATCAGGCCTGGGGGTGGCTACGGAAATTGAACTCAGGTGTGATACACCACAGTTAGGTTATTTTTTAACAAGGGGGCAATTACTTTTTCACACAGGGCCATGTAGGTTTGGATTTTTTTTCTCCCTAAATAATAAAAACCATCATTTAAAAACTGCATTTTTTGTTTACTTGTGTTATATTTGACTAATGGTTACATGTGTTTGATGATCAGAAACATTTTGTGTGACAAACATGCAAAAGAATAAGAAATCAGGAAGGGGGCAAATATATATATATATAATATTGTGAAGAACAAAAGAGAGATAAACACAAAGAAGAGTTGGGGGAGTTCCCTGTATAATGTCAGTGGTTCAATTCAAAAATGGACTGTTGCTATGGTCAAACCTGAAAAAATACATTTGACAACTAGAGAATACATTCACGGGTCTTTTATGGAAAAATGGCAGGAAGGAATTAGAACCAGAGAGGAAGCAGAAGTGGTTTTGAAGGAAGTGACATCATCACTGTGGGATGGAAATTACATCATCATTGTGAGCCAGAAGTGAAGCCATTAGATGGGGAATGGAACTGACATCATCATGGAAAGCCAGAAGTGAAGTCATCAGACAGGAAAGGGAAGTGCCACCATATGGGAAGCTGGAAGTGCTGTTCCCTGGGTCTGAGGTGACCCTTGGACCCTTGGACCCTTTGGCTGCCCCCTAGGCCAGCATGTGTGACAATATATATACAGTATATATATATATATATATATATATATATATAGGGACGTGTGAGTCACTTTTTGTATCTGAAAAGCGAGGCTGAGTCCATAGGCTTCAGGAAAATCAGCTTTATTCAATTCAAAACAGGAACAGCAAGGGTATTTATTGGAATGGGAGCTACCGCTTCACTACACACAGACACAGCAAGCAGTGACATTATTAGTCATCCTGCCTTGGCTCCCTTCTTCAGTTCAGGTACAGGTAGTCCTCCTTATGAGGTCGGTCCCACAGCTGTAGATCAATGGCTGGGATCAAGTTATACGGGACGGGGGAGACAAAAAAGAAAAAGTGGACCAAGTCTGGGGCCAGATTATAGTATTCCCACCATCAATCCTTGGCTGACGAACATGTTGCATGGCTCAGCTGCGGAGTCATAGTTGCATCGGTGATGTAGCAAACCTGTGGTGAATGCTGCCTCCTTTTATAACACCCCAAGAAGTGCTCCAGGTGTTCGTTGACCTACTTCCGGGGGTGGTGGAAAACCCAGCCAAGAGGGCTCAGCAGTGCAGTACCCCCTAGCAGCACCCACAGATCCCAACAGGGCTGTAGATAACTCCAACCACCATGAAGCCCAGCGGGAGTCTCAGGCACCGCTGCAACCCAGGAGGACTGCCATCTAGCGTTCTGGGTTAGGTAACGTTCTCACCACACTTGTTCCCCCGCTCCTCCCAGCGTGGACCCTGGCCATTCACCACAATATATATAAATATATATATACACACAAACTGTTATATTAATATTATATTATAACCATAAATTAATTTTGTAAAGACATATTTGTAGCATCATAACACTTTAAAAAAATAAGAAAAAGAAGGAGAAAAATCTGGATCTTTTTCTTTTTGATTTTTGTTTACAATTAATAAATGTTTAAGGGGTACAAGTAAAAAAACAAGCACAGTATTTTTTTTTTCTTAAAAAGAACTTGAAAGCAACTTCCACTCCACTGTAGTCCACTAGATGATGATCAATAGTATTGATGGAGGGTAAAAGAAGAAATATGAGATTAATGTTTCTGCATTACTTCTGTAATTTGTTTCTCCAGTGAAGGGAAAATAGCATGGAGGTGTCAGATGGAGGCTAACAGAGGGCATCTTAATATGTTGTTGCTGTCAAGGAAATATTCAAGAGTGTTGCAGCCTGTGGATATTCAGTGGATTTCATTATTACAAATTACTTCTTGTGGTGCAGACTTCAAGCTTTATATTCCTGGAGCAGCTGTACTGTATGCTACCTTTGCATTTTCACATTGATCTACGGCACTGACAGCTGAGTCTAAAAGAAATGGCTACCTGATTAAGGTCAACATTAATTCACAAATAATGGACGGAAATAAGTGAAAGAACAGTGGACAGCTATGAGAAGAATTTAAATATACTATATATTCGGATGGGACAGGTAATAATAGATTTGTTACCTTTATAAATGTTCACTTCCCAGCCACTAGAGAGCACTGTAGCAGTACTACAGAATGGCCCTCCGCAGTCACATTTTTTAGTGTGGGGTGCCCACAGAGACACCTGGTGACTTGAGGAGCTCCTGAGGTTACCAGTAGACCTCTAAGTCAGATAGCCCAAAAATTCTTGCAAAAGCTTACCAGAAAATGTTTTTGGACACAGTGGAAAGAAGCCACTCCAGCAGGCTTGATAGGCCACAGGAAGGAAGAAAGGTAGGCAGAGGTGTGGAAAGAGAAGTCCAGTTCAGTGAACAAAACAAGGAGAATTAAGGAAGGCCAGAAGGCTTAGGTTTTGTTATTTTCAACCTGTAAGTTTTTTTTTGTTTGCCCTGTGCTTTGACTGTTCACTTTTTTTTTTTTAATTAAACCCTTTTCTTTTATTATTTTGGTCATTCTAATTGTTAGTTGAGTTCAGAAATTACTTTGCACACCCATAATATGTACAGCAAATGTTACACTTAACCAGAATACACTAAACACTACTAAACTGAATTAAGGAGATCTAAAATATATATTACTAGGGGGTTCGCCACCTTGCTCACTTCACTCGCCAACCCAAAGGCCTGCGCTACACGCCAGCCACTTCACATCTCATGTTGTGAAGAGGGGGTCTGAACGCACCCCAAGGAGATGCAGTCGCTCCTCTGAAACCCCCTCTTAAACGGTGATACAATGGGAAACAAATACAGTTCTTTTTTACCTCCTCTTTGCTCAATCAGCTGCTGACTTGCTGCTGCTGCTGCCGTGCCGTGTGATCTGCATCTCATGCAGCATTTCGAACATTTAAAAGCCTGTACAGCAGCTGTCCTACTCTTTGTCTTTTATTTCCAGCCCCAGGCATGGTTAAATCCCTTGGCACCAAGTCTTGTCTCATTAAATACAAGGCAAGAACTAATCATGGACAAAATGCCATTTCATTGTGAGACACATTCATACAAAATCACCTGGAACAACTCATTGTGACACCCTGTGTAGTGGGAAAGAAGGCTCCAGACTACATACTGGGTGTCTTGCAGTTCGGCAGATTGGTTGATGCAAGGAACAGTCTAACCTAGCCACTGACCTGGCCCTGTCACCAATTGTTTGTTGTACCTTTGCATATTAAAATTTATGTTTGAATAAAGACCCTGACTGTTCCTTTTTTGATTGGAATAAAGTTGGGTTTCTTGTAGCCTTTGGACTCAGTGTCTTCTCTCAAGTACAAGACAGTGATTCACGCATTATAAAAATACAGAAAGAAAATATATGCAAAAAAATAAGGCACAAGCCTTAGTACTTGACATACATGAAAAAATCACCACTACGACTTGGCCAAAAAAATGGCCCCGTAGGCAGTAACTGCCTTCTATATTCAATCCTGGAACTTGACATCATGCTGTAATCAATTGTGGGTGACGTGAGCACACATAGGAATCAGGTGTCACACACGTGCGCTTATGAAGCAGCCAACAAGCCCTAAGGTGAGTGATCTACCACAAGATGAAGGGTTGATTTCAAGTACTAATACCTCTCTCTCTCGTTTACCAGACCCAAAGAAAAAAAATAATAATTCCACGCACTTACCTCCATTACTTCCGGATTCTCAAAATGGCTACTCCACATCAATTCCGCTTTCCAGCTCCCTTTGATGACGTCACATTGAGGTCACGCCATGATCACTTTTTTGCGGCCCATTGATTATGTCACTTCCGTTCTCACCCCGATGGTGTCACTTCTGGCTCCCATTAATGACATCACTTCTGGTTCCGCCATTTGGTGTATAAATATCTCAATTTCAATACTGTATGATGTCAAATGCTTTGGTTTTTGATCCAACTTTATTCATTTTCCATCAAGTCCGACGGAGATTATACAGGGCAATTTCCCCAACTCTTTTTGACATTTCCTAAGTCTAATTTATTTTTTTTTTTTTTTATTTTTTTTTTTTTTTCTCTTTTACATTTACTCAACATTCAAACTAAGTAAGACATAAGACACCCAGGTAAAGCTGGATCCCCCCCCCCCCCCGGACATCCCCCTCCCCCATGGCGGAGCCAGGACCCGGCACCGCCGCATGTTCCGGCCCTCTTCCCGGCAGCGTACATGCCAGGACCCAATCCCCAAGGCCCCACCCAGACCCCCATCCGGGGACGGCCGCCCCCAAACCCCAAGCCACCAGGCCCCCACCCAGACCCACCCAGGGGCGATGCAGCCACCAGGTAGTGACCCGCAGCCACCGTCACGACCCCCCACGGCCCCACACACAACTACCAGAAGTCCACCCCCCGAGGCAACCCAAGCACCACCAGAGTGGGGCAGCAGCCCCCCAGCCCAAGACCCCCCTAGTGAACCCACCCCCAGGGATCCTCCAGACACTCTAAGCTCAGACTCTCCACCACATCAACCACAGCATCCCGCAGGACAATATCAATGACCCTCCATCGTCGCTATGTGATGGAACCGATCAAAGGAGCCCAGAGAGATTGATTTGAAGTGGAGGCAGAGGCTGTCTCAAGTGTAATATGATCCAATAAAAGATTTCTATACTGGTTAATGCAAAGATTATCTTTGTTTTTCCAGTTTATGAGGATAGTTTTCTTAGCGATGCATATAGCAGTGAGAACTACGTGAACCAAATTTGTTTCAATCGGGACATCCTCTAGGTTCCCCAGCAGGCAAAATGAGGGGGAAGTTGGGATATCACATTTCAGACACTTTGACAGGTCTTCACATACTCCATACCAGAATCCCTGAACAGGTGGACATGACCACAGTGCGTGGATATAACTGTCAGGAATGTTGTCTGTGCAGTGTGTGCAGGTGTCAGATGGCACAAATCCCATCCTGAACATCCGATGACCTGTATAGTGTACCCTGTGTAGAATTTTGTATTGAATTAATTGTAAATTAGGGTTTCTGATCATTTTAAAAGTTTTTAAACAAGTTTGGGACCAGAAGGTCTGGTCAAAGCTAACTAATAGATCCGCCTCCCATTTACCTATAGGAATTGCTATTGTATCATCTATTTTGGTCAATGTTTTATATACTTTAGACAGTAATTTGGGATGTTTGAGATTACAGAAGTCTAATACCCTTGATGGTGTTTGTAATTCTACTTTATTAAGCTTAAATTTTTTTTTAATTACTGATTTAATTTGGAGATATTCTAAAAATCTATTCTTGTCTATCCCAAATTGGGAGACTATTTTGTTAAATGGAGTGAAATCCAATTCTTCAAATATGTGTTCCATGTATAGAATTCCTTTACTTTTCCAGTATGGGGAGTTCATCATTTTATTGTTTTGCAATATGTCAGGATTATTCCAGATGGGTGTGCGTCTGCATGGAATTAGTGAAGACTCTGTCATTTTTAGATATTCCCACCATGCTGTCAGTGAGGTGCTAATATTAATACTTTTAAAGCTTTCATGCTTTCTTATTTTTGAGCTAATAAACGGTAGGTCTGAAAGCTCTATAGTATTGCAAAGTGTCTGTTCTACATCTAACCATGACTCATCCAGTGGGTTATGTTGCAACCATCTTGGTATATATTGGAGCCTGTTGGCTAAGAAATAATGATAGAAGTTGGGTAGATCCAGCCCTCCTCTATCTTTGGTCTTCTGTAGTGTTTTTAAGCTAATTCGTGGAGGTTTATCCTTCCAAAGGAATTTAGTGATAGAGGAGTCCAGGGATCTAAACCAATCAGATGATGGCTTGTTTGGGATCATTGAAAATAAGTAATTGATTCTTGGTAAAACCATCATTTTAATTGTGGCAACCCTCCCCATAAGTGATATCGGTAAGGATTTCCATCTAGCAAGATCATCTTCCACTTTCTTTAATAGTGGGATGTAGTTTAGTTTAGTTAGCTCTGCCAGCCTGGGAGAGACATGAATGCCCAGATATGTAATATTCCCTGATTCCAATTGTGTATTAAGGGAATTGACAAAAGAAGAATTAATTGGGAGAACTATGGATTTTAACCAGTTTATTGAGTAATCTGAAACTTTTGAAAAGGAGTTTATTAGTTCAATTGCTTGGGAGAGAGAGGATTGAGAATTCTGGAGAAAAAGTAACACGTCATCTGCATAAAGACTGATTTTATGTTCTATGTTCTTACACTTTATCCCTTTAATAACTGTAGTTTGCCTGATTGCTGCTGCTAGTGGTTCAATAAAAATAGCAAATAGCGAGGGGGAGAGTGGGCATCCCTGCCTAGTCCCCCTCTGAAGACAGAAGCTAGCTGATGTTTGGTCATTTGTCCTGACACATGCTGTTGGTGAACTGTATAATATTTTTAACCAGTTTATGAAGAAGTTTCCAAAACCAAATTTATGTAAAGTTGCAAATAAGAACTTCCAGTTAACTCTGTCAAAAGCCTTTTCTGCATCGAGTGATAATATACTGGTTTCCATGTTTCTGCTGTAAGAAAAGTCTATTAAGTTAAGTAATCTACGTGAATTTGTGGATGAATGTCTCCCCTTAATGAAACCAGTTTGGTCTGGGTGTATTATGAAAGGGGTTACCTTCTCTAATCTTTTTGCAAGGGCTTTACAAATTATTTTGAGGTCAACATTAATAAGAGAAATGGGGCGATAGCTGGTAGGAAATATAGGATCTTTGCCTGGTTTTAACAGGAGACTAATGTTGGCTGAATTCATATTTGGCTGTAGTCTACCATTTTCTTGTATTTCACTTATCATTCTGATAAATGTTGGAGCTAGAATGATCCAGAATTCTTTGTAGAACTCTGCTGGAAACCCATCTGGACCTGGAGCTTTTCTATTAGGCATGGAGTTAAGAGCTTCCTGAAGCTCATCTGATGTTAATGGCATGTCCAGGACTGTAGCTTGACTATCTGATAATTTAGGAAGTATTATCCTGTCTAGAAACTCATTGATCTCATTATCTGATGGGTTAATCTGTGGTGAGTACAAGGTTTTGTAAAAATCTCTGAAAGTGTTGTTTATTCTTTCAGGATCATATACTATATTCCCAGTTGAGTCTTTAACAGCAGATATGGCAGTTTTCTCTTTGTTTATTTTTAACTGGTTGGCTAAAAACTTGCCTGATTTATTACCGTGTTCAAAGTTTTCTATTCGTAGTCTTTGTGCTAAAAATTGTATTTTTTTGTCAATAATTCCTTTAAGTTCTAGTTTACTTTTACGCAATTTGTTTTGTAATTCTTCTTCTGTGGATGCCTCTAAAGACTTAATGATTTCTTCTAATTCCTGAATACGTTTGTTTTCTATTTTTTTCTTATGTGATGAGAAGGAGATTATTTTACCTCTCATCACTGCTTTCCCTGCCTCCCAGAGAACAGATGCTGATGTTCCAGGCAGGTCATTATGTTCTAAATATAAAGCCCACTCTTTTTTATAATATTCCACAAAACCTTCGTCTTTAAGCAGTGACGTATTAAACCTCCAGTTTTTACTTGATGGGATTGTTTTCTTATTTAACAGAGTTAAAGAAATTGGAGCATGATCGCTGACAACTATAGGGTGTATCTCAGTGTCTGAAATGTCAGCCAATAATGAGCTGCTGACTAGAAAATAGTCCAAACGTGAGTGAGAGTGATGAACGTGTGAGAAAAAAGTATACTCTCTACGGCTGGGATAAAAAGATCGCCATGCATCACAAAGCCCATAATCACTCATATACTGTTTGACTATATTAGTGGAATGCCAATTGCGCTGAGTCCCAGCTGTACTGAGCCTGTCTGAAGAATAATCCATCCAAAAATTAAAATCTCCCGCAAGTATAAGTGGACAGTCCAAGTGTTCGGAGAGTACAGAGAAAAAATTATGAAAGAATGCGGGGTCATCTATGTTTGGACAGTATATACTAACAATACATAAGCTTTGATTTTGTATAGATAGTTTTAGTATTATAAATCTACCATCTGGATCTGAGACTATGTCCAATACTGTGAAATTGGTATTTTTGTGTATTAAAATAGCTACACCTCTTTGTCTAGAGTTATAGGGGGCAGAGAACAGTCTGGGAAACTCAGATGTTTTAAGTTCATCTACAACTGTGGCAGACCTATGAGTCTCTTGTAATAAGACAACATCTGCCTGCATTCTTTTAAGCTGATCAAAAATCTTTAATCTCTTC
Organism: Polypterus bichir lapradei; assembly: GCA_026402145.1. NCBI lineage: Eukaryota > Metazoa > Chordata > Cladistia > Polypteriformes > Polypteridae > Polypterus > Polypterus bichir. The sequence continues at coordinate 1,222,985 of JANRMT010062813.1, forward strand.
TCTCTAGAGCCAGTTCCGTGAACATTCCAACTGACAAACCTTAGTGTACCCATAGTTGTGTGTGTGAGTAGCTAATGTATGGTGCCTTCATGTGAATAAATTAAGTAAATAAATGTATAATTTATTCTGAAAAAATAAAGCAATAAATAAGTAAATAAAAAAAAAAAAGTATAATAATGCTAATAATAATATTATTAATGCTGATGATAATAATATTAATGCTGAAAATAATAATAATATTAATACTGAAAATAATAATAAGATGATAGTAATAATAATAATAATAATAATAATAGTGCTAATGATAATAATAATGCTAATAATAATAATAATAATAGTGCTGATAATAATAATAATAATAATGCTGGTAATAATACTAATGCTGATGATAATAATAATAATAATAATACTAATGCTGATAATGATAATAATACTAATGCTGATAATCAGACAATAATAATAATAATAATAATAATAATAATAATAATAGAGACAGAACCAAGACTGTTTGTGGTTGTATGATAAAATGTAATAATTATAATCCAGTGTTTGTATGCGTGCGTTGTGTGTGCGCTGACGCAGTGTAGGAAAGTTGTGTGATTGTGTCATGTGGATGTAAAGTTCCAGAAGCAGGTAAAAGAAGGAAAGGAAAGAGTGATAAAGGTTAAAAAAAGAAAAAAAGAAGTAAAAAGAAAAGGTGCTAGAGGTGTGGGGTGGTGAGAGAACAGGTGATCCCATCATCTAAACACGGATATAGCAGCTTTTTATCCTGACATGCTCATACCCAGTGAATCCCGATAAGCATAATAAACTTGTGACCTGATGTTGGGCTAATAAAGCCAGTCTGTCACTCCTCGTTCCTTGTACAGCCTGTTGTTAACGTAGAGCTTGTCCACAGAAATGACAGCGCGGCTCCCTTCTTGGATGAATTTTTTACGCAGTGGGAACAGAACTCTGCGGCGATCCAAAATTTCTTTAGGAAATTGATCATTCACGCTAAAATCTTTTCCTTTGAGCTCCTTCCCGCGGCTCTTAACAAAATCCTTTTGTTTAAAATGCTCAAATTTGGCCACGATGGGACGAGATCTTCTGCTGTCTGCTCTTTTGGCTCCAAGGCGATGAACCCGGTGAAAGGTGATGTTCTTTACCGTTTCTTCGGGTATCTTCATGTGGGTCTGGAGAAAAATCTTGATTGTTTGTTCGCAATCCTCCGGTTGTCCTCCCGTCTGCTCCGGCAGGCCTGCAAACACCAGATTGTCTCTCATGCTGCGGGCCTGAAGATCCAAAACCGTCTCCTTCAGGGTCTTGTTGTCCTGGGAGATCCGCGTCATTCCTTCTGTCAGGGAAGACACAGTCTCCCGCAGAGACGCGTTTTCAGCCGCAAGCCGCTCCACCTGATCCTGGCTGAATTCCAGAGATTGTCGGAGGTTCTGGAACTCCTGGTGTAGAATCTCGAGCAGGTGGAGTCGTCCCTCAAATCCCAAAAGCCTTTTATCTATAGAGTCTAATAATTCTAATATATCCTTGCGGGGAGATGAGGTCGCCTCGGGGGAATCCTGAGGACGGCTTCTCTTGGTAGCAGGTGTTTCCATGTTAGCTGCTGCTTTCTTAGGCCCCATGACAACAGACTCAAAAACTTGGTCAATATAATTTTGTAGACTTTCCAAATTTTCTTCACTTACCTCACTTACCTCCAGGTTGATGAGTTATACTTACCGGATTGCTTGCGTTGTCAGTAAATATATTTGGCGTAAAATGTTTCTTAGTTGTTTAGAATGTTTGCTAACGAGCTGCCATCTGTGTCAAACGCTGCCGAGAATCCGTGATTTTTCCTAGCCAGCACTTCTCTCTCCCAGCATGCTCTCTAACAGATAGTCTAATTTATTTTATTACACAGGCTTGACTCTGAAAAAAGGTTATTACCGCTCTTCCAAATCCTTTGTAACCTTAAACTTTCCATGATTAACTAAACTAAACACACAACTCTTTTTTTTTTTACTTTAGCAGTGGCTGGCCATCCTAACCCTAACCCATAGTGACACCGCCACTGGGCTGCCAGCAGCTTGCTGTGTCGCATTGCTGAAGCAGCATTAAAACACTAGTGAAAATGTCATCTTGCCTACACTTCTGCAGAAGAAAAAGGTAAATGGCTTTCTTTCTTTTCTGTTCTCCTTTCCTGACTTAAAAGTAATAGAATTCTTTTACTTTGGTAATGCCTGGCTAGACACATTATCATACTCATACTAGGCAAATTTTAAGTTATCAGTTAACATATGACACAAATGTTTGAGAGATGTGTGAAAAAGGGCCCCCACATACACATGGGGAAAATGTGAAAACTCTGAGCAAATGACAACAAAAGCAAATCTCTGAAGCTGTGCAACCCACCAGTAGACAACAATATTTTAATTAAACATTAAATTATTTCAGTTACTTTTGATAACTTGACATTGGGTAGTTGAGGAATTCAGTTAAACTGTTGCCAAAAGCATGGCCATTCAGCAAGCATCTTGAATGGCTCTGACAGAAGCTGCTAGCAAAACAAAGCTGTTGTACAGCAGGCAGAAAATGGGGTTAAGTGCACAGTCCTTAGTGTGTCATTAAATGGTTACTCCTGTGGAGTTGCAAAATTGTGGAAATGCACAACAGCATGTGTGCTGCTGAAGTACGACAAAACCACACACTTTTCTAACCACCTTTATATTATTTAGGCAGCAATTCCCTTCATGCTTTTTTAATTTAAAAGAGTCTATTTTAAATCAATGAGGAGACCCTGTCTATGATTAGAATGTTTTATTGACTGCATCATCTATAACACCTTAACTGCCTAATTGTCTACCTAAGAACCCTATTGATATCTCTGCAAACAAAATAAATTGATGTCATGAACTGCACACCCTTGTGTTGGCAAAGGAAGAGACAAAGTAAGTCTGTGGAACATTCATTTTACCATCTATATTTACATATATTTGCTTAGCAGATGCTGTTATCCAAATCGACTTACAAAAGAGTTTAACATAATTGAGTAAACTAGTCTGGGTGACTGTTTGGAAACAAGTGTTACAGGATAAGGTTACAAAATTGATCATCACAAGTGAAAAGGTCTAATTAAAATACAAGCTAGCGTAATAGAAGGACAAGAGAAAAGAGAAAGGTTTGGGGATCCACCCCGTATATTGTAAGGCACAAAAAATAGCAACTGAGTAGTCAAAAAAGACTGAGTCCCAAAGTAGACTGACTGAGGGAATAAAGGTGAGGGCTATTATAGTTGTTGCGTATGTCGAGGTGGGACCGTGCAGCGGTTAGCAGAAATGAGGTCAGTAGGAAAGTGTGGTCTGTACAGAATGGTGGAAGTTGGTGCTGGTTTAATCAGGTTCTGTTGATCTGTAGGAAAAGGAAAAGAGAGGTTAGCAAACTTTATCATCCCTCGAGCTGACATTTCATGCTGAGGTTGAATCACTAGACATGGTTTATTGGTAGACCTAAGCTGGTGAGAGGGATCATAAGATCTCACAAGTGTTTCCATATATATGGGTACAGGCCCAATGACTGCTCTGTAGACAAGCATCAAGGATCTGAAGTTGATGTACTTTTGTAAAGGTAGCCAATGTAATAATCTGAAAAGAGGAGTGACATATGACTGCTTCAGCTGTTTGAACAGCAGGGGCCTCATGTATAAACGGTGCATACACACAAAAATGTTGCGTACTCATGTTTCCATGCTCAAATTGTGATGTATAATATCTAAACTTGGCATAAAGCCAATCACATTTTCATGCCAGCTCAAACCCTGGCACCCAGCGTCAAAGCAGTGCTTTTGTTCCAGTGTGGTTTCCCTTTCTTATTTAGATCCATATCTCTGATGCGGTTTTACCATATACACTGAAATTAACTGCATATTGTTTATTAGTTTAAGGCATCTGATTGTAATTAACCTGTAACAATATAATGGTCCACGAAATGGCCAAACTATTCCAAATATCATAGCTGCTTTAGCGTTGTTACTCTCACTAGACCTTCTTTTAGCTGCTCCCATTAGGGGTTGCCACAGCGGATCATCTTTTTCCATATTACTCTCACTGCACCACTCAGAGTATTTATATCACTGTATCTGAGTATGGAATCACAGCTCTACAGCAGCTGATCGGAAAGAGAATTATCGGTATACAGCATCAAGCACACGCTGCCTCAGCCATGCTGTCTATTTGAACTGCTCTCATATGACAAACGCTTCAGAGCCTTTCCTGTAGGACCTCGCGGTTCAGAAACAGTTTCATCCCAAGAACTATAAATGCAGTCAATCAGTCCATCAAGTGTTGCTTCTAGAAATGTTTGTACATATTAGTATAATTAACTCACTGTAAACTTGCGATACAGTTATAATATTGCACAACCTTAGCCACTTTATAAAGCACATATTTACATATGATGACGATATCATTTTTAAGATGAAATGCAGCAAAATATGTTTATTACATTATACAGATAAAATGTTAACATTATTTAAATAATATATATTGTTAATAATTAAACATGTGAGGACACGGTGTCGCAGTGCTAGTGACTAGCTGGCACCCATTCAGGGATTGTTCCTGCCTCGTGCTGTATTCTTGCTGGGACTGGCATGACACTGGATGGATAGATGGATAGAATAATTAAACATGTACTATGAAGATATTTAAATGTTCCTTAAAAGTTTTGAAGAATTGGCGTTCTAAGCCTACAGATGGCTTGACATCTATTACAGAGCTGATCGTGTGGCGATTGGTTACTTGGAGAAAGAAAAGGAAGGACAGGAATTGGAGGTTAGTACGCTTGAAAGAGACAGTACTGCTGCAATAAATTATTTCATCGAAGGTTGTGCACGGCGCAGCAAGCATCTTGCGGGAGGTAGGAACAATCTCTGGATGGGGCGCCAGCTCGTCACTATCACTGTGCCACTGTGTTCCCATGTTTAATAACATGTTTTAATTCCTACCATCATGAAAATGATAATAAGTATACATCTCAGTATTTAAATTATTCAGAGAGCTCTAATATCAAGAATGTAATGGATTCTGTAATCTGTCTGAGGAAGAGAAAGCTCGTTTACGAATCATGTGATTCACACACATACAGTACATAGAAGAACAAGTACAGTGCAAAGCATTTAACGTGCTACTTTAGTTACGATGTACAACGTATTTGAGAAACGACTTTGTGAACTTGAGCTTTTGAGTTTCAAGTTTTCTCCGACACTCTATGTCATTCGATCAACTTCCTTTTGTTGTTTATACCACTGTTTAAACCAACAAATAGTACTTTTTTCCTTGCCTCCACTTGGTATTAGCTGAAATTCTTCTATTTTCCCCAGTGCTTTTACCATTGCCTTTTCACAGAATGCTGAGCTTAAGGGCTATTTATATTGATTTGCATATTTAAAGAGGTGTAATTCTGGGAGGAATTGGGGAGTTTCAGCAGGTACATGCCAATATTACTCTCAGCAGAGAGCTGTAGCAGTCCAACCATGACAATACAAAGCCTGGGCCTGGAGTTGTGCTGCATAATCTTTCAGATATGGTCTGATCTTGTGGACATTATGTAAAGAGAATCTGCAAGACACATGATAGATGCAACATGGTCAATGAAGGACAGCTGGTCATCAATTTACCACCCCAAAGCTACATAGTGACTTGGCAGGTGTTAGCAAAGGTGAGCCAACCTGAATAGAATATGGGCTGCTACACAGACGGATTAGCTTGGATAACAAGAAGGTCCATTGTTGCCAGATTGAGCTGCAGATGGTGTCCCTTCATCCAGGTTGCAATATCAGTGAGACATGCAGATTGTAGTTGACACTGTGTGGTTCTAAAGAGGGAATGACAGGTACAGCTATGCATCATCGGCATAGCACTGACTTGATAAACCTTGGAACAGGAAGATTGGGCCTAGTGTGGAGGTGTAAAAGGAGAAAAGGATTGAACTCAGCAATGATCCTTTGGGTACCACCACACTTTCCGGGTGAACTCTTGACATATTTCATGATAGGATTTGCCGAAGAGGTAGGACCGAAACCACCTGAAAGCAGTCCCATGATGCCAAAGTCAGAGAGGGAGACAAGGAGGACCTGATGCTTGGCTGTGTTGAAGAAAGAGTTCTAGAAGGATAAGGACAGATGACATGGTGTTAGCTCCATAACATATGGACAACATTCAACATACTGTAAGGGAAATGTGGTTTACTAAAGCTTAATTGTTATTGGTTAGCATCATCATTCTAATTCCCATTGGATTTACATGGTAGCCACAGCCAGTTTGGGAGGGTCGTGGCATTTGTCCCAGGGCCTTGGCTGATGGAGGGGTGTTGGAAGGTCTGTGCACAAATTCATGGTTTTTGCAGCTGCGCCAGCAAGGGTACAGGAGGTGGCATCTGCATTGGTACAGCAGGCAAGAGCACATAATGGCTTGAACTAAGATGACAATTAAGTAAATGAGCTGCCTACTTCCCATCGTAGGAGACACTGTAAAACTGCCCTCCCAAGACCTGAAGAAGGGTCCCGAGTTGCTTTGAAAGCTTGCATATTGTAATCTTTTTAGTTAGCCAATAAAAGGTGTCATTTTGCTTGAATTCTCACTACATCCATAATGGCTAACACGGTACAACACCCTAGTACTACACTGAAGCGATCTAAATTAATATTTTTGATTAGCAAAAAGAAAAATGATGGTGGAAATATTACCCAAGAGAGACTGAAATTGATTCAGTTAGCCAAAGATCCCCTGCAGAATCAGAAAGTATTCAGACCTGTTCACCTTCTGCAAACTTTATTATGTTGTAGATTTAATTTTAAATAGATATATTTCCTACAATTACCCATAATGACAAAAATAAAATACTGAAATTTCTCATTCACATAAGTATTCAGGTCCTTAATTCAGCACTTTGTAGAGGCCTCTTTAACAGCAATTACAGCTTCTGAGTGTTCTTTTGTAAGTCTCTACTAGATTTGCACATCTGGATTTGGCCAGGTTATCCCATTCTTCCACTCAAGCTGTTAGATTGGATGGGAAATGGCTGTAAATTGCTATCTTCAGGTTTCTCCACAAATGTTCTAAGGGGTTTAATTTTGGGTTTTGGTTGGGCCACTCAAGGACAGTTTAAAACCGGTCCAGAAGCCAACCCAGCATATCCTCAACAATATGCTTCGGGTTATTGTCATTCAGAAAGGCAAACCGTCACCCCAGTCTGAAGTCACATGCACTCTGAAGAAGGTTTTCTTCAAGGAACGCTCTGTATTTGGCTGTGTTTGTCCTTCAATCAGTTCTGACCAGTCTCCCTGTTCCTGCTGCTAAGAAGCACTCCCATAGCTTTTTGCTACTACCACCACATTTCACAATAGGGATGATCTGGGGCAGGTGATAAGCAGTACCCAAAGACTTCAATTTCTGCCTCATCAGACCAGAGAATCTTTTCCTCATGCTCTCAGAATCGTGTAAATGCCATTTGGCAAACCCCAATTGGGAGTTAGCCTCTCTTCAATACACGCCCGATTGATGGAGCACTGCTGAGACACTCATCCTTCTGACAGGTTCTCCCATTCCAGTGGATGACTTCTGAAGCCCTTGGTGTGACCATTGGGTTCTTGGTCACATCCCTGACCAAAGGCCCTCTTGACTGGTGAGTCAATTTGGCTGGATGGCCAACTCTAGGAAGAACCCAAGTGGTTCCAGACTTCTTCTGTTTCACAGTTATCGAGGCCAATGTGCTCATCCATATCTTTGCCCTGATCTTTGCCTCACCACAATTTTATCAAGTAAATCTACAGAGAATTGCTTGTACTTCATGGAATGGTTTTTGTCCTGACATGCTGTGTGAATTGTGGGTCTTTATATAGACAGATGCGTGTGCCTTTCTAAACTATGCCAGTCTGTTTACTTTTCCACAGGTGGACTCAAATCATGTTCTAAACTCATTTAAAGGAGAATTAAAGCAAACAGGACAATACTTCATAAATGGGAGGGTTCACTTTCTGATTTTTAATAACATTGCAAACCTTTCTGAAAACATGTTTTCACTTTGCCATTATGGGTTATTGAGTGTAGACTGATGGGCTAAACAGCAACAGTGAAAATTCTGGGCTCAGCATGTCAAAAATTCTGAAAATGTCTAACCTGGCTTCTTTACATATTCATTTATTTACAAAAGTACGGCCCAATCATGTGTGATGCTATGTAAAAGCTCTGTCATTCTAACAACTTTCTAAGATTACAAGAATAAGGTTATTTGCTAATAGGCTGATAGATATGGAAGGAAATGTTCCAGATTCTGAAGATGGAAGGCTGACAAAGATATGCCCTGTTACACTTTTTTAATTTATTTTCCACACACAGCGTAACATAAAGTTTTTGTGCTGTTTACCATCACAGTGGCACAGAAAATAAGCCAGTTTTATGGAAGGATTAAGCGGGACAGTTACCCTTTGCAGACATGTTGCCACTGAGAGAAAACGACGTCAGCACTGCTCTTTGCAGACTCTATCGATGTAGTGTACCGAAATAGTCTTTGAGGTTAATAACTTCTTTACCTGAATCCTGACACAAAACAATTCAATGCAGTTCACATGAGCAACGATTGCAAAACCTGATTTCACACAAACACTGATAGTGCGCTCATTTTGGAGACTGCAGTTGCAGATATCTCACTTGTGCCATGCAAATGAGCTTCCAGTGCAGCAGTTAGAAGTCAACTGAACTGTGAAGCTGCTGTGATGACAGATGAAATGCTGATACGGATGGTTGGTGAGAATCCATTTTAAGCTCTGGGTGGTGCAGGGTCTCATATTTCTTGTATATTTGTTGTTCAGCTTCTTTGGTAACTCGGATGTTGAACACTAGTGTGTCCACCAAAACATTATGGAGTGTCACCTTTGACACACACGTGTCATAGGTTCCCCATCACTGATTTAAAATTAAATCTACAGCACAATAAAATGTGCAGAAGGTAAAGGGGATTGAAAACGTTCTGAATTCATTTTACATCTACAGTAGTTAGAACAGCAAAGAATGGAAGATAAATGAACATTTCTTCAAAGAAAAAAAGAAGAAAACTGCAAAATGATAGAGCCAATGTTATAAGAGCAGTGTGGTAATGGTGCTAAAATAGTAGGCAAGGCAAACATGCAAACACTAATAAAAAATAAAAGCTTCTCGCTCTTGTTCCGTTTGAGTAACCACGGACCTCACATACCATACTAATTTAGTTGGGGTAACGCAACTTAATATTGCCCAGACATTTCCTTGGCTGTGCTGCCCTCTTGGTCAAATTAATGCGATCAGGGGTTTCCCTTGGTGAAACAAATCCACTTAGAACAGTGCAGTGCTGCTGATCACTTAAGCGACCCCCTGTGACCCACCTTGACTCATAATGAACCAATGGCAGCAATCTGCAACCCACAAATGACAACCTGGGTCACAACTTAGTGGTTGAGAGAAACACTTGCTTAGGTGACCCACTCACAAACCAACAATGGCACCCCACAACCCAGTGACAGAGAAACACTACCTTACACAATCTCTGCGTACAGACACCATGACTTGAAGATCGGTTTGGGCCACCAGTGACCCAAACCAGAACCACAGACCCAAAATTACAATGACCTGGTCCCAGATTAAGCCATATGTTAGCACATGATTGATTATTTTATTCATATATAAAGAGGGATTGTGTATTGGGTATAAGAACATATGGAATCAGACAAACAGGAGTCCAATTAGTCCATCAAGCTCATTTGTTGAGCTAAGCTGCCCTAGTATCACCTCCAGGTATTTCTTCAAGGCTGTCAAGATTTCTATTTCACCTACATGTTTCAGTAGTTTCTTTCAGACTCCCACAACTCTTTTCGTAAAGAAGTGCTTCCTCACTTCAGTCCTGAATGCACTTCTCCTCATTTTCCACTGGTGTTCTCGAGATTGTGATTCACCATTAAACTGAAAGACTTCTGCTTGATCTTCTTTATCAATGCCTTTAAGAATTTTGAAAACCTGGATTAGTTCCCCATGCATTCTTCTCTGCTTGTGGATTAACTGGCCCCCAAACTGCAGGACCCTGAGCAGCCACCTGCTTCACCTACTTGTTTAAGATGGCTTTGGCCCCTGGCCATAGCCATTTCTGCCTAAACATTTTAGGCCACCTCTACTGTCTTCATAATATTATGAGATAATAAACTGTAAGGGAGGCACGGTGGCACAGTGGGTAGCGCTGCTGCCTCACAGTTAGGAGACCCGGGTTTGCTTCCCAGGCACTCCCTGCGTGGAGTTTGCATGTTCTCCACGTGTCTGCGTGGGTTTCCTCCGGGTACTCCGGTTTCCTCCCACAGTCCAAAGACATGCAGGTTAGATGCACTGGTGATCCTAAATTGTCCCTAGTGTGTGCTTGGTGTGTGGGTGTGAGTGTGTGTGTGTGCCCTGTAGTGGGCTGGCACCCTGCCTGGGGTTTGTTTCCTGCCTTGCGCCCTGTGTTGGCTGGAATTGGCTCCAGCAGACCCCCGTGACCCTGTAGTCAGGACATAGCAGGTTGGATAATGGATGGATGGATAATATACTGTAGACTGACAACAAATCACCCCCCTTCTGTGTTTTGATCTCACTAATCTATACATCTAAATACAATCCTTGTGAGTGTTGTTATGTTTGTGTGCATATCATATAAATATTTTGATTAAAAAGTAAATATATAGGACATCTTAAGATTCTGTGCTCAAATATGATACAGTTCTGATAAATTCTAGGTTCATGAGGTCCATCATGATTTTACTCTCCGCTGGATATAGTGATGATGTGGAAACCTTGGCTTATTTTATGAAACAACTGGGTGAAATCATTAGAATAGAATTGTGAACTAAATGTGGTGCTCAATGTGAAATGAAACTGAGCAAATACTTGGTATGCTGAAAGTTTAGCAGCTGAGCTCTGCACCATCAGCAGCTTTTTACGGATTGCTTTGGAATACCACTATAAAAGCATTGCAATAATCCATATGATCAAATGTAAACATGTGGGTACGGTTGCAATATGCTACATAGATGGAAATATGAACCCTTACAAGTAGCTTCTTTTTGTCGATTAAAATGGAGTCAGAGGAAAACAGAACAATAAGGTTACAGAAAGGGAAACTAATATTATTTTTATTATTTCCTAAAGACAGATAATTTAAGTAGTTTTCTGATATTGTGTACTTTGCAAGACCCTAGGTATAACACCTCAGTTTTGTTCATATTTAAATACAAAAAAAAGAATTCAACAAAGCTTGAATTTCATTAAAACAATCTGAGACGGTCATTGTTAATAGCCAAGTAGAACTGAATGTCATCTGCATAAATGTGAAATTGTAAACCTGATTTGCATATTATATTACCTAAGGGAAGTTAGTATATTAGAGACAAAATAAGGACTAAAGTTGAAACTTGGGGTATGCAAGAACAAAGGTAAACACTAGCAATTTTGAAATTATTTTCCATGACAAAGTGACCACACTTCAACATATAGAAGAAAACTGTTTAAGAACATCACCAGACGTATAGTATTTGATCGTAGATGATGTTACAAGACCTGCCAATCTACAAAAACTGCTGGAAGATCTAGATGAAGTAAAATTAACTTTATTTTAGAATTAGAGTTGTCTAATATATCATTTATTACTCAGATCAAGGTAGTATTGGTATGGTGAGCTTCTCTGAAAGTACACTGAACTGTTCTTGAAGATCATTAGCTGACAGATTTGTTGCAAGCTAACTGTATATTCAGTTGCAAATCCATTTACTGAGTGCAGTAACAAGTTTACGGGTAAAAATAACAAATTGTAGACTTTACAAATTTTATAATGCATGGACATAAACATGCAAATTAGTGTAAACACAAACTACAACAAAGCAATTTCAAAATGATTAAGTTAAACAGATCCTAAACTATATACAGTGGAACCTCAGTTCACGAACGTCTCGGAACACGTACAACTTGGTTTACGACCAAAAAGTTCGCCAAACTTTTGCCTCGGTTCACGACCACACACTCGGTATACGAAGAAGCCAGTTTCCCTTTCGGTTTGTAAATGTTCAGTCTCTCCCTGTGCATTTCCTGTGCAGCGAGCAAGAGAGAGAGAGAGAGAGAGCGCGACACACACACACACACAGAGGCAGCGCGAGAGAGACAGGCGCACACACACAGGCAGCGCGAGAGAGATGCGACACACACACAGGCAGCGCAAGAGAAACAGTGCGACACACACACACACACAGAGGCAGCGCGAGAGAGAGCTGGACGCATTAAGGTGGGAAGGCAGTTAAAGAATGCACTGGGCTTGATTTTGTTTTCACTTCTGTTTCGAGCAATCGGTTCGTAGTGTGCATTGTTGCAATGTTATTTTTCTTGGTGGTTTATTAAATTATGGATTTTTTCAAATGTGCATTTTTTTCCCTGTGCTTAAAACTCATTAAAAAAAGTGCTTTTAGCCAGTGGTTGGTAGCGCTATAGCGCAAACTATTGCAGGGTTAGTTTTCTCTGTTGTTCAAGGTTTTCTCAGTGTTATTCAATGTTTTTAAATTTAGTTTACTATTACGCTGTGCATTCTATGGTTTAATTAACTATATTTGTGCTTCAAAACTTAAAAAAATATATATTTGCATACAGTTTGTATGGTCTGGAATGGATTAATTGTATTTACATACAATCCTATGGGGGAAATTGCTTCGGTTCACGACCAAATCGGTTTACGACCAGAGTTTTGGAACGAATCATGGTCGTGAACCGAGGTTCCACTGTACAGTGTATCACGTTAATATTATCATTGAGATATGGCCAATCAACAATGAAGGTAAGCAAAACAAAAACTGTAGTCAGCAGCCTCCATGGAAAAAATAAAAAAATAAACCAGGGGTATGTCCACACACTTTACAAAGCAAAGTTATAGTCACAATTAGACATAGTTAAAATTTCTTAAGACCATCTAGCTGCCCATCCCCTCCAGGTTATTCTTTAGAATTACATAATTTGTGCTGGAAAGTCTAATAAGAAGACAAAATCCTTTAAATTCTTGGATTTATTCTTGCCACAGCAGGATATCGACAAGAGAAGCCATACAGAGGAATGCCACTATCAGATCATAATTAGTTTAATATTTATGTTTTTGTACAAAGACTAACAGACAGACATGCAGTAAGAACAGTTGATCAACAGCTCTAGTCAGGGTATGCTAGACTAAAGTACAATACAATACAATACAATACAGTTTATTTTTGTATAGCCCAAAATCACACAGGAAGTGCCGCAATGAGCTTTAACAGGCCCTGCCTCTTGACAGCCCCCCAGCCTTGACTCTCTGAGAAGACAAGGAAAAACTCTCAAAAAAACCCTGTAGGGAAAAATGGAAGAAACCTTGGGAAAGGCAGTTCAAAGAGAGACCCCTTTCCAGGTAGGTTGGGCGTGCAGTGGGTGTCAAAAGAAGGGGGTCAATACAATACAATACACAGAACAGAACAAATCCTTAATACAGCATAACAATACAAATTTTAGAAGCACGGAGCAGAATTTAACTGTAGATGATATCCCATAATAAGATTTGGATATTTTTAGAGTCCTGGAGACCTCATCCATCAAGCTGCCTTCCCATTTGGCCCTTCCACGGCTGAAACGTTGCTCGGCCAGCCAATCCGATGAAAGGACCCCTTTTTCCCATGATTCCTGTGATCCTCCATCCGGGATGACTTTACCATAGGCAGGCAACAACTTGGCAGGTGGGTCATGGCACCAATTGCCACATTTGAGTACCGAGAACAGAAACAGAATAGGTGAGGGTTAGTAACAAATTATAACAATCATGTTACTTATGTTTTAGTGCTAATGACTAACAACAGAGATGCAGTATGTACAGTTAATCAGCAGCTCTAGTCAGAATATGCTAAACTGAAGTAGTGAGTCTTCAGCCGAGATTTAAAGGCTGAGACCGAGGGGGCATCTCTTATAGAAGCAGGAAGACCATTCCACAATTTAGGGGCCCTGTAACTAAAGGCTCGACCTCCCACTGTTATTTTATTAATCCTTGGAATCATAAGCAGACCGGCATCTTGAGATCTTAATGTGCGCTCAGGTTTGTAAGTCATGATAAGTTCAGACAAGTAAGCCGGACCTTGGCCATTTAATGCTTTATATGTTAAAAGGAGGATTTTGAAATCTGCCCTAAACTTAACCGGGAGCCAGTGTAAGGATTTAAGAACTGGAGTTATGTGTTCATGTTTTCTTGTTCTTGTAATAATTCTTGCAGCCGCATTTTGGATTAACTGGAGGCTGTATAAAGAACAGTTTGAACAGCCAGTGAACACCGCATTGCAGTAGTCAATCCTACTAGAGATAAATGCATGAATTAATTTCTCAGAATTCTGTTTATTTAGAAAGCGCCTTAATTTCCTAACATTTTTAAGATGGAAGAAACATGTTTTGGACAACTTTGTAATATGTGCTTTAAATGACATGCTAGAATCAAAGATAAGATTGCGGGCTGATTCAGTAAAATGAATTGGGATTCCAACTGAGTTAAATGATGACAAAATATTGCTGTGATCAGCGTCATTCCTTCCAACAATTAACATCTCTGTTTTATCTGTATTTAAAGACAAGTAGTTCTCATTCATCCACTCCTTTAATTCACCAACACAACTAATTAAAGACAACATTGGAGATACTTCATTTGATTTAAATGAAAGGTATAACTGGGTGTCATCTGCATACGAGTGAAAATTAACATTATGTTTCCTAATGAGAGATCCCAGAGGAAGCATGTAAAGTGAAAACAGTAAAGGTCCCAGTACTGAGCCCTGCGGGACACCATATTGAACTTCTGTGTATAATGATGGAGTACTGTCAGCACATTTCTGTACGTATTGGAATCGATTTGATAAATAAGAACTAAACCAAGCGAGCACGGGGCCTGTAAGCCCAACATCGTTTTCTAGCCTGTGCAGTAAAATAGAATGGTCAATGGTGTCAAATGCTGCACTTAAATCTAACAACATAATTACAGTGGAGTTTCCTTCATCAGAGGATATCAGAATGTCATTTACAACCCGTGTTAGTGCAGTTTCTGTACTATGACCAGTGCGAAAACCAGACTGGAATTTCTCAAATAAATTGTAATGCATAAGGTGTAACTGAAGCTGACTGGCGACTACTTTTTCTAGTACTTTAGAGAGAAGTGGTAAATTTGAAACAGGCCTAGGATTATTTAGTATGTGTGGGTCTAGGTCTGACTATTTAAGTAAAGGTTTAATGACTGACACTTTTAGTGCATCAGGTACGGTGCCATACAGTAATGAACTATTGATAATGGTTAAAATAGGTGCTGCAAGAACATCCATGGCACTTTTTACTAGTTTTGTTGGCACTGGATCTAGGGAACAAGTAGTGGGCTTCATTTTAGTAATTAAAGTTAAGACTTCCTGCTCAGTTACAGGATTAAAATTACTAAAGTGCTGAATGCAATGTGCGGCAGGGTCTGCTAAGCTAATATTTGGTTTGTACTGTGATGCTGAGATCTGGGATCTTATATTTTTAATTTTCTCATTGAAGAAGTTCATAAAGTCTGTACTGCTAATATCTGTTGGTATTTTGCACTGTTGATCTGAATTCCCATTTGTTAATTTAGCCACTATTCTAAACAGTACCCGAGGATTTTTATTATTGCTATCTATTAATGTAGAATAGAATTCTGAGTGAGCTTTAAAAAAAGTAGTGAGTCCTTGGCATGTATTAAAAAACTGAGACTGTAGTGGCACATCTGATACAAGTAGGCAGGTCATTCCACAGCTTTAGAGCCCTGTAACTAAAGGCTGAACCTTTCACTGATATTTTATTAATCCTAGCAGTCTTTAGTAGTCTGGCACTGAGATCTCAATGCATGCTTTGATTTGTAAGTAATAATAAGTTCAGATAAGTAAGCAGGGCCTTGGCCATTTAATACCTTATATGCCAGGAGCATGATTTTGAAATCAACCCAAACTAGAGTTATGTGTTCATACTGTTTAGTTCTTATAACACTTCTGCTAACATCATTGTGAATTAACTGAAAGCTGTATATAGAATGGTTTGAACACCCTGTGAATTACACATTGCAGTGGTTGATCCTATTACAAATAAATGAATAAGTTAAGTTTTTAGCATTCCTAATATTGGAATGACCACCTAAATGAAAAGATCAAGACACACATTGAATGGGAGTTAAGCCATATAACTGGTACAATTTTTTAACAACAAATGATTCATAGTCGAGATTCTAGATAAATCACCTTTCCACTGCTTAAGCCACGGGAAACACCTGTTGAAAAATGACAACTACCTAAGCCTGCCGGAACTATTACATTCTCCCAGTGTCCATGATTTTCGTCCAACATCACGTGTCATATTCCTTATCTTTCTCTCATTATTTTCTGCGAAGCTGTATTTATAATGCCCTAGGAGTCTCCAGCTGCCTTCTCAAGCCTTCCCGTACTTGAAGGTTCAATAAGAAAGTTCCAGAAGTTCCTGGAATGCACAGCTCAGCACACCTGTGAACATCCTGCTTTTAATCAGCTGCTTGTCCCCCACCCATCACCAGGGTGACAATGCTGGCTACTACAGTAAAATATTTAGAAACTGTCTGAATTTTTTAATACTTTACGCAGGATAAAAAAAGGTTTTAGATACTGCTACAATCTATGTTTTATAGGATTAATAGAAAAGATAATGCCTAGCTTGCATTCTGATTCAGTTAAACTAATATTTAGACCAACTCAGTTTTAAAGTGACAAAATATTGTTGCTGTCCTTATCATTCTCTTTAATGAATAACATTATTTGTTTTTTCTGCATTCAGAGATGGGTAGTAGTGTCTTAAGTAGTTATTAAATTCAGTGACAAATTTAATTAAGGACACTATTGGGGAAACATTGTGCGGTCTACAAGAAACATAGAGCTAGGTATCGTCTACATACCAGTGAAAGAAAGAAAAGCATGAAGCAAGAGACTGAAAGAAACAAGTAGGTTAAAAATGAAAGTGAATGCAATATTCTCTAATGATATTTCCCAGTAGTAGCATGTACAGTAAAGTGTAAATAGTAAAGGTGTGAATACTGATCCCTGTGGTACACCATATGAGGTAGCTTCTGAAGATAATTACAGAGTCCTGTCAACACATTTATGTACATACTGACATTGATTTGATAAATATAAACTGATCCACACAAGAACGGCGCCTGAGAGCCCAATATAATATTTCAGCCTACAGTAAGTAACCAAACAGAGTGGTCAAGGGTGTTGAAGGCTATGCTTAAATCTAACAACATAAATGCTATTTATGCTATTTAAATGTCATTTACAACACAGTTAATACTGTTTCTGTATTATGGCCAGTGGGAAAGCCAGTCTGAAACTTCTTAAGTAAATCATAATACAGTACGTAGCGTGAGACTGAAGCTGTATGGCAACTATATTTTTCAAAGTACTTTAGAAAGAAAAGGTAAACCTGTAATAATTGTATAATTATTTTATTTCCTTTTAGTGCTTTAGGAAATGTGCCAGTCAATAATAATCTATAATGTTAAGAACGGGATCTGCCAGAACAGCCATTGAACTTGTCACTAGTTTTATTGGGACTGGGTTTAAGAAAAGGGTAATAGGTTTCATTTTAGAAATTAAAATCATAAGGAAAGTTTGGTTTTAACACTGCCGTATTTAATTTGTGAGATGATGTTGAAACCTGGGATCTTACCAATTTTATCATTAAAGAAGTTCAAAATCTTTATTGCTAATGCTAGTAGGGATTTTGCATGGAATTTCCGAATTCCCATTTGTCACACTAGCAGCTTTTCTAAACAGTACATCGTAATTATTGTTCCTGTTATCAGATTACCCAGATATAGTAATGAGAGTGGGCCACAAAGACAGCTCTTTCAAAATGTTTGACACTGTTTGTTCATGCAGTTTGAAAGACCCGTAACTTTGTTACTCTCCGGCATTCTAATTTAATATCTCATTGGAGCAAATTGGCAGATATTCAAACATTTTTGACTTTCTGGTGACAACAGTTCAGTTAGCCAACATGGTTGAAGAAGAAAAAGTATGAAGCAAGAGACTTAAAGAAAGGAGTAGGTTAAAAAATGAAAGCACTGCCGAGCTATACTGCCAGACCAAGTCAGCAAAACAAAAACACCCAAAAATAGTCGCACAGGTCCATTTCTAAACCTACCTACATGAAACCCAGTATCAACAAACTATGGCAAAGCCAGTTCAAATGCCCCCATCCATCAGTAGTATGATCCAAATAAAGTCAACACTTGAAAACCTTTGCCTTTCTCTCATGCATGTGTGGCACCCAGTCCTGCACTACTCTGGTCACTTTCTTAGTAAACACAAAGCAAAACAGTTCAAACCAGAAACAAACTGGAAACAATACAATATATGTGGAGCGTCATAATAATAAACGGTAACAGGCACAGTTCAGGGGTGGCATAAAAGTTTCACCAAACTTGATTCTCAGTAGTAGTTTTGTCAATATGGCGGCACAGGGATGACTTACATTAACCCAAAACAGGAATGAGGTCTGTGACAACATTAGAAAACATAGAAAGATAGAGAAAGTTTAACTCTATTACCAGCAGTTTTACTCTATGACAGGATGGATGATTGTAGACACAAGTCCAAATAAAAAACAACAGAAAATCAATATCAGAGCCAACAGGTGACAAAGCACCAGGACTGGCTTGATTTAGAGAGGTGTTAAAGAAAGCGGTCATGGGATCTCGTAAATTGCAACAGGACACGGCCAAGTATAAGTCTTTCATGAAAAGAGAGATTGCAAAATCAGAAGAAGGAATTGCAAGCACCTGGAGAAACATACATGTTGTAGTGACTAATGGGAATACGAGTCAGAAAGATTTCTAAATAAACAGAAATGACCTGGAAACTGTCAATAGCCTCAATTGCTTGCTTCGTGGTGATCATAAAGCATGCTTCCCAAGGTGTTAGCTTGAGACATGACAGGTACCAAAGAAACTTTTCAAGCCTAATTCAGGAGCTGCTTTCATTGCAGAATTCATTGCCTTCTTGCAGAGTCGGCCTTAGGGGTGTGCGTGGCCCAGGGCTGCACGCGGGGCTGGTTACGTCAAAAGCTGTTACCAGTATGTGTGGACTGTATAAACTTGCGCGTGAATTTAATAAAAATGATGTTAACATTCACTGGATTTTCTTATTACAGTATTCAGCTAACTTTTTGCAAGATAACATGCAGACTTTATCAAAATATAACTGGAGAATATATGTTGATAAATCTGCTCAAACTGGACACGCAGACCTCAAAAGCGGGGCCCCCTTAGGCAGGGGGCACCTTTAGGAGCATGGCCTAGGGCGGTCGCCTGACTTGCCACCCCCAAATGCCGTTCTTGTCTTCTTGTCCCGAGTCACTGTAGTACAAACATCAAGGAACAGATGAGTCCTCATATTTAAAATGGAGATTTAAATACCTAGTGCCTGGGAACAACAGTCTGATGGTCAGAAAATCCTCATTATCACAAACCTCAAAGAAGAAGAAATGAAGCTGGCTAGGAAATACAGCTGGCCATGATTTTTTGAAAAACTGTACTGGGTTACCATTCTCTCTATTTTGTTTACTGAGGACATTATGTCTGTTATTTCCGTCCTATAAATCTGTTACTCTTGGCACTACACAGATGGAATCTAATTGAGATGGTGGCCCACCATGCTCATTAATGCCTTAAACTTCTTCAAAATGTGTTTCGCTTTTCACTGACCTCAGATATATTACAGTGAGAAGTACTGAGTTTATTCTTGAAAGCTCAGCTCTGTGCAGTAATTTTTAGGCCTACAAACTGCTCGGTGACAGTGCGGGTCGGCTCCTAGCTCCTTCTTCTATTATGGCAGCCTCTTGAATTTGACACCATCAATAAAGTAACTGGATGAGCATGGCTGATGGGGACAAAGCACACATCAAGCAAGGGAAAGGTGCAAAATGCTCAGTGCTTTTATTAAAAACAAACACATTTTTCCAAAAGTGCAGTGCTAAAAAAAAATAGTTTAATAAATAAATAATCCAATTCAAAACAAAGGTGAAGTGGAGGTTAAAATCAACACATCCATCAAAACAAGGTTAAAACCAAATGACAGGAAACTATCCTCATTTAAAAACCTGGGGCCTGGATCTTTTAACTGGCGGCTCCTCTGCTTATCCTGTGCAGGCCTTGCAGCAGAGGAGTTGCCCTAAGAGCAGACACAACTGACCTTTCTCAGGTCCGGGTCCCTGCCGTCCCATGACTACGGAAAGTCTCCCTCTCCGGGCCTCAGCTTAGGTCCCCAACGGTCAGGGCACTCACACTGGGGCTCCCCTCCCAAGCCTCCTTGACCCCCACTTCCTTCCAAGTCTTCCGCAGTGAGCCGTCTAAACTCCCGATCACTCTCGCTCCTCATTGCAGCTCAGCCAGAGTGACCCATTCCAACCGCCCCTCAAGTGTTGACCACAAACTCCTTTTTGGGGCTCACTTCCCAGATGCCTGCTTTCTCTCCCTCAAGCCTGCTCTTTTCAGCTCTCTCACTATGTACCAGCTCCTTCCACCACTTGCCTTTTTCTCTTTTTCTCCCTTTAACCTCTGTCTTTTCTTCTTGTTTTCGTTTCTTGATTCCTACTTCTCGCACTTGCGCTTCCCTTTTAAACTGGGGATGTGGCACAGCTGTGGTAATGA
Organism: Polypterus bichir lapradei; assembly: GCA_026402145.1. Classification (NCBI taxonomy): domain Eukaryota; kingdom Metazoa; phylum Chordata; class Cladistia; order Polypteriformes; family Polypteridae; genus Polypterus; species Polypterus bichir. The sequence continues at coordinate 1,243,736 of JANRMT010062813.1, forward strand.
GCAGCTCTCGGTGTCAATTAGGGTCATGGATGAACCTACACTTGTGTACTAAATGCAGGGCTTTCTGCTCCCACATCGCACATGGGAACTGCTCGCTATGCTCCCACTCAAAGACGCAAGAGTTGCAATTATTTATTTTAAAAAGGTCAAACTGCTGTGGTCCTCACTTTACCACATGCGTCACAACAAAATTATTTGTATTTTTGCAAAAGGCAACAAAATTAGTCTTGCCAGTGTCTTCATCTGTGCATACGTTAGAGTGGAGAGAGCCTTCACTGAGCTAGGGATGTCAGAGTGGAATCTTCCGACAGACATACCTGGAAGCTGTTCTGAATTTGGTTTGTATTTAATATTTTGTAATTTCTACTTGGTATATATTGACTATTTAAAAGTTGACTTTAGGATTTGGACGTGTGAGGAATCCATTTCTCACATTTTTTTAAAGTTTGAACTATAGATATGGAGGCAAAAAATAGTTTTCTGATGCTGTTTTATCCTGTCTATGGAAGCTGCTGTTTTGAGATCCTTGTCATTATGATGCCAGTCGGGTTGGTATGGTCATGGCTTAGATGTCACAGCCTTCATCATTTCTTCGTGATTGCCATTTTCTATTCAAGTTTGGTAAATAAACTTTCTAGTGACTATTTGCTATTTGCTCCTTTTTCTGGCAACAACCCTTCAGCTACAACTTTGCCTTTGATTCTTTGAGAGGCGTGATTTCCTGGTTTTTGGCCCTAGCACTTCTTGCTTCCCAGTCATATCTTTAAAATATTATTTGTAGTCATTTCAGATAATACAGAAATTCTGGTGATGGGCTAAGCTTTGGGAGGAAATATATGAGAAAAGGATGGAAAAATGTAAATTGCCCCAAAGAGCTATCCACCAAAAAAAGTCATGTGGGCCCAGTTATAAACATTTTTTTGCTCCACACCCAGTATTAATATTAAATTAAGTCATGTGATTGTCCTAGTCTTGTAATAAGATTTGAGAGGTAAAATATCTTTTAATTTGGTCTCTAATTAGGATCATTTGGGTTTATGCCTGCTTTCTTTTATAAAAAAAAAAAAACCTGTTGTGGCCATTATGAAGGCATTTCTAACAGAGCCAGGCACTAATGATGTAATAATTTGATTTGGAATTGGCTCTACAAATGCAGTAAGCAAGAATTGCAATTATTGTTGGATTTAGGTATACTGGACAGATTTTCTACATCATTTTATAATTGTAAATTAGGGACATAATGTCCCACAACATCGTTGATTTCAGAATGATTAATGTGATTTACACAGGGATTGACATTTTTGATGTGGTCCTGCTTTCTGTCGCACTCTGCCTTATAATGGAGACTACAACAGAATGTGCACTGTATTCTGAGGATACTTGATCTTAAGTTCCAAAAAACTTTAGTGAATATTAAGATTAGGCATTTTGATTGCATTTTTATGTGCCAAATCTTAAAATAGTTTTTACTGTTGACTATTTTATGCTAAGACTTCTCAATGATGCAAACAGAAAATAACTGTCATAATTCAGACGCTCCTTTTATTATTTATAATGCATTAAAATTGTCACATTTGTTCACCTTGCATATTTTGGCTTACATGCATTTTTAACATGTTTTCACAGTTTTATTTTCCAGCTCCATTTCAGCATTTTCTCTACGGGGTGCTGCAGTGGTATTTTGTTTGTGAGCTTGGTTCCTATTTTTCTGTATTGTAGTATTTCTTTTGAGCTCACTAAAAATTAGTATAAATCAGGTAGGCGCTTGGTCAGACTTTGCGGGGGTTACATTCTTGTCTCTGACTTGCTTTTATTTTGCTTTTTTGTTTTCTTTCTTTTGTTTTAGTTTTTTTTTTTTTTCTTTATTTTGCCTTATAGAATTTCTTGTATTAGGAATTTGTTAGTTTTTGCATACCCCTTGGGGTCAGAGCGCAGGGTCAGCCATTGTACAGTGCCCCTGGAGCAATTACAGGTTAAGGGTTTTGCTCAAGGGCCTAGCAGAGTAGGATCTCTTTTGGCAGTGACGGGGATTCGAACCGGCAACCTTCTGGATAATATTGTGCCAAAGTAAAAGACACACCTGCATATTGAATCATTGCCCTGGGGTGTTGTAGCTTTAAGGGATGCAGTCACCAGAGACAAGTATAAGATACCTGTTTGCTACTGCTCTTCTGTTCTTTAAGTATTGAATTATTATTTCTTATTTAATTTTAGTTGTTAATGTTACCTTGCTTAAGCAACATTTTGAAAAAAAATTAGTTATTTGAAATTTCCCTTTTAGTACATCAGTGAAAAAATGCAGCAACAGAGGATGCTTATGCAGCGAGCGTAAGCGTCATCTGTTTTACACCCAAGTCATCTCTCACTCTCTCTGAGAATGCATCTCTTGCGTTACGCTTGTGTGTTTTCAGTGCTTTTTTGCATTATTTTTGTTGTTTTTGGTTATATATATAACCCCTATCTATTAAACATGGCATCCAAGAAGAGTGTGGAAGCAATGAAGCCTAAGAGGAAGGTTGTAGTATCGATGAATGAGGTGATAAAGGAAGTTATTGCAAAGCAGGTTTATGGAAGGTGACTCCCCTTCCAAACAATAACGTTTCTTTTCTCCTCCACCAGCCACACAGGATATTACCACTCTTCACTGAGGTATAGTAAATGCAATTTTCATTTTATTATACAGTTTTTACATATTTTATTTATTGTTCTCATGTTTTGATTTAGTATTTGGGGGATTTAATTGTGTTATTTTTACCTTAAAGTATGTGTTTTTGCTGTTCAGGTTTATCAAAATGGGTATTATTTACCATCTGGGAATGGATTAATACACTTTCCATTATTTCTAATGTGAAAAATTGATTCAAACTTCACACAATTTAGAGTTTAAATGTTCTCCTGAAATGAATTAAGTATGAAGTGCCACTGTATATATATATCCAGTGAGGTATTATGCAGACATGTTGCTGTTGGTATAAAGGACCTCCATAGCATTTCTTGAGGATGGGCAACATTGTTCATAATGGCCTCAGGTTTTGTTTTGTTTTAATTTTCTCTTTTTCTGCTACTTCGTGGGGACCTAGAGTGTGTCCATACTTGAGCCTGCCATTTTAATTAGTGTGATGATTTAGTGGGCCTCTGTTGAAATGATGCTACCAGCCAAGCCCACCAAATTGTTAAAAATCTCACTTAAGATCACAGAGTTGTAGAAGATGAAAGATGTCACCATCCACGTTAAAGGATTGTTTTCTCCTAGGAAGAAAGTGTTCCTCCGTGTTCTGAGACCAGTCCAGTCTGTCACTGATGCAGACCCCCAAGTACTTGTAGGAGTGAACCACCTCTACATCCACTGCCTTGATAGTGACCGGATGTAGAGGCTCTTTGATTCGGTGAATGTCAATAAGCAGTTCCTTGGTTTTGCTGATGTTAAGATGCAGACAATTCTCTTTGAACCATTAAACAAAGTTCTCCACTTGACTCTCATCCCTCTTATTATTAAACCTCATAAATGCAGAATCATGTGAGAATTTCTGCAAGTGATATGTATTTATTGTATATTCTAGATTGTATCTACTGTATTTGTAGTAAATTAAACTGAAAATTATTAAGTCCATTTTGGGTTTGTTAAGTTTAGGGTTTTGCCTTCCCTTTTGTGGCCAGAAATCACAACTGCATTGTTGTGTGCATTCTTGGGCTTCCAGGAGCTTCTAGGGATTTTACCTCACTGGTAGTACTTGCTTTGTCAGTGGCTCACCAGTAAAATTTAGGCATCACGCACTGCCTAGAAAGGTGTAACAGAAGTTTTTTGTCAGTTTTTTTTTTTTTTTTGTGAACCTGGTTTTTAGATCCTAGCTTTCATTTTGTTCTAGTCTTATTACTCTTAATGATGTTTTTCCTTTGTGACAGTTTAGGGCTTTCTTGACCCCTTGAACCCTCAGTCCATGTGACTTCTTAGCACCTCCGGGTCAGATCAAAACTCTTCTTTTTCCTCCGGGAAGAACGTCATTCCTTCTGTCTACGTGACTGGGATGTACTTCCGGGGTGTAGGGAAAATAGATGTCCTTGTACCTCCCTGCAGCGACTCCTGGTGGTCCCCATGGTAGCCAGCAGGGCTGTGCATAAAAACTTTGTTGTCCATAATTCCCTGCTGGCATTCGGGGCACCTCCATGCTGCAAGGAGGGCTCCATCTAGCGGCCTGGGGGTATTGGTCAGGATGAATGACCAGCCATATCTCACAATACTTTCCCCCCAGTGAAGAATCATGATTCGGAGCGGTCAGCCCCATGAGGGATGTTTTCCTGCAGGAGGAGTTGTTGGTCAAGCCCTGGCGAAGTCCAGAAAACTTCCGAGAGAACATTGGGGGAATATTATATAAAAAAGGATTTGTATTCCACTTCCTCCCAGGACAACTTTGCCATCCATGGCCCGGTCGGCGGCACTCATAGCACAGCCGCCGGTCTCCTACTGGTCTCCCTCTGCGTGACTGGAAACAGCATGGAAAGTTTTGCTCCACTCCTTTGTCCACTGAGGAGGGTTCCACTGCCGCAGCTGAGTTCTCAGCTCCCTTCTTTACTGTGTTAGGAGACCCCCGTTTCTCATTTGGGATCTCCTTTTTACTCTGAGGCTTTCCCACAGTCTGAGTCTCTCTATGAGATAGAGAGAGACCCTTTACTGTCTGCATCCCCTTTGACTTATTTACAACACGGGTCAGGGTCTTCAGGACCGAATCGCTCCTAGAGACAGCACCATCCAGCTGCTCCGTACGATCGGCTCTTCCCCATACCGCTCTGTCAACGTTCCACGCTTTTTTGTAGGGCACGCAATGACTTGGCACCCACTACTTATTAAACGGGGGCCCTGATCACACTGCATCCCTATTTCATTATATACGGTACGGGTCTCGCATACCTGTACCACCGAATTAATTAAAACAGGAGGCTCCTGAGAAAATCGCCACAGGTACTCATTTAACTTTTTTATAGGCTTTTCAGCTGCTCCTCACAAGTCTGCAATGATCGTCTGGATTGTTTGTACCACCTGTAAAAAACTGTGTACGGGCTGAAGCAATTTCTCCAGCTTGCATACGTCCATATTAATTACTTCAGCCGAAGGCAGGCTCAAGCCATCAATAGCCTTACCTCCCGACTGGGAGCCAATAAGCACGCCCATTCCTGGCACGTGTTCTGTTGGGCTGCACACAGGCTTCTGAGAATTGGAGTTCTCTTCGGAGGTCCGCGGTGCTGCCTTTGGCAGACTGCGATCCGTCTGTTTCAATTTATCCACGGACCGATCAGTCATTTCCCGGACCTCCTTACCTTTTTGTAGGGAGAGCGGCGCTTCGCTCGCCTCCCCCTTCGGAATAAACATGTCCGTCTTTTCCTGGGTGAAGACACAAGCAGCTGGACACGGACCACCTCCTTCCCACATTCCTTCCGGGTGGGTCACGTGTCCATCGCCAGCACCCGACATGCCGAAGTCCTTTTCGCTCGTAGGCTCCCTGGTTGTGAGTGCCCCACTGTCTTCGGGATTCTCTCCTGCCTCCCGCAGAACTTCCGGATGGACACCTGGGAGGTATGCGCACGGGACAAAATGTGTTTAAATATGTTTTCAAGTTCGCTCCAGGCACATACCTCGTTGCAATCGTCCTCTTCCGGATGCTTCTCCCGAAGCGCGTAGCTGCTCCAAGGCTCGTCCTGAGCGCAAGTAATGCCAAGCGTTAGACCTCCGCTTGTGTTACCGCTCTGCTTGTTCTTCTTCTTCCCCATGACGTCCTTGGTAAATCGGGGTTTCTGGCGATTTTTCCTGTGTGTCGTGATGCTGTCTTCTCAGGGTATTCTGTCCACAGTAAATTTTTTCCAGGTCCTCTGCCAAACTGATGGCCAGAGAATCCTGCCGGCTACGCCAACTGTGACAATTTAGGGCTTTCTTGACCCCTTGAATCCTCAGTCTATGTGACTTCTTAGCACCTCCGGGCCAGATCAAAACTCTTCTTTTTCATCCCAGAAGCACGTCATTCCTTCTGTCCACGTGACTGGGATGTACTTCCGGGGTGTAGGGAAAATAGTTGTCCTTGTGCCTCCCTGCAGCGACTCCTGGTGGTCCCTATGGTATCCAGCAGGGCTGTGCATAAAAACTTTGTTGTCCATAATACCCTGCTGGCATTCGGGGCACCTCCATGCTGCAAAGAGGGCTCCATCTAACAACCTTATATTTGATTAATTTATTTTTACTCATTATGATGAGGAAGATACCATTTGCGATTTTATGTTTTGTTTCATTTTTCAGTGATGTTTCTGCCATTTTCACTGGTTTCAGTGACGTGTGGCCATATTGTCTGTAACTATTACGACTGTGATCGCAGGCATTGTAACATACAAAATCATAGCAAACTTTACTGAAGATGGCTGCACGCTCGTTTCAGAATTCTCATTTTGGATCCCAAAACAAAAAATACTAATTCCAGTGGTGGTAGTTAGGTGTTGGAAAAATAAACCAATGGTAGGATCTTTTGATTTTGAAGCTCTTTTTTACTCTCTTTTTTACATTTTAGTTTCATGTTTTGGTTTAAGCAGAAGATTTCATTTTGATCTCCTGGCTCCTGACCATGCTTGCTTTTCTGAACATGACTTGAAGCAGCCAAATACAGCATTTCAGAGAATCTTGTTACTCAACAGTCAAGTCAGCCACTATTCTAAAGGATGATGAAAAATTATGAGAGCTGATTTCTCAAATCATGACAATCATTTGAAATAAAATGAACAGTTTTAAATATAGAAATTTCAAATATACTTTTACTTTCTCTATATATTTGCATTTAAGGCTTATTACCTTTATTTGTCATTATGCTTTTACTTTGAGGCAGTGTTTGGTTATGACATGACTTGTTGTTGCTAGGAGAACAGCGATTTATTTACCGTCTTATTCAAGTCTGTAGATCCTTCCTCAAAAACCCTTTTTGCATGTACTTTCATTTGACTTTTTTTGGGCTATGAATTCCCTTATTACTGTTTATGAGTATGAATTTTGAATCTTGTTTTGGCTTAAAGGCACATTTCATAGTCATTTTGGTACTTTGCCTTTTGACTGTTCAGTGCCTGGTTTATTCTGTCCTTTTGACTGCCAGCGTCACTCTCTAGCAGAATAAAAGTTTGTTGTTGTGGCAGATTGTCCTCATAACTTTGGTCAGTGACTGAACGGCTGGCCCTCTGCAAGTTATTGGTGATTGAAAAAACAGTAATGAATCATGCAAAATTGCTAGCACCATACATTAAAAATCTAATTTGTGTGGCATTTCACTTTGTATCCTTTCAAGTCTGCATAATTGGATTAATCCATTTTGGATAATTGCATCTGAAACCAGAAAACTCGGTGCAGAAGAAACAGTTTGGCCGAGTGAATGGAAGACTTCAGAGTCATTTATGAAAATCAATGTAAATCAATATCTGTCATATCTTAGCTCTGTTGAAACAACTATGGATTAAGACACAGGTCTTATTTTCTTGTTATGGGCACTGAGGTAGGAGACCAGAGTCATGACATTTATATATTCACTTTAAGTTACAAAAAAAGAAAAATTGCCTTATGGCTCCGCTTTTTTATGATTGTTTTTACAAAGCCATAGTTGTTATGTTTATAAACTATTCATTTTCTACAAGCCTAATAGGCAGCAAATCAAGTCCCTTTTATTTCTTTTTTTAATGATGCTGTAACTGCGCTTCACTGAGAGTTAACGCACACTGAATGTAAAGTGGCTTGCGGTTCTCTGGCCATCATTGGTATTGACACCTTCTGATTGCTGCTGTAATGCATGCATGAGTAAAGAAAGCTTGGCTATTTGCTGCAGATAAGCAGTCTATACTTATTGGATACATTTTTGTCTTTCAGTGTTTTCCACAACAAGCATTGCTAGTATGCATTAGATACATCGGAATATCAGGGGTGTCAAAACATGACTGAGAAAGTTTCAGAAGGACTTACGTTGCTTTATCAGTTTATTCATATTTTTTATGACACGTGGTTTGCTTTCTTCCGTTCCAAGCTGTTTATTATGTACAAAATTTCCCAATCATCACCACAGTGACCTAATCATCAACAATGTTCCATCAAGCATCTTGCAGTTAGAAGTCATTTCGCTTTGCCCATTGGCAGTTTTATTTTTAACAACAAAGACATGGTGAATGTTGTTCCCATCTCGCCTGTCTGCTGCTCTGAAGTTCACAATTCTTTTAAACATCCGGAGAATGGGCAAAGTACTGCCTGTAGTATAATTTGCCTGGCATCTTAAAGAGAAAGTTGCTAGGGTCATGCTTATGTTTTCTGATAATTAGCATGTACTATATACATCCAGGTCTCTGATGAACTCTTATTTCTACCAGTGTTTGTTTCTTCTTTACTGCCAAGATAAGTTCTGGCTCCCCACAATCCTGCAGTGGACACAGCAGAATGAAAAAGAGAGGAATTAATGGCTAAAATGTAGGTCTGAAATGTCAAGAGCAAAAGAGAGAATGAAATGAGTTCAAAACCAAATATCTGTCAACAGTAGTCCTCATCTTATGTGAAGGAAATGTTCCAAAGCATTGCATACAGAAGGACATGCATATGGTGACATTCCCCTACACTGACTCTTATATAATAGCAAACATGGTTTAGTCCAGGGATCTCAAACTCCAGTCCTGGTCGGCCACAGTGGCTGCAGGTTTTCATTCTAACCCTTTTCTTAATTAGTGACCTGTTCTTGCTGCTAATTAACTTCTCTTGAAGTAATTTTATTTGACTTGCTCCTGAAGACTCAGTCCCAATAATTGTTTCTTTTTTCTTAAATAGCAGCCAAACAATAATGGGATAACATAATGAACCAAAACATGACCAGCAAACTGTGTCTATCATACAATATCTGAAAATAAAAAGGGTGGAGGTCTCAAGAATGTTGATCTGCTCAAGATAACCAAAACAATTGAACAGAGCTGTTAGAAAAAAGAAAAATCAACAATTTTGAAAATGTCTGCTATTGCACAATGAGAGCAACAACAAGCCATGGAATTAAAGAACGGGTTTAATTAACGACAAGATTTGGTGCCTAATGAAGCAACTGGCTGGAGTGAAATTGGTTGGAGTTTAAGGCCCTGACTTAGTTGGTCTTCTGTTGACTCACTCATTTCACATTTCAATTCTGTTTGGGTGCCATTTAAGGAAAGAAATGAAGCAATTTAGTGGAATGATGAAGAAATTCTGGGGAACAAATCTTATAAAACAAGTCAATTAAAATGAAAGGAAAAGAAGTTAATTAGCAGCAAAAACAGGTCATTAATTAAGAAAAGGGTTAGAATGAAGACCTGTAGCCACTGGGCCCTCCACGACTGGAGTTTGAGATCACTGGTTTAGTCTTTACCAGGGGTGACCAATTCCGATCCTGGAGAGCCACAGTGGCTACAGGTTTTCATTTTATTTTCTTAATTAGGGACTAGTTTTTGCTATTAATTAACTTTATTTAATTTATTTGCAATTTAAGACTCAGACCCTTTAAATCAGGGCTGAGCAACATCGGTCCTGGAGGGCTGCAGTGGCTGCAAGTTTTTGTTTCAACCCAATTGCTTCATGAGAAATCATTCATTGCTGAAGAAGCACTTATTGCTCAAATTACATTTTTCTGGTTTGTTTTAGTTGTCTCGCTTGTTAGGATTTTGAACCCTTAATTGTTTATTTTAGTCTTAAACAGCTGTATTTATTGTTTTAACTGCTCCTTATTAGCAATAAGATGCAAATGAAAAAGGAACCAGCAGTTCTCCATCTCACTTGACTCCATGTCCACCAGGGTGTATCATCATTCACTATTTGGTTTAAGTAAGTACTCAGAAGGAAACTGAAGAGAAAGTGAAGAACTGAAAATTACTCATCTGTTTTATGCTTCAAACCACTTGGATGACAAGTGTATCATTAGAACGGATAAAAAATGTGTGATTTAATAATGAACTGAAATGGTAGAGTTAAAACATTAATACTATGAAATTAAATATGAACTGCTATTGGTGAGGATTGGCTTCTAATTAAGCAATTGGGTTGGAACAAAAACCTGTTGGCCATCCCTGGCCTATACCCATTAATATGCACAGTATGTATATACCTTGGTATTGGGAATCAGTTGTTTAAATGCATCACACCTGTGTACAGTAATGCTATTTTGTGGACAACTTGAGTTCCATGCATTAAATTACAGCTGAGGAAGACACAACACTTTGTTTCAGGTCAGTAGAGCTTGAATTAGAACAAAGCATTGTTTTAGAAACATTACTGTACACCCATCCAGGTGATGGCAACACCTGAGGGTAACACAAAGAAATTATACATGCTGCAAGATGAGAGTCTGACTAGAACATAACAGTTGTGCAACTCGCTCTTCCCCTGACACCTTGCACAGCAGTGTGAAAGAGAGTGTGACTGAGAGTCGAACAGGTGCATGGGCACAACTCCCTCCTTATTCTCAGCTACACACCATTCAGTGAGGATGCATGAGATATGAAGAGTAGAGTCCCATGTTTGTGTTTTTCCAATTCTTGGTGAGACTGAATAAATGTTATGGAGAGCATGTCTATTGCTCTTTTACACGGCCATGCACAATGCAGAGTATAACAGGGACACATCTTTTTGCTCTCATGTCACAGCATTTTCTCACACTGATATTGATGAGAGGAAGCAAGATCAACCTGAACGTGTTACAGTACAAGAGATACAAGGTCCCTCTTGCACGATATGACAAAAAACGTTTGTCACCCGGTGAGACAATGATTTAAAATTTACCACCTTCTATAAAATCCACATTAAGAAAAAGACAAGTATCCATGTGCGTATCTGTTTGTCTGTCTTGTTGCTTTGTTACTTTGCCATTTTGTATAAAATTTGTAAAAGCAGTCCTAAATCTCATACTGTGCCATCTGTTGGAATGAAAAATAAAATGATTTTTATTACTGTATGCATTACAAAAGACAATTCCTATACAAGATGTCCTGCAAACATTAACACTGAATGTGTAGGGGGTGTAATTTCAATGTTGAGTTTGCATACTTAGGTCTCAGAGTTAAAAAAACTATATTATTATGAAAACCTTATGATCTGAAACTGTTCAGAAATGTACCAGAATTTGATCATTAAATTCTAATAACACCTCATCACTAATCAAGAAAGCCCACCAGAGACTGCACTTCCTGAGGCGGCTGAAGCAAGCAAATCTTCCCCCTTCCATCCTCACCATGTTCTACAGAGGCACCATTGAGAGTGTTCTGACCAGCTGCATCACTGTCTGGTATGGCAACTGAAACATATCCAACCGCAAGTGCCTGCAAAGGATAGTGAAGACAGCAGAGAACATTATTGGGGTGCCTCTCCCTTCACTACAGGACATATTTTACAAACGCAGTGTCCGCAAGGCCTGCAGCATTGTGCAGGACCCCTTACACCCCACACATGGACTTTTCACACTTCTGCCATCCAAGAGAAGATACTGCAGCATCAGAGCCAGATCTGCCAGGCTGCAGGATAGTCTTTAACCTCAAGCTGTCAGACTCCTTAACACCATGCTGCCCCCTGCAATGTTCCACACTGCTTCAACCACCTCAAAAAACAGAACTTTTATACATGCAAGCCACTTTCCTGCAAAGACTAGTGTGCATGTAGAGAAGAACTGAAAATCTCACACTGACCTTTAAGTATTTTGACACTCTTGATATCCTTCTGCTGTGAAACTTCTGACCTGTCATGGTTTACACATGTCTTAAACAACTATTATCATACACTGGTAATTTCTGTATTATCTATATCTATTATTTATTTATTATATTACATATCTATTGACTATATTTATGTATCTAGATTGCAAATACCATAAATTGCATCAATGTTCATATTACTAACTACATGTCAATATTGCTGCTACTTCTTTGTCTTGTCTTTGCACAATGTCTTGTCTTGTTTGTGTTTTAATTTTAAATTTAAATTTGAATTCTATTTTTAATTTATTATTTGCACATCATGTTGTTACACTGTGGACCCTGAGCCCGTTTATCTGTATACTTGTATATGGTTGAGATGACAATAAAGTTCAGTTTGACTTTGATTATATTATTAACAAAGTAAAAATATGCTGCAAACAGGATTTTTTTTGACATCTGCACACCACTTACCAGTGCCTAGAAAAATTACAATTTAAATAATTTGAGAACGAAAGAAGTTGATCAGACAATAAAAACACTGAATGTTTGAATATTCTTATTAATAGTAAACAAAAATTCAAATATAATGTAGGTTAAAAGATGTAAGTGCTACTTATTTTACATGCAGCTTTATATTTTAATATTATTAATATTTTGGCTTTTTTAGTGGATGGTGCATCTGCAAAACATTAAGGACTAAAATGAAACTTGAATTCATAGCCCTTTGTAAAAGCAAGCTTTTCTGTGCATGGAAAATAACTTAATCATAGAGAAAAGTGGAACCGGGACAGGTCACTCACCTGTAATGCACATATGAAACCCCAGACAATAATCATTCATGATTAATTAAAAACTTTAAATGCATTCATTGTTTTATTTTTCCACCAGCTATGTGACTTCTTGGTCATTGAATTTAGAAAATGTAAAGTCACTGCCCCTCTCTATTTTATATGAATGGAAGCACTGAAATTGACTCTTTTTTCTTAAACTAAGTAGTTGAATGTAGTTCATGTGGAGAATTCTGTGAAATTAATTTCTGCATTCATTTCTAGTAGGACTGACTACTGCAAAGCGTTATTCACTGGCTGTTCAAACCCCTTCTACGTGGCTAGCTTTTAGTTAATTCAAAATGCTGCTGCAAGAATGAATATGGGAAATAGAAAGTACAACCACATAACCCCTGTTCTTACGTCTTTGCACTGGCTTCCAGTTAAGTTTACACATAAACCATTAAATGGCCAAGGTCTTGCTTACTTAAGTATCTGAAAATATAATTTCTAACAAACCAGAGCTTGCATTAAGATGTCAAAATTCCAGGCTATTAAATTTTTTTCTTTTTTACTAGTTGCTAGATTCTACTGTCTTCACACAGTTCCATCTAGTAATACATTATACTGACGGCAACAAAAGAGTTAGTACAGAAAGCCATGAGGCTTTGATGATGAGTCCATTATTGGCTAAGATACAACAGCTCCAGGGTACACCAATTACCACTGCAGTATGAAAGAAAGAGAAAGAAAAAGGGAGAAGTTTAATTGTAAAATGAAACAACTGGTATAGTTACTAAAATTCAATATGAAGAAACCCAGCAAGTAATGCATCTTCAGTCTTTAATGCTGAGACCAAAAGAAGCACTATAAGACCTATAAATTAATAATGAGGGTAAAGCCATTATTGACACTCAATTCATGCTTTGATGTAGTGCTTTTATAAACAGAAATACTTTAATAATCTTAAACTGTCTTTCACACCCGTTCACCCTATATATATATATTAAACACCCACCCTGCGCCTTCCAATCACTTTAATTGTCCTTGCAAACTGAAAATCTGTAAAGGTTGAACATTTTCCCTGTTTGCCTGTGGGATTATGTCTGGTTGTGTTCGTCATCACAAACATCTGCATATTGGTCACATCTTGGTCATCCTAACAAACGATTGACTGGTATCCCACCCAGGGAACAGAATCTACTTTTTATGTAATCCTGTCAGGGTAGACCTTGTAATGGACTAAGAGGGTTTGGGAAATGAATGGATGACGAGAATCCGATTTGTAATTCATGACATCTAAAATCACCGAGTAGCAATTTTCACTGGAATGAGTTAAGAAAGAAGACAGTTAGAGCCATTTATTTAGCCCTGGAGTAAACTGAAAAAAAGATAATTACAGCAATGAAGCACTGCGCCCTGCGAAGACAGGCTCAATTATTATTGTGCTTTATAAAATGAAAGACTCTGACTGATTGAAGTACAAAGTCCATTATGTGCATTTACATGGATCTGTGCAATTGGAGCACCCAGAGGTTAAGTGACTTGCTGAAGGTGACACAGTAGAACAGAGATGACTCACTAATGTCACGGTTTATACTTCATCCCTGTAGCGATACTGTAGGTCAGACAGCTTACACTCAGCCATAAAGGTATACTGTACTGGACATCAATTCATGTCATTTACCTGAAAGTACCTCATAATCCCAATGCTTACCTTAATGTACTTTTATGCAACATGCTGTTATTGTTTCATGTACTTTTACATTATATTATATATTCTTTTATATTATATTTATATTTTATATATTTTTATATTATAAATTAAATATACTTTTATATTATGTATTATACTTTTATATAATATTATATTTTTATATCATTCTTTCAGTCATTTTTAAACTATAGGTATAACGATCCAGAGCTGATCTTTTACATACACAAGTGCAAGGCAAGAACAAGCCCTAGACAGAACACCAATCCATTACATGGTCCATTCATTTATACCTACACTGGGGCAGTTTAGAGTCATTAATTCACCAGATATTTGGGGAGGAAACCAGAGCACTTGGGAGAAAACATGTAAGGAAATGGATTGGACGTACAAATTCCACATAGAAAGTAAACAGATTTGGATTCAAACTGTGAGGCTAACTATGGTGCTGTCTTTATTTACCTATATACATAGGGAATAATAAAACAAAAAGGCTTGAATTGTGGCACCTTGAAAAATATTGCCTTAATTTTTATAACAATGTCTTGCCATGATATTGCCACAGTACTGTGCTGTTGCTAAAGGTGAGTACATAACGCTAATTCAGCAACGCAGCACTGGGGTATTTAAATTCTATTATCAATTTAATCAAGCTAATTTAGAGTTTAATGGTATTTCATTATTTGTAATGTGTGTTTTTACCATATGTAATTACTTTTCATTTTAGGCACCATCTGTGCTCTCTGTCGTAAATGGTGACCTGCATCCTGAGGAGATCTGCCTGCTGGAAACAAAGCAGTGGTGTATTGTATTGCAGTGCATAAGGTGACATGAATATTCAGCTTGAGTACAGAATCTTGTACAGTAGAATCCCAATTATCTGTGCCCCGATTAACCACAATTCCTCGTTATCTGAGGTGAACCTTAAAGTGTAATACACTACTTTTCTTATACTTCATAAAAGATTTGCAGTGAATACTGTACAGAGTGTGTAAATACTTTCTAAAATAAGTGTGAATTTTTTTTTTCTTTGTTTTAAATGACATTAAATTCACTGAGGTATGAAAACAGGCTTAAATTTATACTGTACCATATAAATTGGAAAAATCATTTATATCCTTAATCCATTTGGCTACAAAAGACAGCACACAGAAGCAGAGGTCATGCTGCTGCCTTACAGCCCAACAGAGGAGCTAAATAAGAGCAGACACTTTTTCCTTAGGAGACTGTTTTCCTTTAATGTTCGAAGTGACATCCTTCACATCTTTTCTAACTATGCTGGCCAGTGCAATTGTCTATACTGTGGTGTGCTGGTAACATCACTTCAAGAGAGGCCTACCAAACGAATAAGCTAATTATAAGGCCAAACTTAGTTATGGGGCACACTCTTTACTCCCGGAGGTAGAAGCAAAGCAGAGAATTAAAACAAAACTGAGTGTCATTTTGAACAATGCTGCACATCCTCTCAATGACACACCAACACTAAGCACTTTTAGCTAATGAAATTCAGCAGAAGTGTGTTAAGGAACACTACGGGGGCTCCTTTATACCAACAGTGACTCACTGTGACTGCCAATTCAGATGTTTTCTTTCTTTTTTTTCTTCATTTTTAGTCATTCTAGTGTCCATTCAGACCATAGTGTGTATGTGTATAACTATATATCTATTTATTTATTGTGAGGGGTTCAGCCCAGACACAAGCACACGGACACCAACTCTTCATGATAAAAACATACTTTATTTCTTCTCAAATAAAGTCCTGCACACTCACAGTGCTTCCTGCATCAAACACCCTTCCTCGGGCCTTTCCTGGTGTGGCGGAAGTGCTGTTCTTGCACCCGGAAGCACTCCGGGCATCCCTGGAAGGATCTTCTTCCATCTTCCTGGGTGTGGCCGGAAGAAAACGTTTCATGGGCTCTCTGAGACTTGGGGCACCCCCTGACGGTGGCCACGGGCCCCAATGGGCCTGAGCCTTCTTGCTTCTTTCCCATGGTCCTCTCCAGATCCAGGTAGGTTGCTCCCTCGTGTCCCGGAGGACGTGTACTCCACCTCCCGGTCCTTCCAGGTGTTCCGGCTGTGTCTGTACCCCAGCTTCCCGTGACATTGTGTATTTATTTAAAGAGCTTCTGTTAAAAACAAATTCCCCCCCTGGGGACAAATAAAGTTTGATCTCAGGTTCAAGTCAGTGCTAAAGTTCTTTCTTTTTCCTGCTCTTTTGAGTCTAATTTCCTCACAGTAACACCAATTTATTCAGCATCTAGACCCCAAGCCCTGGCATGACTGTACTTGCATGTATGTAGTGCCTATACAAAGTATGTGCCTCGTTTTCATATTTATTGTGGATTTAAGTTACATTTTTTGATACTGAGCAACAGGAAAAAACTCTTTAACATAAAAGTGAAAAAGATCTCTACAAAGTGTACTCAATTAAATACAAATATAAGACACAAACTAATTAATTACCTATTTTCCTCCTCTAATATAACACACTTAACTGTGTTATGCCTTGAGGAATATGGAGATATTTGCTAAAGCCAAAATAAGAAACCAAAATTTATAGCTGAAAAAAACAAAGCATAAGGTCTTTACACCAAAGGTCAAGATTATTAAGCAAAGCACACACCAAACCCAAAGAATTTTTATCCAGTCTCAAATGACCCGTGAGTGCATGGTGCTGAACTTTTATACCACTGCACTAGTGACCATGCTGAACATGCACTCCCTGCCGGTGATCACATCAACAGAAGTGCCACAAAATGACAACACCCTACACAGCACAACACAAGATGGCATTGAAAAATAATAAAACTCAACAAACATGCTTTAAATAAACTTTTAAATTGTAAAATCAGATTCAGCATACATCAAAGCATTTAGAAAAATATTTGTCAAAAAAGTGCATAATGAAACCAGAATAAATTCTGTAAAGAAATCAATAACAAGCATAAAGATTTGGGGTTTCCGGCCCCGTATACTGAAAAATAATTCATGATAATGACAGTAGAATTCAGCATCAAGTACATGAAAAAACTCAATATATTTGACAGACTAAAGATGGCGGCAGAGGAGTATTTATGTAGGAGGGGCCGGAAGTAGAGGAATGCTGGGTAGGAGCCGTGATGGATGATGGGATCAATGACATCAGAGGTAGTGGACAGAGGAAGGGCGGACGTAGCGTACTGCGGGAAACTGTAGAAGGTAGGCTCATGGCGGCGGTGCGTCTTTTCTTCTGTAAGAAACAAAGAGAGAAAGGTTAGTACCCCGCCACTCCCTCCTGGCGTATGTCTTTCCAATCTTATTTAGGTCCGTCCGCGGCCCCCTACTCGCGCATGCGTGACAATTCAAAAAGAAACAAAATCATAACAAATTATAGTTGAAGTTAGTCCCTCTATTGTGTTTATTTTTAGTTTTACACTTTCAGACACACGGTGCTATTCTTGGGAGCATGAAGAGATGAGTGTGTACCCTACTTGTCACAATATACAAAATTTGGCAGACACATTTGCACATAGTGAACTAGACGATCATAGTGCAATTGTACTACTTTACAAAGCAAATCCATTCTTGAAAGTGATTTTTTCAACAGAAGTAACTAATTGCCATTAATTTAAATATAATTTTTTTTGCCGTTTCCTGACTTTAAAAATGACCGACATTTTTGATCCAATAGTGCTAAAATACATAGAAATTGACAGAATTAGTTTATTGATCATAGTCGTCATGCTATATAAATAAAATGTATTATGTATTGTTATTATTATTACTAACAATCCCTATTAAGACTTTAACTCTTTTAGGGCGAATGTCGACTTTTGTTTAAAGCAGGGGTTGAGGTTGGCCGTTGACTTTAGTTGACATCCAGTGACAGAGGGTAAAAATCAGCTGCATACGTTGACAAAGCTCAGCATCACGTTGTAGGTAGACCCTCTTTGCTAGGAGGACTGTTAAAATCATTGACTTGACATCGAATCCCTGTGTGTGTGTGTGAGGAGCATAGAGTAATCAATGTCTAGAATGGCATCAACATCAGGCAAAAGAGCAAAGCAAATGTGTAAAGCAAAATACTCTGGGTACATTATTTATTGTTTTGCTTTTTGCGTATTATTGCCGAATCAGATTCTGACTTATTAAACTCCGATTTTGAGGCAAGTGATCTGGAAATCAAAAAAGAAAGGCAGGTAGCTGTTTTTTCTTTTTTTCTCCAGAAAGTGTCTTTCAAAATATGAATAATGAGACAAACAGGTATGTAGTAAGTATGTACAGCCGATCGTAGAAAGCTAAAGTTTAATGTTAAATGCATATAATGTTTACTTTGTATGCTTTTTAGAAAACTGAGTTTTTGGGAAAAAAATATTCAGACCTGGGAGAAAATGAAAAAAAAAAATTAGCCCTGAAAGAGTTAATAAAGCTCTTTACCTAAACATTATCACTACAAGTTTAATATTCAAAGGAATGGCTTTTTGATTTTTCTTGGGTTTTTCCATTTAGTTCACGATAATGTTTGGAGTCATGATGCTCTGGTTAACGCTAAAAGACATTTGAGCAGCACGCATCACAAGGTGAGTGAACAATAGCACATGGACACCCAAGTACACCTCACTGCAGTCAGCGGATGTGACTCTACCTTGTTTGGAAGGGTGCCACGAGGACATTGTCTGAACATCATCAGCTGTGATGGTGACTGAGACTGGCGAGTGCTACCAACGTTCAGCCTTGTATAAACATCATCCGGCCACACTCCATTCTGCAAGTTGTTTTGAAGTTTATTTGAAATAACTGTGAACAGGATCGCGTGTTAGCACTAGCAATGTGCATTTGAAAATCATCTTAGACTTGGTTTTTGTATGGAACAAAATTCAGCCTTATTGTTGCCATGATTTCTGATTTTCATAAATAATTGATGTCCTTTCTGAGTGCATGGCAGGTAGACCATAAATGGAATTAGGGGTTTTGACACTCAAAGATTAGGAATATTTGATCAGAAATGGTGTATCTGGCATATTTAAAAACTTATTGTGTACATTTAAACATGTCGTTGTTTTGTTTTCCTGAAGAGTGACACTATTTTGACAACTTGTGCATACCATCCTACTGACGTGTTTCCCAGCATGCTCATTACTGTCATCATTGAAGTGACCTAAAAATAGATCTCGGTGGTTCTGAGGTCTGATGGATAAACCCACTTTTGCTGTGCTAAAGAACTTTAATTTTTCCCTTCTCAGTTATTGTGTCTCTGCGTGTGTTTTTTGACTTTTATTCTGTTCTTGTTTTGAATATGATGCTCAATCATGTTATCGCCTATTTTTGAACTTTAGCCTGTTCTCTAACTGCTCCTTGTAATTTCAATTTTTTATTTTACAGTCACTCACAAGTCAATACAATTTTGGTTCATCAGAAAAGAAAGAGTATTACAAGACTTTTTTATAAATACAAATTTTCATAAAGCAGTTGTTTGTAAAGGGGGAGCCAGTATATTTTTAACAAATGAAACACAGGCAAGTAAAACAGCTTATGAGGCTGAAAACCTGTGGTTTAAATCTGGGATTCACACCTAGTACTCATCAATAACAGGATACCTCAAAAACAACAAACAGGTCAAGCAGGCCTCAAAAAAAAAACCCCAAAAAAACAAGGACAAGACACAATTAGGTCTGGGCCTCAGAAACAGGCCTTTCCCCAGGAGGTCTAGTCCCAGACTCAAATTGCAGGATTTCCACTCTGCACAGGCCCAACATGCAGCTCAGCCTTTCAAAGTTTAAAATATTTAAAAATGTCATTCTGAGAGGGGATGGCTGTACATCCCTGGGTTAAAAGACAGAAGCAAATCAAATGTCTTTTATATTTAAAGAATTTAAATAATCAGAAAGGGAGCAGAAAAGGGTAAGGAAGGGGAAAAACAGCAAAAATAAGGAAGAAATAAATGTGAAGAAGTCAGAAATCCAAAGACAAAAACCACAAAACAAAAGCAAAAGTCCACAGATACCAGACAATCCTAATAATAATGATGATCCACACTCTACAAGACTCAATGACTATCAGCCAGGTCCAAGGCTTCAACCAGAATAAATAGGCTGTGGGCAATCCTACAGGAATGATGTCAGGGTGGCCCCGCCTCTTAGTGTTCCATTCACAGAGAACAAGGGTTATAGCAAAAAATATATAAATACAGAAAGCATAAATACTTAATAATATTCTAAGAAAAATTAAATACAGTACAGCAGGCTAAAAAAAATTTAAAATAGTAATTAAAAAAAAACAGAAACGACCAATCAAAAGGAAAACTTACTTAAGCCAGGACCAGACTTTCTTTGAGGTCCCTGGTTATTTAAACAGATTCTAAACCAACTTCCATTTTCAGTGTGGTTTTTTAAGGTGTCAGTTTATTCCTCGTCATTTTAAAAGGTTTCTCTTGAACACCCCATTTAGGTGACACCTAAGTCTCCATCTTTTATGAGAATAATCAAATCTTAATATTTAATTTGGTCCTACTCAAAGCCCTCTTTATTTTAAATGGTGTGACTTTTATTTAATTCACTGCTATCCTAAGCTCAATTGACTTTACAGGCTGTCAGTAAAAGCACCAGTTGTTTCATTGAAAACCATCAAACCCCTTTATTGGATGCTTTTTTCTCTTGTCTTTAGTATTCAGGTATGTTTCTTTATGTTTTTATTATTTTTCACCAATTTGATTTTAAACATGTTATTTCAATGTCTTGGGCCACTTCTTCTCTGTAAAGTTAACTGATCTCTGTATTAAAGGATGGTTTTGCATACCATGTGTAAGATATACCATCTGTTCCTGTAATGCTTATCCCCAAACTTCTTCATCTCTTATTGAAAACTTTGCAAAAAGCCTGCTGTCTAAATGAGTTAAGTGTGATGGTAAATATAAACCTCTGCATGGATTAAACCCTGGGTATCTTATAGTTCATGACTGTAAAGTAAAATGAGAGATAAAGACCACAAATAAGGAACAAAAAATAGTTGTCCTTTTATTGCAGGAAGTGGCAAGAAAGCAAATGTCAATAATCAGTGTCATGCAGAACTTTCAAACACAGTAAAATAGCAATGGCACACAAAAAAGAAAAATAAAGATAAATGACTGTTTACAATATTTGCATCTGCACTGCCAGGAGCTATGCAGTGATTATTATTAAACATCCAAGAAGTTATTGCACAAAAGAAACAAAAAGAACAAGAGATCAAATAACAATCAGCTCACTACCTACAGCTCTCCTCCCAAAGACCCTGCATTACTCTTACTAATTCAGAGGTCTAATCCAAAAGTGCAGTTTTCTCTGCTACTATATGATCAGCAGGTGAAAGGTCTAAAGACAGCCTCTGGCTGTTACTCTGAAAATGGATTTTCCCCTCCAATCTCTATAGGTTTCTCCTGTTTTCTCCAATAGAATTACACATCACATAGTCATGTGTTCATACCGTTAAGAAAACACTATATTAATTATTTGTACAAGCTCTCTAGCTTCTTCTTGTCCATTTACTAGTGGCTTTCCCAACTAAGCCTAGGCTCTTTCCTAATGTGATAACAACCATTTATACTTTCTTCTTCATAGTGGCAGGTTACTTTTGGGATGACGATCTCCAACAATAACAACATTTATTTATATGGCATGTTTTCATACAAATGATGTAACTCAAAGTGCTTTAAAAGATGAAGAAAGATAAAAAGAAAAATTAGGCAATATTAATTAAAAGAATAAAGTAAGGTCCGATGGCCAGGGAGGGCATAAAAAACAAAAAAAAAAAAAAAAAAAAACTCCAGAGGGCTGGAGAAAAAAACAAAATCTGCAGGGGGTCCAAGGCCACAAGACCACTCAGCCCCCTCTAGGCATTCTACCTAAGATAAATGATCTCAATCAATCCTCATGGTTTTCAGGCTTCACATGGAAGAATTAGATGATGATGGTCATGTGGACATCTGGCGTTCAATTCATCAATGTAGGGACTGCACGGTGCTTTGATCAGGGGGTAGTGGTGCAGATTGCCACCATAGAAAACCGGAAAGATAATAGCAGAAAAGGGGTTAGTACGGATTTTGGAGCTATGAAAAAAGTGATCATTAAATGCATATACAGAATATCAGGGCTACACTAAAATGAAGCTATGAGAAATCCATGTTAAAATAAAAGGGCTTTTAGCAGTTTTTTTAAAGTGATCCACCGTATTAGCCTGGCAAATTTCTATCGGTAAGCTATTCCAGATTTTGGGTGCAGAAGACTGCCTCACTACTTCTTTTAAGTTTAGCTCTTGGAATAATAAGCAGACACTCGTTTGAAGATCTAAGGTTACGATTTGGAGTGTAAGGTGACAGGCATTCCGAGATATAGGATGGAGCGAGATTATTTAAGGCTTTGTAAACCATAATCAGTATTTTAAAGTCAATTCTGAATGACACAGGTAACCAGTGTAGTGACATCAAAACTGGAGAGAAGTGCTCAGATTTTCTTTTCCTAGTTAATATTCTAGCAGCTGCATTCTGCACGAGTTGCAACCGATTGATGTCTTTTTTTGGGTGGTCCTGAGAGGAGTGAGCTAAAAAGCGTGAACTAATTTTTCAGCATCTTGCAGAATTATAAGGGGTCTGATTTTTGCTACATTTCTTAAGTGAAAAAATGCTGTCCTTGTAATCTGATTACTATGTGATTTCAAATGTAAAATTCCAAGCCGCATTCATGCTACAGGCAAACCTTCGTTAAAGTGCGTCTTTGTGCCAATATGGAGCTGCTTTCAACAGAACACAATCCACACCACTATTGCATGTTTCTACAGGCAAATGCACTCTTAGCTATTTAAAAATGAATCTGTTGGACTATAAATAGTTAAATACTGTAAATCATACCGAATTACATTAACACAGTGTCATGGCCTGTCACAGTAACTCTTGACAAAACAGCAAAACTATTCCAGAAAAGCCCATTCCCAATTTGAATATAACAAATTAAGGAAGTGAAGAGCATGGAGTGTTCTGATTTAAGTAATACATTAGACTACATCAAATAATGAGGATTACATTTACAAGATACTCACTTAGCAGATCCTTTTAGCCAAAGCACCTTACAAAGGAGGTCAACATAATCAATTCAACATCAGTCTAGAAGGCTGTTTGGGAACAGATGCTACAGGAAAAGTTACAAAATTGACCACCACAAATGAAGAGCTTTTACCCCAACACAGCAACACAAGACTAGTTACTTTTATCATAGTCAATAGGATATTAGTAGGTAACAAAAAAAAACACTAATTATCAGAAATGCAAAACAAAATAAAGAGATGATTGTGCAATAAATCAATACATGGCGGCACTGTGGCAAGCACTGGATAGTCAGCTTTTCCTTCCATATCCTCAAAGACGTGCATGTTAGGTTAACTGCCAGCTCTAAATTGCCCCCGTGTTAGAGTGGGCTTGTTCAAAGGAGTGGTATCTCACTGCGAGCAGCTGCCAAGAACAGGCTCAAGCTGCCATGAAAATGAATTGGATTAGGCTGAGAATGTTTGAGAATGTTATGTTATATTACATTATGATGTCAGTACATACAGAAGAACAAATAAATAAATTATGAGAAAGGTTACATGAAACAAATCAATGAGATATTTGTACTAAAGCAAATCTTGACACATGAACACATTCTCAATGACAGAGCTGATGTGCAGCCAGGAATACTAAAGGAAAATGGTAAAAGCTACTGCTGAGCTGTTGGCAGCCATAGAAAACTTAAGGAAAAATATACTGGAGTGTACGACAAGGTCAAAAACAACAATTTTGTGTCAATAAAGTCAACACAAAATATATACTTCCATACTTACACAATTGAAAAACAAGTGGTGTCATAGTGAACGTATGAGAGGGCAATTGGAGGTGAACCCACTCAGTACGTGTTGTGAATGGGTGCCGATGATATCAGGGAAACAGAATGGGTGCCTGTATATCTTGAGTATAGAATGTCATTCATTTCAAAAAAGGAGGAATTTAAGGTCTATGGCAAACCTTTGGACAACCCTGGCAAATTTCAGCTGGCCAACTTTCAAAGCAAAAAAACTAAAATAATGACATTTTAAAGAGTGTTAATGTACAGTTCCAATATCTTTGCTGTTCTGAAAAAAAATGTAAAAAAAAAAATGAAAGAGGGCATATGCAATTTGATAAAGTTTGGGCACCCTTCTAAGTCAGTCCTTAGTAACATCCCGTAACTAAATCGAAACTTTTAAATGTTTTTGTAGCTTCTTCCTCTTCATCTTTTCCCACTTCTATATGGGATCGATGTACCCAATAAGACTTCTCCATACAGCTCGGTCCTGCTACTTCTCCCCATTCATACTCCTTTCCATCAAAAGTTGTTTTATTCTATCCATTCACCTTCACTTTGGTTTCTCTCACTTTCTCTTCCCATGTACTACTAACACTATTTTGCCCACATATTCATCATATCTCCTCATTAAATGTCAACACCACTTCAACCAAATTTACTCTACTTTCTTAGATATCACCTCCACTCTTGTTGTACCTCTGATTGGCTCATTTCTTACTCTGTCCTCAGTAACTCCACACATCTACATTATCTCAACATTCTCATTTCTGCCGCACTTAACTTCTTCTCTTGCTGTTCCTTTACTGCCCATGTCTCAGCTCCATAAATCATTGCAGGTTTTATCACTGTCTTCAAAAACTTACCTTTAACCTTCACCTTAATCCTTCCATCACACAATACTCATGATACCTTTTTCCAATTGTTCCATCCACACTGCACTCTATGGGTTATCTCTTTATCTAATTCTTCATCTTGGGCTACCATTGATTCTAGATATTTAAATGTATCCACTCTTCCAAAGCCTTTCTCCATTCTTTGAACTTCCTTTTTTCTTGTGCTACAAAACACAATGTCATCAGCAAAACGCATGCACCAGGAGGATTGGTCTTTTATCCCATGATTTAACACACCCATAACCAGATTGAAGAGGTAAGGAATAATCTAGCTACTAAGGGGGAAAACCTGCCTAACTTGGTCCCAGTCCCAAGCCTGGAAAAATAGAATGGGTTATTTGTTAGAAAGGGCATTCTGCTGAAAAAAGTTTGACAAAATTTTAATGATGGAATCAATCTAATCAGCTTTGGAGACAAACAAAAGAGTACATAAGACATTTAAAAAAATGTCATCATCCTTTCAGCTGAAAGGTCTCAGAACCCTCAGTAGATGCCAGTCTGGTCAAGAATTGTTATTAGGAATTGCCAGCCGAAGGCAGTTCCACAGCTGGTTAATGATAATTTCATGTAAGTGTTTGTTTAATTTAAACAGATTGTCTGTTTCACATAGCTACATAGGCATAAGCTAACATGTTAATGGAATATTCTTAATACTCTGATGTATTTCTCTTGTGTAGTAATTGGTTTAAAGTGTGCCACTGTGATCTGTGAAGTTTAGTTCAAACCCATTATTTTATAGCTAAAACCACACAAATAAGCTTACATGAAAAACCTGACAGAAAGCTGGACATAAACAGGTGGAAGACAACTCAAGCAGGTTAGTTGTCTTAGTTGGTCATAATAGCCAGGAGGGCCCCTGTCTTCTATTCAAAGTTCTCACCGTGAACAATCCCATGGATAGTTATTTTCAGGAAGAGGCCATGAGTGATTAGAGCAGGTGCACTGTGTGCTAGCTTGGTCTCAGAAGTACAGAGAGTAGCGTAGTGTGGAGCTAAGCTGAATTGTATTGTATTTCGGTAGATTTTGTTGTTGTGCTTCCTATTTGAAGTTAACACCAGAGATTGGGGGTTGGACTCATCCAAGTCGAGAGAAGAACAAAGACCTGCCTGTTGTGTCTTCTTTGAATCTTTTATTACTTTACTATTTTTATTGATTATTTATTGAACCTTTTTGGAAGCACTGCACTTTAATAGTGTGACAGACAGGGGGCGCTGTCGTCCCCTTGAACCCTCAGACCAGACGCCAGACACCATATAAAAGTCCAAAAGTTGACTTTATTATAATAAATATGTGCACAAAGCACCCTCCACTCCACAATACTCATATTAATCAAACAATACACAATAAATCAATAATTAATCCTCCGCACTCCCAGAAGCGTTGTCACCCTGCCACCCGACTCAGCTCTGGGATCTCCCACAGTCCTTTATAGTCCTTGACGCGGATGTGCTTCTAATCCCTCAGTCCATGTGATTATCCAGCACTTCCGGGTCAGGTAAAAACTCCTTTTCTTCAACCCGGAAGTACGTCATTTCTTCTGTCCCCGTGACTGTGACGTACTTCCGGGCTGTATTGAAAACAATCCTTGAGCCTCCCTGCAGCATCCTCTGGTGGCCCCCAGGGTATCCAGCAAGGCTGTGAAGGAAAACTCCAATGTCCATGATGCCCTGCTGGAATTCAGGGCATCTCTGCGCCGCAGGGAGGGCTCCATCTGGCAACGTGGGGGTATTGGCTGGGATGACTGGCCAGCCAAATACCACAATAGACACTAGCTGTTTTGATTTTTTTTGTTAATAAAAGCACTTGGACACTTTGCACCATCCTGTTGCCTGAAGTGTTTTGTCCCCATCTGCCACACTCTTCCGGTTATGTTATTGAAGGTGTCGGGTTCAAGAGGCACCCAAATATGGAAGAAGGATCATGGAGCTGGACCTGCACTGTCATAACCTGATAATAGCTGGTGAAGAAAAGGTGCAGTGACCCAGAGTGGGAGAATTGAAGAATAAAGAAGATTATAAGTCCAGCTGTGTTTATGGGCTTGTAAGACTTTGAAATGCCACTGTGGTGAAAAATGAGATGACAGCTGTTTGGCGCAAGTACTCTTATGGTTGACTGCTACACATTTTTCAGAGTGTGAAGTGTTCCTCTGCTGAGTTAAAAAGTTACCATGTATGCATTTCATCGCTCTGTAATGGCAATCAGACTGTTTAGTCATAGCATGAGCCATGTCACTTAAATGCCTAATCTGCTTCAGAGAGATCTACAAAGCCACCAAATGAAAAACCATCTACAAGGAATGTATAGCATGTCTAGGCATAATGATTTAAAGTGTTAAAAGTGGAGCTCAAGGGTACGATGTCATGAATTGTTCACAACAATTTGTATTTAACTGTAAACCAAAGGAGAAAAGAAAATCCTACAGGGAAGTTGAGGAGACTAGAGCAATCTGCAAAGTATGCAATAATACTAGGAGAGACTGATTCTAATGTTCAGTGGGCCATAGAAGAAGAAACAGCTTGTTTAGTTAAACTGATCATAGCAATAGATGTGGAAATACTACAGTATCAGATGCTTAGTGTTGGTGCCAAGTAGTAGTAAATTCCACTGAAGTGATTTCAGACAGACACTATATCTGCGCATGCCAGAGCAAGGGTACTCTCTTTAAGGGCCCAGAAGTTTTCTGTTGAGGCAATAACTAATGTAAAAGATAAGACTGATAAAAGTCATTACCTCTACAGAAGAAGTAAAGATCTCCACACACAACTGGAGAGAGTTTCCACCAAGTGATCACCATCTACTTAGAGTTTGTTAAATAACTGCGTATCCAATTATTTATACTTGATAGAAGAACCAAATAAGAACAGAATACACTCCATTTCTCTAGGAACATTGGACAAGCTCTTTGAAACTATTCACAAGTCACGGTGTCAAAGGGTGGATTGTAGTAATAGGTTTAAAGTGTGCGACTGTGATGTTTATTTCAAACCCATTATTTTATAGCTAAAACCACACAAATAAGCTGACACAGATAACCTGACAGAAAGCTGGACATAAACAGGTGGAAGACAACTCAGGTAGGCTAGTTGCCCTAGCTGGTCATAATAGCCAGGGGGCCCTGTCTTCTATTCAAAGTTCTCTCTGTGAGCGATCCCATAGACAGTTATTTTCAGGCAGAGGTCCTGAGTGATTACAGCAAGTGCACTGTGTGTTAGCTAGGTCTCAGAAGAAGACATTATACACATAACATAACCATATCTGGAAAGTTTCCTCAAAAAAGCTCAATGAAAATACCAATATGTCCAAATATCCATCCAAATACCACCTTACATTCTGCCAGATTGGAAAATGTATGTTTATCAGCATTCCCAACTGAAGAACTGGATAATAATGTACTGTTCCAAAGGCTTCCCTCTGGCCTGGATATGTATGTGTAAATGTTTCTACAACATTTTATTTAGGAGTGGAAGTCTGTTTTGTATGTGTGCGCATAGGGGACAGTTTAAGGGCTCGGATAATTGTAACCTTACCCCCATCATATTCCTGAGCCGGAAACTACTGGATCGTGAGGCCAGGTATGCCAGGTATGGGCTATTAACCAGTTGCATTAACCTGATGCTCTTTCCAAGGTTCATGACCTCGCAATTCGGATGGACTGACCCGAAAGGGGGGATGGGGGAGGGGTGTCAAGTCCTGTCACACGCATGCACATAGGGGACAGTTTTAGTGCTTGGATAGTTGTAATCTTCCTCCAGAAAGCCAGAGGGCACTGTCGACTAATGCCTTTTCTCTCCCCTTTCCTGCAGAACGGAAGATTGACAACCAGGACAACTCTGACATCATTTCCAGTTTCCTCCCTCCTGCCAAGAACCTTTATCATCGGAAGCAATGTCATCTTAGTCAATCATGCTAGAGATTTGCATTGTCACAACAATGCTTTTTTTTTTTTTCAATGTGCTATACTTCGCGTTTTATTTGAATATACACCGTTAGCTTTCCTGGTGCATCAAAGATTTATTATCTCCTCTTTTCTCTTTGTTACACTACATTTTAAAGCAAGCTGAATACATATATCTCTTTCTGTACCATATTTCTCTCATCTGATTATTTCCGTCATGGTTATAAAAGGGATGGGTATAAGGCTCATGTATGTCCTTCTATTCAAGAGTGAACACAATCCCAGGGAGCAAGTGCCCCCTGCTGGATACATTTTGTGACAACAGAATGATCTCAGATTGTTAGACAGAAACACAAATTTTTTTTGTGTGAAAATGGAAAGGAATAGAGGCATATATTTTTCCTACTGTATGTGGTAGCATATGGGACAACATGTAGAAACTTATAGCTTTAAACAGGAACATCATAAACAAGAAGTTTCCCTTTTGTGTACTATCAGTTTTTTTTTGTATGTGAACTGTTTGTGCTTTGAATTTTACTAAAACTTAAAAAATGAAGACACTTGGATTTTGGTATTTATTTGTGTACGCTTCATGCTCAAAACTTTCCAGTAGTTGCATTTTGGAACTATTTTGGGAACCTCCGACAAATGTTGCTACAAAAACCTAATAGATTCTTTCACTCTCCAAACACTCAACCACCATGGGCCCTTCTAAGGAATTGACCAAGGATTTGAAAATTAAATTAATTGCTTTGTACAATTCAAGGGAAGTCTATGAAACAATATCAATGCACTCAATGACTAGTGGTGCACTGCTCTACTGTGCATCATTACTTACTTAGACTTGGCCTTCAGTGAAATAGCCATTAGAAAGAAAACCTTACCTGCTGCCCCATCATGGAAACAACATCTTCAATATGCTAAATAACAACATCTACATAAGATAGGCATTTTGGAAGCAAATTCCGTGGACAGATGATTGAACTCTTTGGCCACAACCACAAAGGGTTTGTTTGGAGAAAACAAGAAAACTTTGCCAACTGTTAATCGGGGTGGATTTATTATGCTTTGGAGAAATGTGGCAGCTACTGGTGTGAGTACAGGTTAAAATGGATTCCACTAAATATCAAGAAATCCTCAAGGAAAATGTGACACAATCAAAAAACTGAAGCTGAAAAAATTGTGGCGTTTAGAAAACAACAATCTAAAACACAAATCAAACTCTATGAAGTTCCTCAAGATACACAAAGTGAAGGTTTTGAAATGGCCCTTGTAGTCCCAGACTTGAATAACATTGAAAATCTGTGACTAGATCTGCATGGAGGAGTAGGGAAAAATTCTATTAAAAAAATCCAAGACTAATAGCTGACTACAAAAATCATTTAAAAGTTGTGATTTAGTAAGAGGGTGTTATTCAGGACTGACTTAGAAGGAAGCAAAAACCTTTGCAAATACCACATTTTCTCTTTTATTTTTTACATAGTTTTAGTTCACCAATAAATCGTAACTGTACAATAGCATTTTCATATAAAATACATTATTTTATTTTTGTTTGTTGACAAAGATGTTGTAAGATGCTAGGGGTCACTGTTGCCCCTTTCAACCCAACAGTCAGACACACTGAACACAGGGTAAAATCACCAAGAAGGTTTTTATTTGTTTTTCTTCTTCTTGTGGTGCCCTGAAGCACCTCTGCCACCATACGCAGGCAAATCTCTCCTCCGCACCTCCCAGCAAGCTCTGTCCTCTACCTCCCAACTCCAGCTCACTTGCTGGGTCTACAACAGTCCTTTATATCGTTATTGACCCTGAAGTGCTTCTGTTCTTCCACCCACTTGACATGCTAGCACTTCTGGGTCAGATGAAGAATTGGATTTTTTCTCAGCCCGGGGCTTCCGAACCCATGACTTGGGAGAACTTCTGGGCTATATGGAAAATATAAATCCCCAGATCTTCCTGCAGAGTCTCCTGGCAGTACCCATGGTACCCAGCAGGGCTGTGATGCTGAACTACAGATCCCATGAAGCCCTGAGGGAATCCAGGGCACTGCTATGCTGCAGCGAACTCACCATCTGGCGTCTTGGGGGAGGCAGTGTCCCTGAATAGCTGCCTTCCCTCATCCTTCTCTTCTTTGGGTGCCCCATCCGGGTTGTGCAGCCGGATGGTCGCCACAATGTATTTAGTATTTTTTACTTTAAATGTCAACAAAATGTGCTGTTTGTCAGGAGTTTCCAATATATACTTGCATACAGCAAAGAAACTGTAAAACAGAAATTTTCATTGAGAATACCTTCCCTGAGGAAATAAAGTGGCATATTGCTGTATGATTAGTGGCTGATGTTTACTATCTATATACATATCTCAGAGAAAAGATCTACTTGCATTTAGCTGCAGCCCTTATATTTTTAAGTCCATGCCCATCTCTTGCAAAACCTTAAGATGTATTTTATGGCTCTCTGTGTTCATTAACAATCAACTATTTGCTGCAATATGCAGACAGCGATGATCTATTTCTACATTTTTCACCTGCCTCAGACTAGTGAGCAGTTCTAATCGATCCCAGACCTCCTTTAGTGTCCTCTCCTAGCATAGTAAAGACTGCATTGCTGTTCTGTTGGCTGCGCATGCACTTAAACAAGTGCATTATTCAAAACATTTTCATTCTCCAAGGGTTATGCTTGCATTTTTTGTCTTTTTAAAAGTTCATGTGTCTAGGAGTGCATAGAAAGGCACCATAACATGTATTATAATTTCTTTATAGAATAATTGGAGTGTCCAATACTGGTATTTGTGGGGACATCACAAACAGCAATGTACTACCTTGAACTTTACAGCAACCTTGTATAGATTCTACAAGTGTCTGGTATTCTGATGGAGGGGTGCCACACCACTACTCCATTAGAAATTTGATGATTTAGTATTTCAGTGATGGTGGCAGGAAAAATGTCAGAAGTTTCAATAAGAGGCCTTGGGTCAATGTACAGATCTGCTGTGTCCTTCAAACCAACAACTGACTATTATCACTCTGGATGATCCCACTACCAACAGTAAAGAAATGCTTTAACCTTGGATGAATGGAATTTATTTCTACTCACCATGGCAGTCAGTAGACACTAGTGTTGATCGGTGATATTCACCAAAGTGTTTTTTGCAATGAATTTGTTCAATAATCAGTGACGTTGTTCAGCCTTGCCCCATGATGCTTTGTGAGGCCAGTTTGACATTGCAGAGATATAGCAGCAGGTGTTGGACGTTGCACCACAATCTCCGAGTCTTCCATTGGAAGCCAGTTTTGAGCTATAGAACAGAGAGCAGATGCTCACATGGCCAGTGTGCAGCTCTTCTTCTTCCATGCCCTCCCCATCTTGTTAGCATACAGCACCAGTCGTCTGCTACACAGATGCTGGAGTAAAGGCCCTCTCCCACTCTGCCACCCACAAATCCAGTGCCTAAATGGTCAAAGGGCAAGGTTGCTGGTGCTGCAGCTCCTGGACTATCTGCTGGTGGATATTGCCCCCTTCTCCAGCTGGTGACTTGTGGCATCCCCAGCTGCGATTACTTTGTGATTCTGTCCTCCATTTGCAGAGCCACAGCACCACACTTTACCACAGGGCTAGACCAGCAGTTGTAGACCAGCAGGTTCAGGACAGAAGTTCAAAACTTTTTGTACAATTGTACACCACCTGGTGTTATTATTCTCAAAAAGTCAACACAGTTTGGTTTCAATATTTGCATTTTACATTTTAATTAAGAATTGTCTCAGAAATATAGATGTTTTAACAAATCCTAAAGTTTTAAGTCATAGAAAATGGAAGGAAAAAGAGCAAATCAAACCAGACCATGGGTGTCATATTGACCTGTGATTGGTATTTTTGCACTATTAAGAGAATCTTCTTCATTCTTCTCAAAAAGGAAATAAAACAAAATCTCTCTTAACGAGTGCATTTGTGAAGGTTAGAAGTGGGAGGTTATTCAAAAATCTATCTGAATGCATTTGAGTAATGTGTTTACTGACTTGTAAAAACACAATATTATATTATAATTAATTGCACTGTACAGTGGCATCATCATCATTTCCAAGATGACCTCCAATCTCTCAGTATTCTGATCTACCCTCTAAGAAAAGCTTCAAAAATGCTGAACTATCTTTATAAGAAGTCATTTCTGCTACTTTAATTGTATTTATTCTTTTATGTAACACTTTTAAAAATGTGTTTAATTGGCTTTTTATGTCGCTAAATGAGTTTTAAAAGCGAACATAAATAATGAAAACTATTATCAATATTTTAAAATGAGAGACAGAGACAAGACTTACAGGTAAATATTTTATATTAAAAAAAAATGCCATCAAAAATTAAAACCAAACAGCAAATCAAAATATCTAAAACTTAACCAACAGAATATAAATACTAAATGAAACACAATACAATACAATAAAATTACTTCCATAATGTGTGCATTTGAGACCCACTCATCCACGGCATTCCATTGCGGGTTCATTTGATGTTTCTAATACAGTAGGTAATACTTTAAAAAAAGGAGGTGAACTGAAAAAAGTAAACCTGATTTGGAATGATGGGCTACACTGTGAAAAACCTGGACACACTGAGAGTTTTGTAAAATCCACCTGGACATCCGGATAGGCGCCTATAAAGAGGACATGTCTGGGGAAACCATACTTGTGGGGGAAAAAGCTTCCTTAAATTCATGCTTCCTGCTCCTGTTGTTTGCAAAACATTTTACTATTCTGATATTAAATTCTATTACTGTTATCTTAGATGTAACCGTGTGGGCCATGCCTCAGGGCATTCATGCTTCCTGCTCCTGTTTCCACTATCTGCAAGAAATATGACTCTTCTGATATTTAGTTCTATTAATTTTTTCATACAAGATTCAGAGTTGCACAAATAAAACTACGTATTTCTTTAAGGAAAACACACTTTACTCTTGAACTCACATTTTTTTCAAGACAAAAGTCAAGCTTAATTAATTTTCAAAGGAGTTCAGGTCCATTTGTCAGTCAGTCAGTCATTTACTAACCAAGTCCTGACAAGGGTTGCGGAGGATTGCTGGAGCTGGTCCCAGCTAGCATAGGACGCTAGACGTGAACAAACCCTGGAGAGGGCACCAGTCCATCACAGAGTGAACACACAAACACATTTCCACTCCCAGCCACACACTAGGGCCAATTTAGTATCGCCAACCCACCTAACCTGCCTGTCTTTGGACTGTAGGAAGAAACCAGAGCAACCGGTGGAAACATGCAAACTTCACACTGGGAAGACCTGGGATGCGAACTCTGGTCTCCTTACTGCAAGAAAGGAGTGCTACCACTGCACCACTATGCCAACCAGGTCCATATGTATTTTCCTCAAATTAAAAGAATTCAAAGGCATTTTGTAGAGAGCTATCCCCCTGCAGAGGGGCAGGAGTGCACAACGCACAAGGCAAGCATCTCAGACGGCTTAGTGTAACTCCACTGCAGAGTTTTTGTTTGTTATCCAACTGAGGGATATGGACCGGAACTGCCGGTATATTTATAATATAACAGCTGGTGATATCATGAATGTGCTGCTCGTGATCACATAACAAGTCTTCCATGTTGCGCAAACACAACAGATATGTGTAAAATAAATTTTAAACTAAATCAAATGCACTTAAAATTATCCAAAACCATCACAATTAAGTTCTCTATAGAGAAAAAAACCCAAAATATATTACAAAATATTTTAAATTAATGTAAATTATTACATCAGTCCAATGCAGTGTTCTCACATTCACATAAAACTACATTAAGTCACACTGGGCTGATTTAGAGTCACCAACAAACCTAACACGCAAATAATTGCAAATACTTGGAGCTTAGGGTAATCATCCACAAGAAATGCAGACAGTGTCCGGACTGAGAATAAAACCCTGGAGTTATGAGGCAGCGGCACTAAGGACTGCCACAGTATTTTACTCTAATTTATCAAAAAAAAGCCTCTACCTGCATTGTACTCATTTTGAAATGTAAATAAACAGACTGTAACGCTGTTAATGACATTGTGCCCTAGAAGTGCAATTCATTCTTCATTCTGATTATTCAGAATTCACAGTGCAATCAGGTGTCCAAATATAAAGCTTCCCCGTTTGTTTTGTCCATCTCGCATACTTACTAGATGAAGACAGAGAACATTTGGAAATTATGTAAAATTTGTTGGAACCAAAATTAAGAATTTACATTAAAAGTTTCTAATTACATGGTAATGTATTGTAATTAGTGTGTAGTGCCCTATATACTGTAAGTGCATCACTACCATGTATTTAAAGTGGAAACTGAATTTTTCTATACAGTACTATAGCTAAATAGGCATTTCTAATTATTATTCCACTATATTTATACCCAATTGTGTACTTAACTAAGCCATTTCGTGCTTTTTTTCTCATTAAGTATTCTAAAAATAATGTATACTTGTACGGGAAATGTGCAAATAATTACTATGTTGAAAAACCATAATTAGAGAAAATCAATTTTTAGGCAAAAAGCAGCAATGGTTTCCTTTCTCTCTTCATGTCTCACATTTTTTCTTCTCCTTTACCATTAAGCATGGCCCAAATTAGGCAAGAATTAAAAACAGAAAACCTAAATAAAATGCAGCCTCTAAGGCCATTAATAGCATTGTGAAGATTTCATACGCAAACAACCCATCTAATAAAGCCAGCACAGATCAAGAGACGCATCCTCGTAGATTGGTACCACACACTATACTTTTTATTGGATAGCATATGGACAAATTCCAGAAACTGGCATAATTAAAATAAATAAAGTTTACTAGTTTTAGCATAAAGACAAAAAAAAGTTATTTTTAATTTATTATACACTCTTGATCTGATTCTAGTGGTGTGGGAAGAGTAAACCTGACAACCTTGGCCTCAACATAGAAACTACCTAAAGCTAAGCTTCATTTTATAAATCAAACATATAGAGAGCACCAATGCAAGGCACAGTCCAATGGTTACAATTTATATTTTTTATAACCATCAGGTCCAATTACTTGGTCAAGGGGATTGGCAGACTGGGGTGGTGGTCTCCCTCTTTGAGAAAGGGGACCGGAGGATGTGTTCCAACTACGGAGGGATCACACTCCTCAGCCTCCCTGGAAAACTCTATTCAGGGGTTCTGGAGAGGAGGGTCCGTTGGATAGTAATACCTTGGATTCAGGAGGAACAATGTGGTTTTCGTCCTGGTCGCAGAACAATGGACCAGCTCTACACCCTTAGCAGAGTCCTGGAGGGTGCATGGGAGTTTGCCCAACCAATCTAAATATGTTTTGTGGACTTGGAAAAGGTGTTTGACCGTGTCCCTCGGGGAATCCTGTGGGGGGGTGCTCCGGGAGTATGGGGTACCGGACCCCCTGATAAGGGCTGTTCGGTCCCTGTACAACCAGAGTCAGAGCTTGGTCCGCATTGCCGGCAGTAAGTCAAACCCGTTTCCAGATAGAGTTGGACTCTGCCAGGGCTGCCCTTTGTCACCGATTCTGTTCATAACTCAGGCCATGATCTTCAGCTCTCTCTGAATCGGTTTGCAGCTGAATGTGAAGCCGCTGGGATGGGAATCAGCACCTGAAAATCCGAGACCATGGTCCTCAGCCGGAAAAGGGTGGAGTGCCCTCTCAGGGTTGGGAGCGAGATCCTGCCCCAAGTGGAGGAGTTCAAGTATCTAGGAGTCTTGTTCACAAGTGAGGGAAGAATGGAGCGTGAGATCGACAGGCGGATCGGTGCGGCATCCGCAGTGATGCAGGCTCTGCATCGGTGTGTCGTGGTGAAAAAGGAGCTGAGCCGTAAGGCAGGGCTCTCAATTTACCAGTCGATCAACGTTCCTACACTCACCTATGGTCATGAGCTATGGGTAATGACCGAAAGAACGAAATTGCGAATACAAGCGGCTGAAATGAGTTTCCTCCGCAGGGTGTCTGGGTTTCCCTTAAAGATAGGGTGAGAAGCTCAGTCATCTGGGAGGGGCTCAAAGTAGAGCTGCTGCTCCTCTGCATCGAGAGGAGTCAGATGAGGTGCCTTGGGCATCTGATCAGGATGCCTCCTGGAAACCTCCCTGGCTAGGTGTTCTGGGCACATCTAACCAGGAGGAGGCCCCGGGGAAGACCCAGGACACGCTAGAGGGACTATGTCTCCGAAAGAGCTAGTAGAAGTGGCCGGGGAGAGGAAAGTCTGGGCATCTCTGCTCAAGCTGCTGCCCCCGCGACCCGATCTTGGATAAGCGGAAAAGGATGGATGGATGGATGGAAGGGAACACTATTTCACTCATAGGGGTTGAACTAGCAGCTATAACAAACAGGGCTCATTGTAGCAGTTAGCCCACACATAGCCTGTCAAGATTGAGCTCTAGGTGATCAGCCCCCATTAGCTGATGCACACACAATCTGTAATACTATGGAAAATGGTTTTTCTTTTCACACTGACCCAGAACCTCAGGTTCTTTACTCTGTCGGAACATATACTACAAACTGTATCATTGTATAGTGCTTTCACCGGAGCAGGATTATAAGCATAGCATGCCCTCTAAGCAGTTGGGGCTTCAGCCAGTAAGGTACACCCTTTCTCATATAGTGGTTTATACCCAAGATTACAACATGCTGAGACTAGCTGTTAAACCTGTGTGTTCATGTTTTTGCTTATCAGACTTGAGTATTGTCAGGCATAGTGTGCCCAATAGGCAGTTGGGGCTTTAGCCACTAAGGTACACCCTCGCTCATATAGTGCTCATATAGTATCAAAAATGGCAATGAACACTGGACTGTTCTTCTGTTTAATATAAGCTAACAGCAGCATCATAACCAGAAGCACAGTCAGACGTACTACAGTACATAAAGGATCCAATCTGGACCCCTACAATTGCAGCAGTTTTAAGATGGTCTTCACCTTCTATCCAGGTGGCAATGTTCTTAGTTAAAAAGCCGCTTCAGAGGCAGGCCCACAGCAGCTTTGTCATTCTCAGATGGAAAAGAAGACCCTCTTACTAGGTTATTGTTATATCTTCTCTTTATTAGGCATGCCCACCCTATGAGTGCTGAGGCATACCTTCTTATAAATAAAACACAAATTATTCTGCTACCATTAAAATGACCACACTTAGATGGCAGGTAACCAGATGACAAAACCAAAAAAAAAGTTTAGAGAAGGCCAAAAAGGTTTGAACTAGAAGGAAAAGTCGACTCCGGAGATTAAACCAAGACATTAGCCTGAAGCTGAAAGCAATAGCGAAAGGTCTAAACTGAGAGAAACGTTTGTTTCACAGTATCACTCACTCAGAATCATAGGTTTTGTCCACAAACCTAGACAGTGAAGGCTCTGAGCTGCTACTATAAATAGGAGCTTGGCTATGACATCATTAAGTGATGCATAGGTGAATCACACGAGCGCCTTGCTGCACCGCATCATCGTCATGGATCATACAGTACACAAAATGGCAGAATGTAGAAGTATAGAAAAATGAAAAATGGTGGAGTGAATGTCATAAATAATCTATAATATGTTACTTTAAACGAGAAATGGAATAGGTAAAAACATGAAAAAAATATGTTTGAAACCCCTGCTAAATAACCCAATACAGTATTGCCCTCGGAATCCAAACACCTCAGAACTCGAAAACAACTTAAAATCTGAACGAAAAATTCAAGCAAATTTTGCCCCGGAATCCGAATGCCCAGCAGGTGGTTTGTGTGTGTTTGTGCGTACATTTCTCCAGCGCTTGGGCCACCTATACGCTTTGTCGTTTAGTTTGTTGTCGGAAGCTATAGTGAAAGCATCTTGTGTGATTTTCGCTGCTAATTTTATGCTTTTCTGCCTGTTTTCTGTTATTTTTTTTATATAATAACAACTTAGTGTATTCGCCATTGGGTCCTAAAAAGTGTAGTGAGGAAAATAAGAGTAAGAGGAAAGCTATTAGAGCTACAATTGAAGTTAAGAAAGATCTTATCGCTAAGCATGAAAGCGGTACACGTGTGGCTGATCTCGCTGCTATGTTTGGGATGCCTAAGATGACTGTTTGTACGATTTTGAAAAATAAAGAAGCTATTAAAGCAGCTGATGTGGCAAAAGGGGTTACAACACTGACCTCTAGGAGATCAAAAATAATGGAAGAGATAGAAAAACTCCTCTTAGTTTGGATTAATGAAAAGCAGCTGGCTGGTGATCATTCCTTTTTAAAGGTAAATACGGGTTTTTATATTTTAAATTTTATTAATTTACATTTTTATTCAAATATTATTATTATTGTTAATATTTTATCTTAAAATCAAGTGTATTTACTGTTAAAATCATTTTGAAAATTCAAGTATGTTGGACCCAGGAATGGATTCATCCAGTTTCTATTATTTTAAAGGGGAAAAATTGTCTTGGAACTCGAACAGCTTGGAACTCGAACGGGGTTCTGGAACAGATTAAGTTCAGATTCCAAGGTATCACTGTACTATGAGAACAGAAATATACTATTTGAATGATTGAACCTTTTGTCAAATAGAAAAACAATCAACTGTTAAACCTTAGCTATACCAAACAAGTGATATAATAAAACAGTGTCCTCTTGTCAAATGCTAGCCATGTTAAACAATTCTTGTAATGTCATTTCATCACTTGACTCTGTTAATGTTGAGATATGGAGAGAGGAACATGAAAAAGGGGTTTAAGGCCTCCAAAAAACAGGCCAGTAACTTCTCAGGATTGCCCATAAGAGGGTCAGCTACCTGTAGGCTTACACAGGCCTAAAAAATGGGGAGCTGGCTTTAGAAGTTCAAAATACACATTCAAAAATTATAATACCCCAAAATGTCTTTGGAAAGAGGGGGACTGTCTAACATTTGGCTTGATCAGACAAGTTCATAGGTGGAGTGGACATTGGGAACACTGAGATATTTCCTGGTGGACCAATGATGTTTCTGGGCTAGTTGAGCTGCCATGCAAATCTTTTCAAATTCTAATAAATAATTTCACACACATTTAGTAAATCTGTAAAAGACGACCTTTCCCCAGTGGTACAACCCTGCATGCGTGAAATTAAAACTATCCATCAATCTAACCATTTTCTTAAACTGCTCACAGCATTTAACCATTTTATAATGGGCACCATATGTAAAAGGAAAAAGAAAGGTGATGCTCTGAAAGCAAGAATAAGGTTTAAAAAAAAAAACGGTAATAGAGGAAAACAGTTGAGTAAAGTTATCATCCATTAACGGCACAGCATTGGTTCACTAGGTAACAGCAAGGAAGCTAGCTAGCTACAGTATCAGATGTAATTGATATTGCAGTCTGTCACACTGGCCAGAGCAAATCAATCCATTAGGCAACAAAGGTGCCTAATTATGGGGCACAGACTTCAGATAGTGAGGGGTGGCGCTTATTTCAGTAAAGCAGTATGTGTTCTGTCACTTTCCATTATATCCGCAATATGGACAGTGATTTGCGTCATTTTGGTAAGTCATGCTATACCGGCTGTTGACCCCTCTGCCTCCATCCCCTTTATCCACACCAAAGGGTGCTGCTTTAGCAAATAAAGCCCCCCCATTTTTACAGAAAATTATATGACTAGTGTGATATATTACTATGACTGCAGGATATGAAGAAATTATCCATGGAGGGGCATGCAATAATATTTTGTAATTAAACATGCATTATATATTATGTATTGCAAAGTTATAATTAGCTGTGATACACAGTGGTACACACTATACAGTAGAAGTCCTAATATTTACTTAATTTCTTTGTTATTTAAGATGAGGCTGGCCCTGTGGGAAAGAAGTAAGTTAGTTCAATGGCAGGATTCATGTCAGAGACAAGACAGGGTTGTATTTATGAGAACATAACAGAGGTAAGAACAACTGTGGAGAATAAAGAGACACTCAGGCAGATAGAAGGGATGCAGAGAAGGTATCTACAAGTTTTGGTTGCTTTGCAAGTCCCCAACCCAAAGATCTTGATCTGGTTTTCTGCTCTCACCAAGACAGAGCGGGTTGTTGACAAGGTAAAGGAGATTGTAAAGTGTGGCCTTAGCTGCTGTGGGCACAAAACTGAAGCTACCTGTGCTCTACAGGACAATACTCTGAACCAACTTCTACATGAGTGTAGTGAAGAGAGATAGAGACAGCTGATTTAGGGCTTGTATATCTGTCTTCTTTTGTTAGCAGTTACCATGGTAATCCAGTCATTATAAATCTCGCTCCCCGCCTTGGATAGGGGGTGGGCTGGTCTGTATCATGTCACTCCAGACCTAAGGGACTGTCCCACTCTGCCCCAGACAAGTCCCAACAAGACTCTGTAAAAATTGAAGAATTTATTCAATTAAGTGAAAATAAACAAAAAATAGCAAACAAGGGAAAAGGGCCAAGAATAAGGCAAATTGGATTTTGCCTAAAAATTCAGACTAAACCTAACACGTTCCAGTACAAAAATCCAATAAAGGGCACCAACAAAAAGAGAAGCAAAAGTCCAAGATCCAGAAAAAATCCAGGCAATATTTATTATAAAGAACTCTAATAACTCTCAGTGACAACATGGACAAAGTCATTTTATCCACCCTAATATAAAGGTGGAGGGTGGTCCCTCATGTGGGATTTTATGGTGGCCCCACATCTTGAGGGGTTCCATCCACAGAGTACATGAAATAGCAAAACATTTAAAGATACAGTACATCAATACTAAAAATTAAAACCAAAGGAAATTACTCACGAAAATGAAACATAATTTAAAAGATAAGAAAAACAATAATAAAACAGAAAATATATACTGTATACAGTACAGTAATTCCAGGCTGTAACATAACAGTTAGCTCAGCATTTTAGTCTTTATAACAAACTCTATGCAATTCCTCCTGTGGACTCACCTTCATCATCAGACTGGCGAAGAAGAAATTTTAACATAATTTGGTTCCACAGTATGAACATTGGGCGGCACGGTGGCGCAGTGGGTGGTGCTGCTGCCTTGCAGTAAGGAGACCCGGGTTCGCTTCCCGGGTCCTCCCTGCGTGGAGTTTGCATGTTCTCCCCGGGTGCTCCAGTTTCCTCCCACAGTCCAAAGACATGCAGGTTAGGTGC
Organism: Polypterus bichir lapradei; assembly: GCA_026402145.1. Taxonomy (NCBI): domain Eukaryota; kingdom Metazoa; phylum Chordata; class Cladistia; order Polypteriformes; family Polypteridae; genus Polypterus; species Polypterus bichir. The sequence goes on from JANRMT010062813.1 coordinate 1,285,617, forward strand.
ATTGCCGGTTCTAAATTGTGCTTTGTGTGTGTGTGTGTGTGCCCTACAGTGGGCTGGCGCCCTGCCTGGGGTTTGTTTTCTGCCTTGCACAATGTGTTGGCTGGGATTGGCTCCAGAAGACACCCGTGACACTGCAGTTAGGATATAGCGGGTTGGATTATGAACATTTTGTGAGTTTCAAAATATTCATAACCACTGTGATAAGACAGCCCCTGGGCACAGCCAGACAGACACTGGATGTCCAAAAACACACACTATTTAATTGCACAATATTTCCTGTACACAACCCAGTGCACCAATTTGCCCAAACACCGTCCCTTCTTTCCTTTACTCTCCTCGAGTCCTTCTGCCGCCTCTACTCCTCTCCCAACAAGCTCCGTCTTCCTCCTCCCGACTCCGGCTCATCTACTGGAGTAAGGTGGCCCCTTTTATGCAGTACCCAGATGTGCTCCAGGTGCTCGGTGATGATCTTCCGGCCCACACATAGCTTACCAAATTGAGTCCATTATTTTATTTAATACCTTTCTCTGAATGAGTATACTTCTTTATAAATCATTAAAAACATCAATACACTGTTGCAATAATGGCACATTTACAAGATGCTACAGTCCAAAGCTACTCTGAAAATGTGAGCGTTCAATTACAGTTTGCTGTCCAATGTCCTACTTCACTCCGGCTAAGTAGGTACTATACAAATACATAAAGTGGTGTAATTTCTCAGTTAAAGTATTCCGGTAATGCTGTGCACTAAATTATATTGTGTTATTTAGTCTTTTTCCTTTTTCTTCAATTCAGATTTCTGTTAATGCAGTATTTGAGTATCACCTAAAGCTATTATACATGAATAGAAACTAAAGGCTACGGGACTTTGCTTTCATTTTTCCACAATAGCTGGAGTTTTTGCTTACTTTGACATTTACGGAAAAGAATCGGCACATTTATTGTATTCAAATTAGACATAACAATTACACATTTTGTACAGCAATTATATCATTTTCTGGAATTCGAATGGCTTGCAAATGTCAAATGTTGATGTATGTTTCCTTCTCTTTGATAAATTATCTCATGCTGTCTCCTATTTTGGGTTATTATTTGATCTTTGTTGCTCTAATAATAGCTTCCGCTCATGTGTGTTTTTCTTTCGACCTTATTAAACCATTGGATAAAGCTTGAGCAAAGTTCTGACTTGTGTTGCTGAGGCTGAGCACTAAGGCATAATTGCCTGTTTCTTGTTGCATGATGTCAGAATAATTGCCAGTGCCCTTAGACTTACATATAAGGGTCTGATTTTTTTTCCCTGTATTGTCAACTGCTTGTTGAAAATCTGTGTTAACGACCAACTTTTAAGCACTAGTTAGCAGACTTTAAAAGAAAAGAAAATTATCTGAAAGTTAATTCTGTACTGAAAAATAAAAAAAAATAGAGGAACTGTTTAAGTTTCATTAGACGTGTGTGTGTGTGTGTGTATAAATATCAGGTCAGGTACAGAGGTATATATGAAAGCAGGTCCTACAGAGTAGAGGTGGGATCCCATGGGGTTGTGGACACACAAAAAAGACCAAAATGGGATTGTAATAGCCAAAAGTAACACAGTGCCAGAGGGTGTCGTATTTAGTGTTAAAAAGGACTCCAACATAAATAAGTGTGTGTACCAACCCATTAGGAGGCAGGCAGTACTTCCCCAGGATTCTCAGCAGTCACCAAGGCCACCAGATTCTGTTCTGGATGAGACAGGGAGGCCTGGGAGGAAATAAAAGGCCTGTTGATACCTTCTGACCCTTGGACCTTCCTGGTCATGACCAATCCTGCAATTGTTTAGGCAGTCAGGGAGATTCCATTGATTGCTTGCTTTCTAAGGTTGCTAGAATGTCCAGAGGTGCCTGGAGATGAGCAACCACTAGTCTTATCTCCATCCTGATGCCATGGATTTACAGTATTTACCCACTTTGGAGTTTTCACATTTTATTATTATAAAACATTGAATTACAGTGGATTGAATTGGATTTTTGTGACACTAATCAACAGAAAAAGACTCTATAACATCAAAGTGAAAGCAGATCTTTGTAAAGTGGTCTAAGTTGATTACAAATAAAACACTAAATAATTGAATGCAGAAATATTCAGTATTTAGTAGATGCACCTTTGGCAGCCATGGCAACCTTCGGTCAGTGTGCACAGGTCTCTCTCTATCATCTTTGTGTATCTGAACACTGCAAATTCTTCTTTACAAAACTGCTCAGGCTCTGCCAGGTTGCATGAACATATTGAGTGGACAGCCTTTGTCAATTCCAGCTGCAAATTCTTTATTGAGTTGAGATCAAGCATCGCAGAATTGATATCAGGAACAGCACTGAAAGTCTGAATAGGATAAGAATTTGTCCTACCACAGAGTATGACATGAGAAGTAGCTTTGAATTGTCTTACAATTACTCCCAGCTAAGAGTAGGAGTTCATGTTTGAGAATGAACGGCATCACAATTTTACAAAAACCCCAGCTGAAAATGGCACTGATGAAGGCATTTTGTAATTTCCTTGGAATCATGATAATGCTTCGTACTTTTCTGATACTAATGCTATTTTTTCACCACAAAGATGATAATAATAATAATAATAATAATAATATTCAAAGTAGAACAAGAAGAAGAAGGAAAACATAACAAGGTTGGATATTATTCTAAGCTGCACATCATTTGTCGCAACTTTACAACAAAATCATGAATAATAGCGCCAAATGTAAAGACCGAAATGTAAAGACACACACCAAAAAAGAGTTAAGCCCAATAACAGGCACGTTTATTTAGTAATGATGATACACAGCTGTACTTTCAGAAGAATAACCTTCCCGCTGATATAAACACGGGAAACACCTTGTAAACTAACAATTACTGAAACTAGACAAAGCTTGTACTGTTTCTGAACTCACATTTACTCTTCTAGCGTTCCCAGTCATCTTCAGAAACACGTGCCATATCTTTCTCTTTGATCTCCCATTATCTTCTGTGAGGCTGTAGCTATCCAGTGCCCTAGAAGTCACCACCTTCACAGACTTATATACTGCAAATCTTCCAGAGATTTGTGGAATGCAAACTTCAGAGTATATATATGTATGACATTTCACAGCCAGTCACACATCTGGCCCTACACATCTTTAATGGCTGCCTATACAATACACTTTGTATCTATGACTACCTGTCATAGATTGTTGATACTGTGGGATTTCTTCCAGTTCACATATGCATGCTCGCCAATCACACCAACATCTCTAAGAAAAACAGCAATTTTCATGAATGCAGCTTGCTTTAACATTACCACATATGAATGTAATGTATTAATTCACGTATTACCTTACATGTTGTAAGGGTGTTCTTCTATTTGTGTCCAGGTTTTTATAGCTTGTATGTTTGAGCGCCCAGTAATAAAACTGGAAGTTAGGTAGAGCCATGCCACCTTCTGCCTTTTGTCTTTGTTGGGTCGTTCTTTGGATATGTGGATGTTTTGAGTTCCAAATAAATGAGGTTTTTGTTGAATCTAATTGCTTAAAAAATATTTATTGATGTATATTGGGATGTTCTGAAATAAAAAAAGGAACTTAGGAAAAATATTCATTTTAACAGTGGTAATTCTTCCAGCTAGAGTGAGATGAAGGGTTGACCATCAATGCAAGTCTTGCTTAATTTTTTCCATGCAAACGACATAATTTTGTTGATAAAGAGCTTTATGTTTACTTGTGATGTTTACCCCGAGGTATTTAAACTGTTCTGCAATGATAAAAGGTAGGGTGTCTAATCTAATATTATATGCTTGAGAATTCACTGGAAAGAGTACACTTTTATTCAGATTAATTCTGAGACCAGAGATATTTTGAAATTCTGTGAGTGCTGTTAAGACTGCAGGCACAGAATTTTGTGGGTCTGATATATACAGTACCATATCATCTGCATATAAAGAAATTTTATGTTCCAGTCCTTCTCTGATAATCCCCTTTATCTGATCAGTATTTCAACAGTGTATTACCAGTGGTTCAATGGTGATTGCAAACAGTAGCGATGACAAGGGGCATCCTTGTCTGGTACCACATTCTAGTTTAAAGTAGTCTGAACAAATGTTGTTGATACAAACTGAATCTTCTGGATTGGTATACAGTCATTTGATCCATGCACAAATGTTCGGGCCAAACCCAAATTTCTCCAATGTAGTAAAAAGGTATTTCCATTCAATCATGTCAAATGCTTTTTCTGCATCCAATGATAATAATATTTCTAGGTGTTTGATTTAGTTGGTAAGTATATTACATTAAACAGGCGTCGAAGATTTGAAGATAAGTGTTGGCCCTTGATAAATCCCGTTTTATCTTGTGATATTACCGAAGGGAGCACTTTCTCCATCCTTCTAGCTATGATTTTTGAGAGTATTTTAACGTCATTATTCAAAAGTGAAATTGGTTTAAAACCTGAAAAATTGATCATAAAATCAGACCCCGACTTATACGCCCATTCAAAAATGCGACACTTAATTTTTTTTTACATCTTCTTGCCTCCTCCAATCTCACAGCAGTTTCTCAGATGCATCGAATTTTGTTACAGCAGTGCAGTTACCAATTTCTTTCGCTACTTCAATGACATTTAATTTAAAACCAGCTTCATATTTTCTTCTGATCGAATGCACCATCGTAGATAAGGGATGCTATTATGATAAAGGTATAAGAGGGTGTGAGATACAAAAAACACAAATCAGTGCAAGCGTTGCTTCGGAATAGCTCGGGTATTACTGTGTGGTCACTGTGGAACCTGGCCTGGACACAGAAAGGCAGATATAGTGTTAAGCACCACAACACACGTTTATTTAGAATATTCTATAAACAAGGGCACACACAGCCCCAAAACTCCCCCAAAGGCCAGGCCTCAACAATGCCTTTTCCTTCTTCAGGCCGCCTCCTTTCCTCTCCTCCCGAGCTCCGTCTTTCTCTGTTCCCGACTCAAGCCATCGAATGAAGGGAGGCGGCCCCTTTTATGCACACCCGGACGTGCTCCAGGTGCTTCTGCCAGCACTCCCAAGTGTGGCAGAAGTACCGGCTGCGCACCCAGAAGCACTCCAGGTGTCCCTGGTCTTCTTCCCCAGAGCACTTGGGTGTGGTGGAAGTGCTGAGGGCCAGGGCTCTTCAGGCATTGGGGTGCCCCCTGGCGGTGATCACGGACCCCTATAGGGTTGAGCTTCTAAGTTCTGTTCCCATGGTCCCCAAAGTCACCAGGGCAGTCACCCCCTCGTGGTCTGGAGGAGGTGTAAGCCCTCCTCCAGTCCTCCTGGGCATCCCGGCTGGGTACCACCACCAGCCATTCGCCACATCACGTAGGCACAATACATAGAAAAAAAAGGCTGTGTGCTCCGTGGTTACTCTCTTAGGTGGGCGTTAACATATCATAATCTCTTGGACCAATAGTGTGAGTTTTCTGCATTCGACTTATACGACGTTATAAAATACCAGAAATTATACTGTAAAATCAAGTCCCGACTTATCCATGGGAGAACTTATCCGCGAGTATGTACGGTAAACATCGTGGACCCTTATACTCCTGGGACCCGGCTAGTGCCCATTCTGCCCATACATTAAGATGGCCCTGAGGATGTAAATGAAGATTAGGGATTACATCAGATGTCCTGCCCAGTCTGACAGAAAAATGCAGAATGGTCTTAAAGAGTCTAATCCATGCATACAGTAGCACTGGTCAGTAAAACCTGCAAATAGCTTGCTGAATGTGCTAAATTAGACACAAATCTTTACATAGTAATAATCAGTGGAAAGTTGGAGTATAAAAAGCCAGAGATCCCCATCGGTACAGATGTAACATTGACTCTGTGGCAACAGCAATGCCTCTACACTTCACTGAAATAATGGAAGTCTGAAGTACTGCAATAGATTTTTCCCAATTAAGATCCTTAATTGGTGTTATGAGCTGCCTGATCTTCTGATCATTGTGAGGTAGGAATGGTAAAATTTACTGGAGAACTGTTGGAGGTGGTTCAGTTCTGACATCACTGCCTGAAACTGACAGCTGTCTGCACTCTTTGCTTTTAGATTGCACTATGTAACCTAATCTAAAGGATATAATCTGCAAAAATAAAAAGAGAAGGAAGACACTTTGCAGCATCCTGCCAGATGTATTAGACGAATCAGACCACATATGCCGGAGATTCTCAGAGTGATCCCAGGTCACATCTATCTCCATGTGTACAAATTCAAATGCTTATCTGCCCAATAGATTTTGACATTTTTGCTGCTTAACTGAAAAGGTAGTGTTACTGTAAAAGTGGATTTTCAGCCTAATTCAAACATTTTTATTATGCATGCCACTTATGCTCCCTGCTCCTGAGGTGTCAGACTGATTGGCCCCTCAAAAACTGTGTTTTTCCATGTGAAAAGTCACATTGCACCTATTTATATAAGGTATTATAAATTTTAGAATTGCCAAGCATTATGGTGTAACATTAACTACTGCTTTCATTGAACTTTAAAGTAAAGTGCTGCCATCTGTTTTATTAAAGATTTAGCAGTAGTTTATAATAAGATAAAGCAGATAGGAGTTGTCAAACTATGACAAACAATAATAAAAGCTGCTGACTACTGGAGTGATAAACTATAGGGTTAATATAGATTGGACATTGAGTGCGGGCTCCAAGATGGCTAATCAGTTAATTTTTTAAAAATCTGCCTCTATTCATAATCCATCCATAGCATTTTGACTTTTAAAGAGAAACTGACTAAACAAACTAAAGCTGGCATTATTTTGGCTCATGCCTGCTGGAAAAGAATCTTCGCTTGTGCAAGGGACAGGTTTCTAGGCAAAACGTATGGTGGAAATGTCCCAAGATAAATGCAGGGCAAATAATGGAAAATAATGAAGACATTGAAACAGTGCTACCTTTCTCTGTAGCCACGCTCATATGAATGTTTGTATACATTGCACTATGTATACATAGCTTCATATACAAACCATCCATCAATAGCTTTACATATAATGTACAGTATGCTTTGTACTGTGTTGTTATCAGGATCACTCAGGTTCAGTGCCCAAAGCTATAATAAAGGCATGTATCGCATGTTACATGACCCCCAAAAGAGCCACTGTTAACTTACCAACACTACTAAACTGAGTTGTTTTAGAAAAATCAAAGTCTAGCAGGTGAGGTAAAGCAATAACAGGGGATACGTTTATTTTTTTTCTGTAATAAGTATAAGCAAGAGTATGGGAGGGGTTTCTACCATTTCTGTCTTATAAATTATAAAAAGAAGAACATGCCACCATACTCCACTGTGAGTGAAACAAAGTGATTGTAAAGGCAGAGTGTAAGGAGTCTTAATGGAAGCAACTTCTGAAAAGGATTTAGTGGTTTATGTTGACATAATATTTTCATCATCTAAGCAATTTGAAGAAGCTATTAAAAAAGCATCTAAAATGGTTATGTCTTTAAAACTGTTTATTAACAACTAAGGGCTATTATGCTTAGACTATATAACACACTAATGAAGCTGTTTCTGGAGTATTGTATGCAATTTTGGCCACCACGCTACAAGATACATATAGAAGCTGTGAAGGGGGGAGCAACTAATAGCATCCCTGAACTTAAGGACATGTCATATTCCAAAAGACTCAGTGAGTTAGCCCTGTTTTATCTCGAGCAGGGGAGAGTTCATAGGAACCTAATCCTAAAGCATTGACAAAGCAGATCCAAACTAATTCTTTCAAAGAAAAGGTGAATCACATACTTGAGGAAACCAGTGGAAAGTAAGAGGAATTTAGGACTGAAGCCAGGAAGCACTTCTTTACTCAAAAAGTTATGAGAGTTAGAAATAAACTACTGAGACATGTAGATGAAGCAGAAACCTTGACAAACTTTAAAAAAAGAACTGGATGATATATTGGGACAGCTTAGCTATTAGCTAAACAAACAAACTTGGTTAACCAAATGGTCTCATCTTGTTTGTTAAGTTTCTAAAGTTCTTATGAGAATGCCCCATATACCATACTGATCTTTATGTTTGCTGTCTTTTTCTTCTCTTTTATGTCCCACTGCTATCCTGCATGAAGTTGAATTTGTGTAAGACAAGGTTCTGCTGTGTTAGCAATGGAAACTGCGTACTAAGTAGCTGGGAAGTATTTCCCAAAAGTGACATACATTAATTTGAAATATTTGATCAGAACAGTGATGCATGTCACCTTCCATGGTGTGGAGCAATGTTAGCAGTACAGCTAAAGGAAAGCTGCAGCCGGGGAAATAATAGAGACAGTGAAGCCATGCTGCCTTTTTTTGTAGCTGCGCTCATTTGAATCTTTATTAAATATAGCTTCAGCAGGAAATCACTGTCAGTTTCTTTCTTTTGCAATGTCCAGTGTTAAATGGTACTTCAAAGCACACATGCTCTATACAAAGTAACTAGCGTAACAGAAATTTTGTAAACTGTCATTCTATATGAACTATATTGTCAGCACTTATTAAACATAAACAACTGAGCTGGCCCACATTCAGAACACAATATGACAATATACATAGTATATCTACACAAGCTGTTTAACAGTTTAACTAAGTATTTCATCTTTAGCTATTGCCATGAACTTTCTCACTTGTTAACATATGTGATGTAGAAACACAAAATACATAATGAAGTCAAAAACCATTAAGTTAGATATAAGCGTACAGGAGCATATCATATTAATACAAATGTACAGTTCTTACATATTAAAATAATGTCTGAAGAGAGAAATTGGCATGCTGCTAACACAGGGTCCAAGGTAACCATGTAAGTCATCAATAAGACAAAATAAGCATTTCTGCACTACAGTATAACTATTAATACACGTAATCTAAAGTGTTACCATGTGATTTCCTGAAAATGAGTGTGGTAAGACCCTATATTACCCACCTGTAACTAGGAAAATAATGGAAACAGTGGAACCATGCTGCTTTCTGTGTAGTCACAGTCATTTGAATGAAGCATCAGCATAGCAACAAACAGCATAGTGTAGCCTGAACAGCTCCCTCTACTGGTTGCCACAGCAATGATTCATTATCTTGATATAAATTAAAGTCATCCCAAAAGAACTGTACAATAGCCAGTAAATGAATAAAAAATAATAACATCTCAAAAATATTATAACTTTGGAGTGTCACGTTTGCACATTCTGCAAAATATCCAGTGCATTTTGTACAGCATTCACATAACATTTCAGATTTAAAGTACACAGTTCTTCAAACAGCAGATCCTAATCCAAGATTTGGTCATTTATAATGCTCAAGTTACCTGTAGGAAACCATTTTAAATAGTTAGTTACAGTATGTCTTTAAATAGGTTTATAGAATCATTATTCTAATTGTAAGCAAGATTTTCTCGAAATGCATGTCAATAATTCAATATGGCCACTTATTCCTCCTGATCCTGGTGTAGATACTGTTTACTGGAAGACCATTTTGCCCTTTTTACTTTCTTGTATATGAAGTATAGGGAAAGTATTGTAATCGTCGAAAAATTCGATGCCGAGATTTTGATGAATCTCGACATTTTAGACCTCCCTGACTTTCTCGTATACAAAGTGTACGGAAAGTATTGGAATCCTCCAAAAATTCAATTTCGAGATTTTAATGAATCTCAATGTTTTAGATCTACCTATTTTTGGAATTATGTCTGTGTGCCTGTCTCTGTGTGTATGTAAACACGATAACTCGAGTATGCTTTCACTTAGGTCAACCACATTTTGCATACAAGTATTAGGTACAAAACGTAGATTTCTATCAACTTTTGAGCGATTTTCACTAACCAGATGTGGTACTGTTTTATTCATGCAGCTGCAGAGTCAGATTTATTCAACTTTACTTTTATAATAATTGTTCAATTACTGTATATTATTAATGTGATTTGATTTGTTGTTGATGGTACTTTAATGTACATAGTATAAAAAATATAATCATTGCCTTGTGGTTTTACTCCTCAAATATCCATCAGCATATCTGAGTATACGAGAAAGTCTAGGGGAGACCACTCCGGATTTTTTGTTCAAGTATTCACTCTGTCTGTGTATATTTTTTTTTGTTCCTCTCTCTTCTACCTCATTTTGTAATTTGTTTGTTGGCATTCTTTACTAGTCTGTCTGTTATTCAGGCAATTTGCTTTGGTTATTTTTCATATACAGGGGGTCCTCGGGTTACGACACAGTTCTGTTCCTACAACAGTGATGTAACACGAATTTTGGTGTAAGTCGAAACACACCCTAGCCTCAGTCACTTACCTATCCTAACACATTTGCAAAATCATAATCTAGAACATAAAAACACAACTAAGCCACAGAAAAAGGAAAAGGACATAAATATACACTGTACTGTAGTAACAGAAAAAATGAGTGTAAAAAAAACCTTACCTTTATTGCTTCTCACGTCTCAATTTTTTTAAAGTTTTTATGGGAGTGAGCGTTGTAAACTCGAAATGTTGTATGCCGAGACGTTGTAACCCGAGGACCCCCTGTATGTGTAATTTCTGTTTTTGGTTTGGTTATTTGCCTCTATAGGTCATACTGCATTTACTTTAATATGTATTTGTAGTAATTACACATTTGATTGCCTGCTGAGACGTATGATTTTTTGTATCTTTTTTTTCAGTTAATATTAATTAAAATTTAAGCAGAGCTGTGTCAATACTGGCCTTTAAATCAAGCTGCTTATGTTTTAGCTGAAATACTACAAAAATGAAAGCATATATATTTTTACTATTTTGTAACACTAATTAACCAACATTGAAATTTCCAAGTAACACACAACTGTGGCTCTTAGAATTACCTGTTAAACCATAGCACAAGGATACCTGTGACTAATCATAATAATAATTCTTCTTCTATTATATGAGCAGATGCATATTGCACAGCCTCAAAATCATTGTCTTTTTGAATTGTAATAGTTTTTAATTAATGGAACTGTAATATTTTCACTTGCTTTTTCTTTTTCCCGTGTGATCTGTAACTCAGTCATCCTGTGTGTTGTGTAGATTATGACTGCCTGAGTTTTCTTTTAATTCATCAGACAAATTATTTAAACAATAATTCAGCTAAAATAGAAATCCACACATATTAGCAATGGGCCTATTTGCTTGTTTCATGTTCTATTGTGCAGCGAACATTCACATTAAGGATGGTGTCTGTCTGGATAATATGTGTGACCATGGACGGATGAGGAAGATAAAACCCTTGACAGAGTGGAGTTAAGAAGTTGTGTTTGGAAACTACTTTTGAAAATCAGCTTTTTCTTCCCTCACTTACTTACATACTTACTTCTATATTTTTTGTTCATCTAATTGAAAAGGTAGTTGGTTTCAGAATGACACAATCGTTGACAAATCCTGAAGCACTATAGTGGACATTCTATGGCTAGGAACGGCAAGTTGGTTGTATTTAACTTAAATATGTTATTCAACTTCACATTTATTGTTACATGTGCACACTTTAATGAGGTTATCACTCTCACGTCTCCCAAAGACAAGCATCAGTAGTAGACTATTGAGTGAGGTATAATTCAAACAACAGAACATGAATACAACATTGAACAATAAATGCAGTTAACAATGAATGAAATAGCCAGGTTTTGCCTTTCATGCAGTTTGACAAAACTGATACCAAAAATTGCCGGTGGTTTAGCATTGCAAAACACACAATTCACTTGTGGGATTTTTAAGGAAAGGAAAAAGTACTCTCTTAAGCCTCATTTGCACTTCCATGTTTACCTGTGTGGTTTTTTTTTCTGCAGCTGCATACCACATAATGATAAATTCAATTATATTTGCTTCTTCTTCATATGTAACAAGCTGCATATTTTCCATATAAAGAAACACTGAAATGCATCATCGTGCACATTACTCTGTTTTCTCCACAGGAAAAAGGACTATCTGGAAAGTCTCCCCCTTACACCAAACTCTCCCCATGTCATTACCTAATAACCGCCACATCCTAGTTCAGGCTTTCACTGGAGATCTTTACTTAAATACTAAATGACAGGCAGACGCATGCATTAAAACACTTCCAAATACACACTGTGATAATGAAAAACACTGCCTACAGAATGAGACAATATTTATTTGTATATCAGGTACCATGAGGAGCCCATTGAGTTGAGGATAAAAACTAGATCTGAATTGTGTGGTACCATTGTTAAGCATTTTCCAGAATGATGGAGAAAGAAAAATGACAGTGCAGTATAGATGAATTGTTTATTAATATTGTTTGCATTTCTTGGTAAAGGAATTGCCTGGGAAGACAATGTGAAGAATTTAGAATTTTGTATCCTAAAATTAAGTAATTTTGTTTTTAGACTCTCTGAACTTGTTTTTCTTAGTTATCATAATTTGTATTGTTATGATGGTTAGTTCATCTCACAGCCACTATGTAGCAGTTATTTGATTTGATGTCACTGTTTTGGTGTTTGCTTCTGATGGCCATGGTGATTTTGTTATAGCAATCACATCCATTGCCAGACTTATGAATAGGTGGTGTCATTGTGACTCCAGAAAGGAGAAAAAAAATTATCTGTGTCAGAAAAAGACAAATGCAGTTTTGTAAATTATCGAAATATAATCAAACAGAGTACATGTCATATCAAACCCTATAGGAAGGCCCTTCAAGGCTCTAATGGGGTTAGAATGATTCCAACCCATGGAGAAATAACATGGTATTTAACCTCGTCTCCACTTTCATCCATAGAACCGAGTACAGGACACCAGAAGACATCTGATATCACTTCCAGAACCAGCCTGGTAATGCCATTTCTTCTGCCGTGATGGGTATTTAGGATATCGTTAGACCAGAAGTCAGCAATCAGTTCTGGACTCCCACCTGAACAGGACTGAACTTCCTTGGCAGACACACATTCTCCGTATGTGTAGTGACCTTTTTTTGTTTAATTATATTTTAAACTGTTGTCATTTCTACTTTAAGTATTAAATAGACTACTAGGGTCACTCCCCAACATTATATTATAGATATAATACAAATAAGTTATATATATATATATATATATACACTATAT